>JARQAB010000039.1:3089339-3617211 GCA_036172955.1 Meloidogyne arenaria
TTCAAATGCCAAAACTCGAATAATTCCCCTCCCTCGATTAATTCCCCATGCAATGGAAGGGTTGAAAAATAATTCCCCAGAGGAATTAATTGAGAAAATACGGTAATTTTAAATGATTTTATAACTAAAAATCTTTTTTAATAAATGAATTTTGCCGTATTTTTTCTTTCTATATTTTTATCTACATTTGTATTATATGAATTTTCGTTTGGATGTTGTTGTGATTGTTGTTGTTGCAACAACACACCACAAATGATGAATGTTAGCGGAACTATGGTCCCTATGAATACGGGTAGGATTGAAACATATTTAAAATAAACTCATTCACTAATATTTCTTGAAGGCTTTAATGAAAAGCTTACGGTTCTACCTGACTTTATGAATCCAATCAAACTTTATGAGTCCAATCAAAAAATAATTAAATTTTTCTTGGTGTTGCAAAATAGGGGTATGGTTCCAAAACATTTCTTCATGTTCGGGACCTACGCCCTCTGGGTCGTAGGTCCGGAGAAAATTTAAAAAATAGCATTTTTAACCGGTTTAGTTTTATCAACGGAATCTTTTTGGCCCATTCTTCATCCTTTTTGCAACCTATTTTCTTACTTTTGTCACCTATTTTGGCATTTTATGCGACCTATTTAGGTACCTATTTTAAGGTTTTTGCGACCCAAAATAGGGAGCAGGCCAAGGTACCGCGAGCCCAAGGTACCGCCAAGCTATAACTTTGTTCAAAATTGTCGAATCCGGGACGCCCTGGTATGGTTTGATTCAGCTCGTCGAGACGCATCGAACAGTATCACGGCGTCCCGGATTCGACAATTTTGAACAAAGTTATAGCTCGGCGGTACCTTGGCCTTGCGGTACCTTGGGGTGTATCCCAAAAAATATTCCTAGTAATATATTACTCTGAAAAATAAATATTTCTTAAATAGGAGGTTGCGGATGTGACTGTTGTTGTGGGGGCGGCAGTGATTCCACTGCTTTGTTATTGGCACTCTTGGGAAAGAAGCGCCGCAAGAGGCAATTGACTTTTCCGCTTCCAGTTCAAAAGAATATTTCGGTAGAAGCAAATCAGGACACCCCGACTAGAAATATGACTAAAATGAATAGAGGCAAGAGACAAATTCTTCAAAAATTTCCAAATGTTAAGAATGTAACGAATATCTATTAAATTATAATGGTAAATGTCCAGCCCGTGACTGCAAATGCAATATGTCTGCAAAAATACATTTTTCTGCTGTCAACTCCTTTCCTTGATTTTCCTCAGGTTAAAAATGATAGGTTGACAGTAATGTTGTTCACGACCGGTTTTAAGACAGAAAATTTTGATATTTTTTGACAAAAACTTTTGCAGAAACGAGCTGGACATTTATCAATATCAATTAAAATTTTTAATTAAGCCGTAAAATATTCAATTAATAAATTTTTTAATTATTACCCTTTTTGCTAGAAATAAAAAATAAAGAAAAATACATCAAGAATTTATCATACCAAGTATTAATTTAAATATTCAAAAATTTATATAAAACATAATAGAGTCCGTTATATTCAAGTTTCTGGGTTTATTTTTAAAACTGGTTCCGAGCTAAACCCTTTAAAAGCTCGAAAAAACAGATTTTATTAATTTATTAAATTTAGGGTTTAAATTTTAAAATGATCATAAATGAATATTTGGTCTTTTTTGTATTGTTACTAGGGTCGTTGGCGACCGGTTATTAACCGGTACCTCCGGTTTTCGGTTAATCCAAATTTTAGAAACCCGGTTTTCGGTTCTTAGTTTTAGACAAATACCGGTTTTATTTTGAGGGAATTTTTAATAAAATCACACATTTTCACAAAATTCCGGTTTTCGGTTTTTAAAATTTTATAAAAACGGTTAATTTTTGGAAAAAAATTTTAAAAATTAGAAAAAAGAGAAGATTTGTAATTTTTCGTACAAAACATTTCAAAAAACACTGGTTTATATTAAAAAAGTGGAAATTTGAAAAAAAAATATTTTAAAAAATTTCAAAAAAAAATTTTTTTGATACCTGCATCACTAGAATCTCTCTATATAAACTTAGGAATTTAAGGAAAAAAGTGTAAGATTCTCTGAGAGTTAAGATTTAAGAGCTTTTCTAATTGTAATAAGAAGACTTTTAGTAATTCGTCCTTAATTTGAGATTGAAATAGAAAATTCGTCCTTAATTCGTCCTTAATTTGAGATTGAAATAGAAATATACAAGCATGAAACTTTTTTTATTTGTTTATTTAAAAATTTACTATATTTAAATTTAATTTTTAGTAAAAAATTTTTTTTTAATTATTGTAAATCAATATTCAATAAAATAAAAGGAGGGCATGATGACACGTAACGTTATTCAATAAATAGCTTGAGAGATTCCATTAGCCATTCCTAATCGCATTTCAAAACTCTAATTTATAAAAAAATAATAATAAAATTTAATAAAAACTAAAGTTTTATTAACATGGGTAATATATCGTAAGACTTCCATAATATTCCTCTTGATATATCCCGTAATCCTATAAATCATACACAACTTAATTCCTTCGCATATTTTTGTGTAGTCCTTCTGTATCTTTTTCTATTACAAAGTAAAATAAAAAATCTATGCTTGCAGCGCTAAAAGGGGATGAATTCTGGCTTCTTAGCCTTGTGAAGATACAAAAATTGAAATAAATATTGGCTCGTTAACCTTTATACAATATAAAAATTGTATTTCATTTATATCCCGCTTGTTATATGTAGTATAAAACTGGGTGTTTACAGGCGGCTAAAACACCAGGAAAACTGGGCTTTATCTAATTTAAAGACATGGAATGCTTTCTATAGTTTTTTTAAATTCACAAAAATTTTTTAGGAATGATATTTAAAACTAAATTGCTTGTTTTCATCAACTTGCTTCAATTTATTATTTTTATTAAATCTGTTAATGCAGTACATTTACAATTTAAAATTAATCATTTGGAAAATGATAACATCAAAAATATTAGAATTGAATGTCAATCTGATGATAATCCCTTGAACATAAGTTTCGTCCCAAATTCGACTGCTACAAACATTTATGGGGGAGAAGAATGTCCCGAAAACCAATATAAATTAGTTATGGCTAATCAAAATAACGTAAATTTAAAATTTAAATTAACAAAGTATTGTCAAATTCCTACCTAATAATTCAAATTAATATTTTAAAATTTTGAAAAAATTTCTAAAATTTATTTTTTATTATCCAGAACGAAGTAAATCTTGAATTAATTTGCCCTGAATTACTAACAAATGATATAGCTTCGTTAAATCCAACTGATATAAATATAACTGGAGTAATACTTTATACGTTCAACATTAATGGAAACACTTGTAATAAATCCATTATTTACGTTGAACGTAATCTGTTCTTAACTGATGTTTTATTTCATTCATATTCTGCTAAATCCAATAAAGCGTTGTCGAATTTTATTACCAGAAAGATAACATTTATGGAAGAATATTATAGAGAAAGTAAAACTAATCTTGAGGAATGGCAACAATTGCTTCAAATAGAAACGATAGAATTTTTGTTGAGATCGTTGGTTCACACAAGGAATTATTCATATCAAAAACCCCGATTAGATTCAATCAAAGAAAAATTTTATGAATTAAAGAATAGTAGGATTATTTAATTTTTTCTAATCTCCTTATGTCCCTTTAATCCCTCTTTATCCTACTCAATTTTTGAACAAAAGTAGAAACAAGAGCGTTTGGAGCTAAAAAAATTTTTTTATTAATATTAAAAATATTATTAATATTAGGCTCTAATAATTATATAGAAATAGTTTTATAATTTACTAAGATTGTTTTTGGGAATTCCTTATTTCTTACTCAGGATCAGACCAAATTCCAATCCCTAAAAAATATAAAAAATTATTTAAAATTTATTTTTAAAAAAGGAAATGCCCATCAACAAATTCAAGGCGAGGCTAGCTCTTCTAATCCTCAAGGAGAACAGAAAGGGAAAAAAGTTAAATTATTTGGTGCTTACATTGATTAGAAGACAGGTATTTCCTCGTTCAATCATTATTCTTTAAAGTCTTCCTTTCCATATACCCTCGTATTCCGTACAGTATAACCGATATAGAATACCGACAGTACGGTACGGCCCGCGCCGTACCGTACTATAAACAACAATTCCATCTACTCTGTTTTTTGTAAAATAAGTTCCCCAAGATAGCTCTTGGATTTAAATATTTACTTGAGTTTTAAAAAAATATTTATAAAATATTTTTATGTTACAGAAAACGACTAGATTGTCTATTATATCTTTGAAGAAAAAAGTGATAGAGGATTTGTGATTGGAAATTTTATTTAAAATTGGGGTTATTTTATTTTTTAGTGAAAGTGGTACTTTTCGGTTTAGGGTTTCCGTTTGTGAATCGGACCGACGTTCGAGTCATTTTTTTGGGCCAAAAATCGAAGCTTGATTCGATCTTTCGAACCGATACACCGGTTATCTCCCCCAAATTTTCCTTTTCTTCTCCTTCATTCCTTTTTACTTTCTCCTAAGAATTACAAATTTGTCAAAGACAAAATTATGTTCGGTGGGAACAACCCTGGTAAGGGGGGAAATCTTCGGATATCCTGATCCGATATACAAAACGAAAATTTCCGGATATCCGGCCTTTTTTCGGATCCGGATCCGCCAACCTTATACCGTAATAGTATTAGTATCAACATTAGTACTTTATTAATATCCCGCCCCCACCCCTATTTGAGTCTCAGTTTAATTTTCCTTTTTTTACTGTCAATCATTTCTTCCTTCGAACATTACATGTTAAAGGCAAGTATTAGGAAGGAAAAAATAGAGAGCAACCGCAAAAATCGGCCTAACGACAAAATTTAATATTTATAAAGAAGTAAATTTGACCGTTCCGAGGCAAGAAAAATAAAAAGGAAAATTAACCTGAGACTCAAATATGGGTGGGAGGCGGGATATTAATAAAGTACCTCAACATTTGTTATCCAAAAACTAAAACTTTCTAGATATACCGTATTTTCTCTATTAATTTTTACCTTCCTTCTAATAATTCCCTAGCTAAAAACAATAAAATTGGTGGTTAATCAAAACGACGATAACATTGGGTTTGATAATATAAGCAATCTTATCGTCAGCTGAAGAAACTTGATGATGTTTTTACTTTCATGAATGGCTTAGAACAATAATTCCTCTCCCTCGAATCCATGCCATAGATGGATTGAACAAATAATTCCCCAGGGAATTAATCGAGAAAATACGGTGGTATTTTCTTTGAACTTTATTTAATTTTTTTGAAAAGAAATTTTTTTAAATCCTTCTGAGCTTTTAAATTTTTTAAACTTTAGAATTCTTTTACACCTTAGAAAAAATACCATAAATATTCTAATAGACGCCCTGGGCTTATATTTAAATGGTCTCACCAGGTTGGCTTGATTAGAGGTGGGCTTCTATTAGAGTATTTACGGTATTTAAAACGAAAAAAGTTAAGATTTATATTTTTTGGTATAAAACAATTCAAAAAACACCGAGTTTATTTTCTAAATAAAAAATTTAAAAAAAATGAAAATTAAAAGAAAATATACGGGGTGCGGCAAATTAGCGCCGACTTTATTTTTTGAATAACTTTCTTCAATCTCAATGAAAATTGATAATTCTTTTTTTATTTGATTCCCAACACTCTAGCAAACTTTTTGATACAAAAATATTCTCTAAATTTTATAAATTAATTTGAGAATTTTTTCTTAAAGTTTTGGCAAAAATTTTTGAACCAAAAGTCTTCTGATTTAAAAACCGCGTGTCTGATATTCAGGATGTTTATATCATTCGAATAAGCTCTTTTGTCTGATTCGATTGATGTAAGAACTAAACGATTATCATGTTGTTGAGCTGAGATATGGGCCTTTGAATGATAAATTTGGAACTTGATGTTAAATTTGACTTTTTTAGGTGAAATTTTCAAAAATCTAATTATAGACTATTTCGATGCTCCTCGTCGAGACGAGTCGATTGGTACCAAAATTAGGGAGATTGGATGACTTTAAACGAAGTTATGGTGAAGTAAACTTTGGCATAAAAATATATTTCTTGATGCGATTTATAGACTATTTCGGGCATATCTTTATTATCTGTCAACCAAATTTCTAATATTTAGTATCAAAAAGTTTGCTAGAGTGTTGGGAATCAAATAAAAAAAGAATTATCAATTTTCATTGAGATTGAAGAAAGTTATTCAAAAAATAAAGTCGGCGCTAAATTTGCCGCACCCTGTATACATCAGAAATTTATTATACCAAAAATTAATTTAAAAAATTTAAAAAATTTATAAAAATATAGGGTTCGTTATTTTCAAGTTTCCGAGCACGTTATCTGAGTTTTTCTTTAAAACTGGTCTGGGCCGGGTTTTTCGAGCTAAACTCCCTAAAAGCTCAAAAAACAGATTTTATCAAGGCTAGGAAAACCGTCCTGTCGCCAAATATGGCGACCTTTTATCAAATTGTCTTTTAGTTAATTGTCCCCCGTTCACTTCTCGTTAATTTTTTAGCCGTTCACCCCTTATTTTTGTGTTGTCCACTCAATTTTTTCCCGCCAAAATTCCTTTCTCTATTTTTTTAGTGACAGCCTACTCCTGTCACCTCATAACTATTGTTTTTTCTGCTTGTTTTCTCTGCCCTATTCTCTCTACACATTTTGTTTTCTATAATTCTGTAGGAATTATTTTCAATTTCGCAATTTTTTGAGTTTTTGTCAAACCACGCCCTTTTTTAATCTCTATTTAAGCCGCTGAACAAGTCCTTAAAATTAGCTCAGTTCTCAATTCCAACTCAATCAACCATCATCAACAGCTAATTTGTGGGCTTGTTCGTGGTCTCCCATCATTGGCTTTTACTGTGCTCAATTTTTTGTTGTGAAATAAATTTTACGTGTTTGGACGGTGCTTAGCTTCTGTGGTGTTTTTTAAGAGTGAACCAATCGTGCTCTGGTTCACTACTCGTTCAACTGAGTCGACTGTTCTAAATCAGTGCTCAGTGTGAATTCTCGTTCTTGGTGGATTTTGCTTGTGGTCAACTGGTCCTTTCTTTGTGTTTTTGGTTGGAAAAAAGGTGAACGGCACTACCGTTCACCACTTCTACTCCTTGGCTAAAGTGACTCGTGCTCCGAGTCACTCTACTGCCCCTTCCTTTGACTGTTGGCACTACCAACAGTCGGTGCCAGTGCCACTACACACTGGCTGGTGCCACGACTCTTCCTCCTCTTCTTCAAACCAATTTGTCGGGAACTCCCGACTCCCGACAAACTGGTGCCACGACCCGGGAAGACGGGGACAACGACAACACTCAACACTACACCACTAACAACAACAACGACCACTACTACACCAACGACAACAACAGTCACCACTACAACAACAACCACTACTACCACCACTACTTTTTTGGTTGAGCTGAGCAACAGCCACCACACTACAACAACAACTACAACTATTTCAACTCTCGTGTGTGAGCTGCACTACAGCCACCACCACTACACCAACTACTTCAACTACTTCAACCTTGTTTGTGAGCGGAACCACCGCCACAACAACTTCAACTACTCGTTCTTATTTTGGCTGAGCTGAACAACAGCCACCACAACTACAACCACTTTTTGTGAAGTGAGCTGAACAACAGCCGTCAATGTCAGCAGTCATCCGGTTACAACTGGCCACCGTTTTGGCAACGCTTAAAGTAAAGGGCCGTGCTGTTCTTAATGGATTAAATGCTCAGGACACCACTGTGGATGACGATGATCGCTTGGAAGCAGATGCCGTTCAACTTAGAGAAGCTGCTGGTCGTGCCCAAGCACTGGTGGATAAATGGTCCGACTTCATTGCCCGACTCATGCCAACGGAACAACAAGACGAGATGGACATACTTCAAGCCTTTCCGCCGCCGAGAGGCGAAGTCAGAGTGGATGATGAACCGACCGCCCTAGGACAAATTGAACATGCTTATGAATTGGTGGATTTGGTCAATGTATGCCTGCAACAACGAAGAACTGGCAATCGTGGTTCAGTCTCCTCCCGAAGAACTGAAAAGTCCGCCACCGTTGGTAAAGAACAAGCTGATAACATTCGTCACCAGGCTCATCACACCATAGTTAATGGTCAACAAAGCGAACCTGAACACCCTGATGGATTCACACGTCGTCCGACTCAAACCCGAACTAATGAACAACAAGCGTGTGGAAATGGAACAAGTGCCCAACACACCAACTCTGCTAGTCAAGCTGGGTTTTCACCATACCAGCAACAAGGAACATATAATGGCGTGCCAATATTTTCAACCTTCAGGCCATTTCGTCTTGAACCGATGAAATTTGCTGGCGACCCAAAGGAGTGGACTGCATTCTGGATGGCTTTCGATCGTGCCGTGAATAGTCAACCACTTCCACCATTTGAAAAACATTTATGTCTTCTTCAAAGTCTGGTACCTGGTTCTGTGGCTCGTCGTGCGATTGAAGGATATCCGATCTCTGATGTTAATTACCCTATGGTGGTCAGCATTCTTCGCCGTCAATTTGGCGATGGAAAAGCCTTGAGGGAAGGACTAATTGCTGAGCTTTTACACCTGCCGTTGGCCAACAATTCACTGTTATCAATGCGCGATCTCCGAGAACATGTTGAGCGAATTTGTCTACAACTCGAATCACCTGAGGGGTCTAATGCAACGCAAGATGAAATAGTTTGTGGAATTATTAGATCTAAACTGCCTCGTGAAGTCTTGGAGACTTTGATTGATTGGGAGCAGGACGACGAGGAATGGACTCTGGCTCACCTCCGTGCTGGCCTGGGACGCATTGTGCAACGAAAAGAGCGTTTGGAAAGAACCATCACGAACTTGCGACCTGCTTTGCCTGAACAAGGACCTTGTGACGAGGACCAATGGCAACCAAGTCAACCACAATATCGAAACTATCAACACCGTCCTCTACAAATATCACGTTCTTTTGTGGCTTCTCAACCGTCTAGTGGAAGTGGTTTACCAACAAATGAAAGTCAACCTCTGGTTACAACGAATATTGGACGACCAACAGAAGCGAACTTACAACCATTGTGTCAATCAACTTGTGAGGTGTCAACAATCAAGCAAGCACCGACTACTCGTACTGGAATGGCAATAGAGGATCTTTCTAGTGATAAAGCAATCAAAATTGGGGAACAACCTCACGACAACCAGGCGACTCAACGAAGTGATCACCACGAACCAATGGACGACACTCAATCATTTATGACCATGCAATCACCAGACAAGCTTGAGGAACAGCATGAACTACTTGCTCGTCCACTACAATCATCAATCGAAGAACATGGTTGCTCACTCTGCCTTGCTGGACCAACTCACAAGCCAAGCCGTTGCCCAGTGTTCAAGTCACGTCATAGACGCAAAGCTCGTCTTTTGGAACAAGGACGGTGCCTGAACTGCTTATATGATGGCCACATGCTCAACCGATGTCGCGCTGCGAACAAATGCCGTAGTTGTGGAGGCCGACACCACTTCATGCTGTGTATAAAACGTCAACCTAAAAAGCGTGTGTACTACTACAATGGCCACCACTATGGACCGTCTGAAGCCAATTGGAGACAACCTCAATCAAAAAAGCGTGTGTACTACACAGCTGGCCACTACGAAGGAATGTTTGAAGCGAATTGGAGACAACCGACGTCAACGCAACCCGAGGTGTATTACTCTGGTATGGTCATCACTAGCTCACTGAATTTGGACTCAAAATCTAACTTAATGTCGTCATCTAGCTCAACCGTGCATCAAAAAGCAAACAAACGCCACTATCGACGCAAAAGCTGGTTAAATTCAAAGCTGAAGGGTAGTCTGCTCAACTCACAAAATGGTCAAGTTATTTCTCAAACCGGTATATCGTCTAACAGTTCAATCAGTTCCAACAGCACCAACCATAATGTACTGGCTGAAAAGGCAACAACAGCAACAAAAAAGAAGGCCAAACAAGATGAGAAGTTGGATAAACAATCTATTGGTATCGTGAAGGAATTATCGGCTAAATCTGTCCTCGATTCAAAGAGATTCAGCTTACTTCTTACCTTGTTGGGAGCAGTCATCTTGGTGCTACGTCTCATCAAACTCCGTTGTATTCGATTTCCAACCTGTATTTCAACCACTTGCATTTTTTCTGCGAATGATTACCGAATTGCTCGTTCCTTGCTGATCCGATTGTCTCAACGAGAATACAAACTGGAATTAAAAACCGTATGTAGTGTGATCGACTCAGAGGGGATAATTCGAATAGAAACGAGGATTGATAAAAATGCTGAAGCAGATGCTCCTTCTAATCCTATTTGGTTACCACGACATGCCGGAATTACTTTGGTTATTATGGACGTGCCCCAGCGACTCAAACATGCTGTAATGGACGGGACTCTCATCGAACTATTGCGAGAATTTAACTGGCTTAATATATGTGGAACGACCACGGCTGTCACTGATCAATCAAAAACGAGCTTTTTTACCGCTGAAAAATATCCATCAATTCCCCAAGCTGGACCGACCGCGTCTGCCACATCAACGAGCTTTTTGGCCACTCGAAAATGCTTAGGTGTTAGTCAAGCTGGAATTACCGGGGTTGTCACTGATCAACTAAATATGAAGTGCTCTTCAGTCAGAAAAATTAGCACGAATGCACGACAACAAGGCCTGGTAGTGGAGTGCCGCCCCTCACCAAAAGCTCGAAAAAGGGGAATTAGCGAAAGCGCACTTCACCACCATCGTCATCGACTTAAACGCAATCACATGTTTCGACGCAACATGCTGTCAACTGTCTCTGGAATGCGGCGCAACGTCAACACTGGTTGTGATGAATCATGAAGAAGGCAGAAGAATTCGACGGAACTTTTGTTTTTCTTGGGCGGGGGGAGTGTCGCCAAATATGGCGACCTTTTATCAAATTGTCTTTTAGTTAATTGTCCCCCGTTCACTTCTCGTTAATTTTTTAGCCGTTCACCCCTTATTTTTGTGTTGTCCACTCAATTTTTTCCCGCCAAAATTCCTTTCTCTATTTTTTTAGTGACAGCCTACTCCTGTCACCTCATAACTATTGTTTTTTCTGCTTGTTTTCTCTGCCCTATTCTCTCTACACATTTTGTTTTCTATAATTCTGTAGGAATTATTTTCAATTTCGCAATTTTTTGAGTTTTTGTCAAACCACGCCCTTTTTTAATCTCTATTTAAGCCGCTGAACAAGTCCTTAAAATTAGCTCAGTTCTCAATTCCAACTCAATCAACCATCATCAACAGCTAATTTGTGGGCTTGTTCGTGGTCTCCCATCATTGGCTTTTACTGTGCTCAATTTTTTGTTGTGAAATAAATTTTACGTGTTTGGACGGTGCTTAGCTTCTGTGGTGTTTTTTAAGAGTGAACCAATCGTGCTCTGGTTCACTACTCGTTCAACTGAGTCGACTGTTCTAAATCAGTGCTCAGTGTGAATTCTCGTTCTTGGTGGATTTTGCTTGTGGTCAACTGGTCCTTTCTTTGTGTTTTTGGTTGGAAAAAAGGTGAACGGCACTACCGTTCACCACTTCTACTCCTTGGCTAAAGTGACTCGTGCTCCGAGTCACTCTACTGCCCCTTCCTTTGACTGTTGGCACTACCAACAGTCGGTGCCAGTGCCACTACACACTGGCTGGTGCCACGACTCTTCCTCCTCTTCTTCAAACCAATTTGTCGGGAACTCCCGACTCCCGACACGTCCTGTTCTCAGGCCAGGAAACTCTGGCCTGGTGTCAAAAACTACCGACTAATTTAATTTCTAAGGAAATTCTTTTTAAACAATTATATAGGACCTTCTCTGATATGCACGATTTTCAAACGATTTAATAATTCCGAAATTAAATCTAGTCCTGTTAAAGTAACATAACGAACAAACAGTCAAACGAATATTAACTTGGAGCCGCACGCCGGGTTCAAAATTTCCGAATATTTCAAAATTTAGTGTTAAACGATTCCTCTCATCGAGATAAAGAGATTGGTAACAGAATTTTTAAGGTTCAGAAATTATCCAGTTAGTTATGGCTTTGCGCCTACTTAGCCGCACGCCTACAAGTGTGTGTCTCAAGTTTTTGTTATTTAAAACAAAGCAAAACACTTTTCATTTATTTATTTAAACATTTACTATATTTTAATATTAATTTTTACTAAAAAAATTTTTTTTTAATTTTTTTGTAAATCAATATTCATAAAATGAAAAGAGGGCATCATGACACGTAACCTTATTCGATATCTAGCATGAGAGATTCCATTAGCCATTCATAATCGCATTACAAAATTCTAATTTATAAAAAAAAATAATTAAATTTAATAAAAACTAAAGTTAATTAACTGTGTAAGGCGGAGGTTGTATTAAGAAATAATAATAGTATTATTAAGAAATAATATAATAATATTCCCCCGTTTTGATAACAATTTTTACTGAAACACCCAAATTTTCACCTGCGACGCTAAAAGGAGGAGGAAAATGGTTTCTTGACGTCCTAAGATTTTTAATATTTCGCATGCGGGCTAAAAAGGAGAAATGTGGACTCTTGGCTTTTCGTCTCGGTAGAGGCCAAAAGTTTATTTTCACCTAGCTCTGGCTCCTAAGGGTAGGTTGAAGCACTTTTAATCACCAAATCAAGATATAGGAGGAGATGACATTATAGGGATATCTGAGGATTTAATTACAGAGGATTTAATTAAAAACGGATTAAGGAGGGTATCTTTGGATAAAGAGTGATTAAGAGGATATAGGGGATATGGTGGATATTATTGTAGTGTCAACTAAGTTTTGAGCCCCCCTTTAACTAAGTTTGAAAAACTTATCTCAATTTTCAGATCTTCAATTTACATAATAATTTCGGCATATTTTCTAAGTATTGTCTTCTTCATTTTCTGAAAAGTTTTGTTGAATTTTAATAATTATTTAATCAGCGTAACTCAAGGGGGACTCAAACTCAAGGGGGATAACTTATTAAATTAGAATCTATTTTAAATTTATATTTTGATAATTTCAAAAATAAATCTATTCCTATTAAAGAATCGAAACGAACAAACAATCAAGCTAATATTAAAAGTTTTTGTTATATAAAACAAAGCAAAACACTTTTTATTTGTTTATTTAAACATTTAATATATTTAAATTTTAATTTTTATCTAATAAGATTTTAAATTATTGTAAATCAATATTCATAAAATAAAAGGAGGGCATCATGACACGTAACCTTATTCAATAAATAGCTTGAGAGATTCCATTAGCCATTCATAATCGCATTTCAAAATCTAATTTATAAAAAATAATAATTGAATTTAATAAAAACTAAAGTCTAATTATCAGTGTAATGCGAAGTTGTATTAAGAAATAATAATAAAATGCAAGGTATAAGCGAAGGAAAGGATCGTTATAGATATTAGCTATAGGAAAGCAGAGCTCCTTTAGCCAGTGCAAAATTATTCAGCGGCTGGGAGCGAACCAGCATCTTCAGTAGACCGGACTGATGTGCTATCCATTACACCACACCGACTACTCCACAGCTTTATGCCCCGGTAGCTCAAAGGTAGAGCTCCTGCATATAGTGAGCGAAAGCGCCTAGCAACAACTAGCAGGTGGTCGCAGGTTTGAATCCTGCCCGGTGGCTAAACTTTTGCAAACTCTTTCTATAGCTATATACTTTTTACACTATTTTTCCTAAATTTTGTTTACCGTATATGCTCTATTAATTACCCTCTCTCGAATAATTACCCCCGCTCTATTAATTACCCCCTCCAGCGAGAGGTTGAAACAATAATTACCCAGGGTAATTATTAGAGTATATACGGTATTTTTAGAATCGTCCTATTTTCCTAGCATTTTGGATCTCTGCTACACGAATTTTGATTGAATAAGGGTTACTTATTAACCTAATAATCAGCATTATTAGGCCTTGAAGATGAAATTGGTAAACCTGATTAAAGAATAAATTCTTTTAGTTTTGCGTTTTCTTTTTTTAAATTGCCCCTTGCATTCAACCATAACGAATAATAAAATTAAAAAAGTCCATATTGGATAAATTTTTGTCATCTACATTGGGTAAAATCTTGTAAATTTTGGTAAAATTTTGCAATTTCTCGATTTTAAAAACCACTAATTATTGAATTTATTTAAATTTTTATAGCTCGATTTTAATTTAATAATTTTAGCTAATGGACCTTCGCGCTGCCCTTTACCTTTATTCTTATAGCAAATTTTAAAATTTATTTTAGACGAAAATTTTTCCATAATTAATTTCATAAATTACCGTAAATTCTCTAATAGAAGCACACCCTCCAATAGATAGCACACAAATACAGGCATTGATCGGACACGTCCCTTAACGGCCGCGCATTATTACGATAAAGAAATCTCCAAAATTTTGGCAGAAATTATTCTTAATGAAAATAACGAAAACGGAACTCTACTAAAAAGAGATGAGTAATGGATCATTAACCTTTACACGATATAAAAATTTTGGCGCTTGGCATGTTTTAAAAATCTTAAAAATTGGCGTTTCAACTATACAGTAGTGATGCTCGAGAGAAGAGAAAACCCGGGAAACGGGAGTCGGGTCGGGAAATGACCTCGGGAGTCGGGATCGGGAGGCCAAAAACTCGGGAAATTTCCCGAGTCGGGTGTCGGGATACCCGAGCATCACTACCATACAGGCGAGTAAAACTGAAACAAAAGTCATTGAATGCTTTCCTTTTAAATTCTTGCTTAACTATTAGGGTTTCGCCGGAACCGAAATTTTGACCGGAACCGGAACCGGATCCAATTTGAGTTCCGGTTCCCGGAACCGGAACCGGAACTTTTCTAAGTTCCGGGCCGGAACCGGAACCGGAACTTTAAGAAAAAATTAAAAATTTCAAAAATTTGCAAAAATTTACAAATTTTAAAAAATTTGTATTTTAAGTACAACTTTCTTTTACTTTACGCGCCGCAGACGAAAATTTTGAGAATTTTGGAAGGCCAAGAAGCCAGATTTCTTCCATTTTTCAGCGCCGCAGCCGAAAATTTTGAAAATTTCAGAGAGCCGTAAGCAAAAAATTCACTTTTTATTGGCCAAACGAAAAATTTTAAGAATTTTAGAGGGCCAAAAATCCTTAATTACTCCATGTAAAAATAGAATAATTTTTAGAACAAAATTAAACTTATAAAATAAATTATTTATGGGAAGAAAAATATGAAAAAATTCGTTCCCTTTGACCAAGCATCGAACCCACCCTTAAATCATTAACGCTTTGGCTTAAGTATAACCCACTAACCACTCGGCCATCTGCACGTATGAAATAAATTGAAAGAAAATAAACATATTTCTTTCTATTTTTCTTTTAATACCAAGTATGAGAGTATGAGTATTTCATTAATATTTTAAAAATATCAATCCTTAGGGGTATAAAAAAGTTCCGGTTTGGCCGGAACCGATTTGTAAACCGGAGCCGGAACCGGAACCAAAAAAAAGTTCCGGTTCCCGGAACCGGAACCAAAAAAACACCGGAACTTCCGGAACCCGGAACCGGAACTTCCGGCGAAACCCTATTAACTATGTTGTCAAGCTATTTATAGTTTTTTTTGTTAATTTCCAAATAAAAAATTCACAAAAATTTTTAGAAATGATATTTAAAGCTAAATTGCTCGTTTTCTTTAACTTGCTTCAATTTTTTATTTTTATTAAATTTGTCGATTGCCGTGTAAATCTACAATTTAAAATTAATCATTTGGAGAATGTTAACTACAAAAATATTAGAATTGAATGTCAATCTGATAACACTGAATTGAACATAATTTTCTTCCCAAATTCACTTGCTACAAACATTTACTTCGGACAAGAATGTCCCGAAAACAAATATAAATTAGTTATGGCTAATCAAAATAACGTAAATTTTAAATTTAAATTAACAAAGGGCTGTCTATTTACTAGAGATGTGCGAGACTCTTGGTCTTGGACCAAGACTTTTCTTGTTTTTTTTCGGTCTTGGTATTGGGGTGTTTGTCTTGGTCTTGTCTTGGTTTTATTTTTTGGTCTTGGTTTTTTGGCCTTTAACCAAAAATTTCTAATTGACGAAATATCTCTCGCGAAAACTTTGGACCTTTCGTCCAATGGGTTATTTATAATGGAATGGAAGAAATCTGGCCTCTTATTTTTGGTCTTGAGTCTTGGAGTTTTGGTCTTGGTCTTGAGTCTTGGTCTTGGAAAAATTTTTGTCTTGGGTCTTGAGTCTTGGAAAAATTTCGGTCTCGCACATCTCTAATATTTACTGTCTAATTGTTAAAATTTAAAATTTCAAAATTTTGAAAAATTTTCTAAAATTAATTTTTTAATAACCAGAACGAAGTCACTCTTGAATTTACTTGCTCTGAATTACTTCAACAAAATGATAATGCTTCGTTAATACCAGCCGATAAAAAGATAGCTGCTGTAGTACTTTATGCATTCAACATACAAAGTAGTAATGGAAACACCTGTAATAAATCCGAAATTTTTGTTGACCGGGACTTGGTCCTAACTGATACTTTATTTCATTCATATTCTACTAAAACAATCAGTTCGTTGTCAAAATTAAATATTAGCAAGATGAAATTTATGGAAAAATATTATGCTGAAAGTAGGATTGATCTTGAGGAATGGCAACAATTGCTTCAAATAGAAACGATAGAATTTTTGTTGGAAAAGCTGACTCAGACAAAACATCACAACATAAATTTTGGAAAATTAGAAAGTCAATTAAATTCAATCAAAGAAAAATTTAATGAATTAAAGAGTAGTAAGCATATTTGGAATCTGTTTGAAATATTCAACCTTTTAATGATCTCCTTATATCCGTTTAATCCCTTCTTATCCTCCCCAATTTTTGAATAAATTAACGAAAATAGAACGAGAGCGTTTTTTGGAGATTTTATTTAGAAAAATTATTTTATTTAAAAAATTTATCATCCCAACTCGTAGTAGACGCCTCGAGCGTTCGGAGCGCAACCCTAATAATTCACTAAAATGGTTGTTGAGAATTCCTTTTATTTCTTATTCTGTATCAAACCCCATTCCAATCCTAATAATAAATTTTATCTAAATGAGTAATTAAAGAATTATGTATTTATTAGAAAATATAAAAAATTATTTAAAATTTATTTTTAATAAAGGAAATGCCAATCAACAAATTCAAGGCGAGGCTAGCTCTTTGAATCCACAACAAAATCAAGGCGAGGCTAGCTCCTCCGATCCTCAAGGAGAACGAAAAAAGAAAAAAACTAAATTATTTGGTGTTATCATAGGTTGAAAAACAGGTATTTAAATATTCATGATTAGGTAACGGATTTTCATGTCGTAAAATTCTTAAAATAGGCACCTGAATAGGTTGTATAAAATGCTAAAATGGATGACAAAAATAGGCAAATAGGTCGTAGAAATAGAGAAATAGAGTTTAAGAAGGCCCAAGTTTCAGAAGGTCAAATCCCTCGTGTTCCCTTAGACTCTCAACAACGCATGCAACCTATAAACTAGTGACCGGAGACCGCCGGATTTTTCCAGAGTCCGGGTCCCAAATCCGGGTTTTTTTAATTTCCGTATTAAGCCCGGACTACTATAAACAACATTAATTCCATAGTCTCTAGGCTTTTTTGTAAAATAGGTTCCCTAAAATATAGCTCTTTGGATTTATAAATATTTACTTGAGTTTAAAAAAATATTTATTAAAAAATTTAAGTTTCAGAAAAACTACTAGATTGTCTGATATTTTTGAAGAAAAAAGTGATAGAGGATTTGTGATTGGGATTTTTATTTTAAAATTGGGGTTATTTTATTTTTTTTAGTGAGAGTAGTACTCTCTCATTTTTATTTAACCGGGCCGTCTAGTCTTTTTCGGTCGAGCCCGAGTTGATCTTTTTCGAAAAATTTGAAAAATTTCGAACCTAACCGGGCCTGCAACCCTACTCCGGTTATCTCCCGCACCTTTTCCTTTTCTCCTTCATTACTTTTTAATTTCTTCTAAAAATTACAAATAGGTCAAAAACAAAATTATGGTCGGGAGAACAACGCTAGTAAGGGGCTTGTAGGGGTTTTGTAGGGATTTTTGTTCTCCAACTTTAGGGGACGGTGACTTCACTTTAGGGGACGGTGACTTCGCTTTCGCTCACTATATGCAGGAGCTCTACCTCTGAGCTACCGAGGCATCGACTAATGCTTTCTTTTTCCTTTTTAGATCGTTTAACCCCCGACTAAGCGTTTTAAATGCTGCTGGGTGAATCATCCTCACATTTCTTTTATATTTTACATAGGGTTGCACAAACCCGTTTAACTAAACGGTAAACGGGTTTCTTGGCAAAATTAAACGGAACGGTATACGGGTTCAGATAAACGGTATACGGTATTTTCAAAATTAAAAGGTTTTGTGCAACTTTATTTTACACCTTAGAATAGATATATTTAAAAAACGAAAAAAGATAAAATTTGTATTTTTTGGTATAAAACAAGTCAAAAATACCGAGTTTAATTTTTCAAAATAAAAATAAAAAAAAAATTAGAAAAATGAAAATTAAAAGAAAATATATAGTTAAAAAAAGTGAAAAATTGGAAAAAAATTGTTTAAATTTCAAAGAAAAAATTTCAAAGAAAAATTTTTAAATAGCAGCATCACTAGACCCTCTTTGGGCTACAGAAGTATAATAATTTCTCCTTTGATCAGTCATTCTACGCTTTGAGCGTAGACTTTGACAGAGCAACACATCACGAACAAACCCCATTCTGTATTGGGGAAGAATGCTGACAGTCAGTAGGGGGTTCAGCATCTAAGGAAAAAAATTTCAGAAATTTTTTTTATTTTGAAAATTTTCAAAAAATAAAAAAAATTAAAAAAATTTTTAGAAAAAAATTTTTTTAATTTTTTAAATTTCAAAAAATTTTCAAAAAAAATTTTTCAAATAATTTTTTAAAAAATTTCGACAAATTTTTTTTTAATTTTTCAAAAAGTTTTTAGAAAATAGAAAAAATTTTGAAAATTTCAAAAAATTTTCAGAAAAATTTTTGAAAAAATTAATTAAAATAGCCCTCTCATCAACTAAATATTCATCTCCTACCGAATTTAAATAGACCAAATACATCATTAGCCAGTAAAGAAATATGGTCATACACTCATTGGTACGTTGGGGATTTAATGACCTTAATTTTTAAATAATTAATTTAAAACAATTAATTTTTTTTAAACCTCTGTAGCCCCGCAAAACGATAAGGAAGGAGAGTAAAAGCAGTAAAAACCTTTATTAAATTAAATTTTTTAAAATTAATTTAATAAAATTAAAATTTACAGTAGTCATAAAAATAAAATAAAATGTTCGCATTTTTGATCGCATAGCAGAATGTGGACGGGGAGAGGAAGGTGAAGTAATAACGGGTGCAGGAGAGTTGTTATCTCTGGGTGTTCGTAATAAATGTTCTAAAAAATAAATTAAATGTATTTTTGATACATTATTTTAAAATTCTGATTTTGTATTTTTTTTAATTTTTGAGTTTTGCTTATCTAATTTAATTAAAAATTCTGAAGTAAATAATTCTGGTTTTTGTATTTTGTTTTTATTTAATTTTTATATATAATTCTGATATTTTGTATTTTACTCTTATTTAATAAGGATAAAATACAAAAATCAGAATTTTAAAAATAGATCAGAATTTAATTTAAAAATAAAATGAAATTCAGAAACCAGAATTTTTTATTTGAATTAAAATTCTGATATGAAATTCTGATTTAATTAACTTCTGAGTTAAATAATTCTGGTTTCTTTATTTCATTTAATTTATAAATTAAATTCTGATTTTTTTAATTCTGGTTTTTGTAATTTTTATATTCTGATTTTTTGTATTTTTATTAAAATTCTGATTTTTTGATTTTATTAAAATTCTGATTTTTGTCTTTTAGTAAAAATTCTGATTTTTGTATTTTTATTAAAATTCTGATTTTTTGATTTTATTAAAATTCTGATTTTTGTCTTTTAGTAAAAATTCTGATTTTTGTATTTTTATTAAAATTCTGATTTTTTGATTTTATTAAAATTCTGATTTTTGTCTTTTAGTAAAAATTCTGATTTTTTGTATTTTTATTAAAATTCTGATTTTTTGATTTTATTAAAATTCTGATTTTTGTCTTTTAGTAAAAATTCTGATTTTTGTATTTTTATTAAAATTCTGATTTTTTCCTTACCCTGTGATTTAATCTGCCTTCTATGTTCACTCACAACCTTCATAATATAAATCGCAACACTTAAAGATGTAATTGTTGGGATTACCCCCACACAAATCATAAAAGGTAAATAAATATATAGACGATTTGGAAATATTGCCAAAGTTACACTTTAATTTTAAATTTATTTTTAATTAAAAAATATTTCCAAACCAATCCTCGTCTACACAGTGGAATGATTCTGTTGACCATGCGAATAACACAAAAGCTGTGCTTAAAAACCAACAGCCCAAAGCTAAATAAATTGCACGTGCTCGCGTGAAACAAGTGGAATATCTTGAATAATTGAGAGGATTTTTTAATTATTTTTAAGTTTAAAATTCTTTTTCCATCGAAAACAAAACTAAACAATTTTTTAAAATAAGGTAAGCAGGAAGGTTCAGTTAACTAGCAGTTAAATAAGGGAACTGAGATTTAGGATCTATCAAAATATAAGGAGAGACGAGCATCTTTAAGTGGTGAGAGCGCCTAGCAATAATTGCCAGACGATCCCAGGATGACTGCTCTTTCAATGTCTGTTCCCTCAAAAATCGTTTCAAACCCTTTCAGTTTAAATTATCGTGCTTGTAGTTAAATTGCATTTTATATTAGAGTAGCAACCCGACCCTCGGGGTCGGGTTGCTACCCTATGTTTATATTAATTTTGAAGTTAATTGAAAGATAGAATGCCCGGGCATTCTAATAGATTTTTGTTTCAGCAAAATTAAAATTACCTCAAAGGGAAACGAAAGAAGATCAGCTTGTCCAAATTCAAAAAGACTAGAGATAATGACGAAACTATCAACCCTATCCAACACAAAATGTGCATTAAAGCTGATATCTACAGAAAATTATTTTTTAATTAATTTTAAGCTATAGCTATTTAATTCCTAAGGCTGTGCAGTAGGCGGACTGATGTAAATAGTTCGTTCTACTGAAGTTGCTGGTTCGCTCCCAGCCGCCTAATAGCCTCTTGCACAGACTGAAGGAGAGCCATGGCTATATCTCAGCTCTGCTTTGCTTTAATTTTTACAAGTAAAACTTACAAAACGAGGAAATTTGCTTATCAATCCAGCTCTAGGTGCCAATTCTACAGGGTAACACAAAGCTAGAAAGATAATTTTTTAGTATTTTATCAAAAACACCCTCTCCTCCCTCCCCATACCTGTAAGTAAAAAATCAGCCATAGTCATACTCAACAAAAATACATGCAAACATTTATCACTAGTTTTCCTTTTGATATGTTTTAGAGCTGCAAACATTACATAAAGTTGTAAAAACGATGAAAACAGGGTTAAAACAAACTGGAAATAGTGAAATTTTAAAAGAAAAAATTTTCCCAAATTTTCTACCATAACAGCATCCATGTTTTCCGTAAAACTTATTATTGTCTGAGCGGAAATTATCTTAATAATAAAAATTTATTTGTTTTTGGTAATAAAGATAAGTCCATATCTCGCCTACAGTGAGTTCTCACGTCTCCTAAATCCATAGAGTGATTCAATCGAAGCTATAGATAAGGGATGTCACTGGTTAGTCAATACACGAAACATACTAGACATTTTCCGATCCGAGCCTAAACCCGACTTTTCTCTCGACCCATTACATCCCTGCTATGGATCAGTCAAAGCAAAAGGAATAATTTCCTAAAAATGATAGCTTTCCTAAGTCTAACTATGGTCGCATCTCGGATGCATCTCTCTCTACCATAACCCTTGGGTATCATAAGATTTAATGTAGAAGCGAGAGAGGTGTACGTGAAATTGAGAGGATAGTTTGGGCAACTTTCCCCATCCAATGGTCAAACAACTTAGGAAAAATGTAAGTAAGTACAAATCCAGTTAACTTATAACCCTAGGCCTAGAGAGTCATTCCTCCTTCTACCTCTAAATTCCAAATTTAAATTAAAAACAAACATGTGAATTAGTACACCCAGCCTCTTCCTGATCTTCACCATTATTACTACTTTCCTGATTATCCATTAAATTTAAATTATTTTGTCTGCTTGAATTAATTATTAAAGGGAAGGATGACGATGTTTCTGGTATGGAAATGAATGTTTTTGTTGTTGCTATATTAATATTATTTTTAATATTATTTTCTGAATACCCTTTTAGTGTGCTTATTGTCATTAACATTATTAAAAAAATATAATTTTTTTAAATAAAATTATTTTTTTTAATTTATTAGAAATTTAATATTTTTTAAAAAAATGTGTTGTGTGCTGTTGTAATTTTTTAATTTTCCTAAAATAGGTGAAAATTGAGAAGATTAAAAATTTTTTAAATTTATTTTTAAAAAATTTTTTAGGTTCACATTTATTTCGTTTTGTATGACATTGTTGTAAATTTGTATTTTTGATTTTGAAATTTAAAAAAATTTATTTTACACATGGGCAGGTTTGCGTTTACGAATTTAGGTACGAACATTCAACTGTTAAGTCGCTCAAAAATTTTAAAAAAATTTTAAAAATAAAGAAAAAATTTGTTAATTTTTTTTATTTTTCAGTTTTAAAGAATTAAAAGAAAATTTTTAGAAAAATGAATTAAAATTAAATTTAGAAAAAAAAAGAAATTATGAGAAAAATTCCTAAATTAAATATGTATTTATTATTAAAATTATATGTTTATTTTCTATTTAATTTTTAAAAAAAAATTAATAATAAAAATTAAAAAATAAATATTATAATTAAACAGGAAAAAGAGTATTTTTTAATCTATTTTTAAATTAAAAAAAATTTTTATTTCTAAAATAATTTTTTTTTAATTTGGGGGAGGGAGTAAAATTGAGAAATGATACGGCTTCTTTTAACTGTTGAACAAACTTTTAATAAAAAATAAAATAAAAAAATCTAAAAATGGAAATTAAAAAAAAATTTTTTTAAAGGAAATGAAGGGTAAAGGGTGAATATTTAAAAAAAAATTTTTTTCGAAAAAATTTCCGGAGGATGTAAATATTTAAAAAAAATTTTTTTGTTTGTTTTAGAAAATTAAAATAACTAAAAATAGAAATTTTTATTTTTTTTCTGAAAAATTCTAGAAAAAAAAATTATTTTATTTTTGATCATTAATGAAAACAAAAATTGAATTTGAAATTTTATAAAATAAAAAAATTAATAGAAAAAAAATATTTTTTTATTTTTACAATAAGACAATAAAAATAAAAAAAATAAAGTCTAACAATTTTAAAAAATAATAAAAATTTGTTAAATTCATTTTTAAAAATTTAACAAGAATATTTATTAATTAAATTATTTATTCAATTTTTAAATTTATTTTTGATCAAAAAAATTTTTTTTTAATTCTACAGCTAAAATAAAAATTTACTAAAAAATAAAAAATTTTCAAAAAATTTTTTATTGAATTTTTAAAAATTTTCAAAAAATTATTTTTAATTTTATTTTAAAGAAATATGTAATTTCAATTTATAAAAGAAAAAAAAGAAACATTTAAAAAGTGTTTATTTAAAATAAAAGTCAAACTGAAACAAACAAAGAAAACTTTGTTTGCAATAAAGATTTAAAAATAAATAAAACGCGCATTGAAATTCTAAAGAAATACGAACAAAAACGAAAAAGGTTAGAGAAAGAAAAATAAACTTGAATTAAATAAAATACAAAAGAAAGTTGGAAAAAAAATACAACTTAAAAATAAACTTGATCGAAAAAGAAACTTGGTCTTAAAACTTAGGGCGAGGTAAGTGAATGAAAATAAAACTTGAATTAAAACTTGAATTTAAACTTGAATTTAAATAAACTTAAAATAAAACTTGCTTCTGAATAAAACTTGAAAATAAACTTGGCAGGCATAAAATAAACTTTATTTAATAATTTAAAGAAAAAAATTTAAAAATAAAATTAATTTTACTTGGAGTTTTGAATTTTTAAAGTTTTTTGGTTCAACTTTTTTTGGTGTTTTTTCTCCTTGTTTAAAAAAGAACAAGAATTTCTCTAAAAATAAAAATTTTTTTTCATTTCCGTTTAAATTTTTTAAACGATCAATTTACTGAAATATGATTACCAAATAATATTTTTAAGATGATTTTTAGACAACTGTTGAAGACAAGAAAATAATAATTATTAAAGTGAAGGAGAGAGGCTAAATTTTGATTTCTTGTGTAAAATGAGAATTTTAAATTTAATATAAAAAAACTTGTAGTGTGATCAGAAAAACATGAAAAAAAATATATATTTATGTAAAATTCATAAGATATTTTGTTTGAAAAAAAGATAAGAAATATTTTATTTAAAAAAAAATTTTTTTTAAATAAAAAATTTTAATGGATTTTAATGGAATTTAAAAAAATTTTAATTTAATTAAATTCCTGAAAATTAATTTTCAGGAAAAAGTTAATTCGATATTTTTTCGTTTTCTCAAATTAACAAACTTCTTAAAATAACGAAACCCATAACCAACCATCTTTGACTAAATTTCACTTTAAAAATGAACTTAAAAGCTTCTTAAAATCTCCATAAATGACCCGACCCAACTTGATATAACAAAAATTTTCTTGGTCCTTTTAGGTGTTTATATCCAAATTCAAATACCTTGAATTCCCCTTCAAACTCGATTTTTGAATTTTCAATCTTTAAACGAGATTTGCAACTATAAAGTTTCTTTTAAAAAAATTTTTTTAATTAAATTCAAAGTTAAAATATTCATGAAATAAATATCAAAAAAAGAGGTAAACAAAAGAAAAGAAAATATAGAGAATAAATTCTTTAAAGGGATGAAACTTGAACCTTATCTTTAAAACAAATTTTAGGGTACTAAAATAAAAAAGAAGACTCAGTTTGTGAGAGACAAATTTGGAAAAAAAAATTTTTTTGAAATAAAAGAATATTTTATTAAGGTAAATTTATTTTATTATACACAAAATTAAGAGAAGAGAATTTTATATTTAAATTTTAAAATTAATTTTAATGAGTAAATAGAAAATTTGGAAAAAGATACGTGTGGATAGAGGTAAATAATATTGATTAAAAAAATTTTTTTTAATTATTTTGTAAATTGGAAAAGGCATTTAAAATGAATTACAGACAGACTTTTTAAAAATATTTTGTTAGGTATATCCTTAAAAATTTCTTCCGATATCTAGTCTCGGTCCATCCTCTACTAGAAGCATCTCAAACATAATAAAGGCTTATTTGGAAGAGGAAATCAAGCGTTTTAGAAATTATGAAAAAATAAACAAATTTTGTGGATTAAATTAGACAAAGTTAATCAGTCAACTTTAAAATCTTTTTGAAAATTTTTTTAGCCAGAAAATATTTTTGGAATATTTTTTGATTAAAGAATAAATCTACCCATTTATTTTTAGAATGAAGAAACTGCTAAAAAAGAATTACTAATACATAGTCAGCTGCTAAATAAAACAAAAATTAATTTTTTCATGGCTAAAATTAAAATTGAAAGTCTTCCAAAATTTTTATTTTTATTTTTGAAAAAACAAAATTTCCAAAATTAGATTTTTTTAATTTTATTTTTGATGATTTTTGATTATTTGGTTTTTTGGTTTTTTAATTTTTAAAAATAAATTTTAAAAAAATTAAAATTAATATGCAAATATTAAATTTAAAAAAATTTTTTTTGGGGAAATTTTTATATAATCAAACCTTATTATAAAATAGGATTTTACAGTTAGAAAAGTATGTTGATGCCAATTTAATAGTTATGTTCGGGAGTTAAAAAATCCGAGAGTCAAGACCGAGACCGGTCTGATAGTTGCTCCAACTAAAATTTATAAAAATGTTTAATCTCCTCGATGACTTAAGGAAACATGGAAACATAATCTTGTATTAAAGTGTATTGAGGATAGCTTCTAGGGAAATTTGACTGTTTATCGCTAATAGAGTATATAATTACTTTGTACTTGAGTTAATTAAAAATAAGATTTAAAAAAATAATAAAAAAAGTAAATAATATTTTAAAAAGTCATAAAAAATAGCATCATTTTTAAGTACAAAATTAAGCCTATTTTAATTTAAAAAAATTTTTTAATGAGTGAAAAAAAAAATTTTTAAAAGTTTATTGTTTTAAATTATTTTTATTCATTTTAAAGTATTAAAAAAAGAAATTGGATAGAATTTTAAAAAATACAAAAAAAATAGAAAGGCAAACAAACATTTTAAAAAGTGATGAAATTTAAAGAAAAAAGGTAAATATATATAAATTTAAACTATTTTTAATGGTAAAAATGTCAAGTATATTTTTAAAAATTTATTTTTAAAATTATTCAAGTGTTGCCGGTAAAAAGATAGTTTAGATGTTTTTATAGGGAAATGAAGGAATTTTTGTAGACATGGATCTTTTTAAACAGAAAAGAAACAACTAAAAACATTGTCAAACATCCAAATAAACATCAAACAACCATTCAAAAACTTTCTAAAAATTTTAAAAACATTTGGAAAACATCCTAAAAACATATATGAAAACAACCGAAAACATCTAAAAACTTGACGAAAAACAACCAAGCTTGGTAACTAAAAAATAGAACACAAACTTGACGAACATTGTGATTTTTGAAAAAAAACATGTTCAGAAGTTTTAATTAATGTTTGTCTAATGTTTGTAACTTTTAATAATGTTTCCAACATTCATTTTAATTTATGTTTTAAATGTTTTTGAAAAATTGAACATGTTTTTGTTAAGTTTTGTTTAATCAAGTTTTATTTGATTAAAACATGTTTTGATTGAAACATGTTTTAAATAAAACATGTTTTTAGTTAAAAATATGTTTTTAGTCTAAAAAACATGTTTTAGTCGTGTTTATGAATGTTTGAATTATTATTCTGTTTTTCGTCAAGTTTGTTTGTAAGTTTTTGTTTATTAAATAAATCTAATTATTTATGTTTGTGTTTTAGAGAAAGGGTTGTTTTTAGATGTTTTTAGACGTTTTAAATCATGTATTAGATGTTTTTAACATTTAGTGTATTTTAAATAATATATATTTTCGTTAAAGTAAATTCATTTTTGTTTGTTCAACTTTTAGCGTGCGTTAAAAATTAAACAAAATTATTAGACGTCTAATAACCTGTCATAGACTTAAACAAAACACATACTTATTAGAAAATAATTTCCTGACTTTTTTTAATAATTATTATGTATTTATATTTTTTAAAGGGTTTACATAAAAAAACTAATTGTAAATTATTTTTAACGGTATAAGGATTATAACCTGCCATATTGACTCAAACTCTGTGGAAAATTTTAATTGGGAACAATTTTCAAAGGTATATTGGAGAGGACGATGTTATAGAGAGCTGCGTATTTAATTTCTAAATTAGATCGGAGCAATACGAGATCTCGATCAAAAATCTCGGTTATCGAGATTCCTTCGAGATTTCGAGATCTCTATTCTCGTCGACACACCCAGTCCGGTCTCTAGTCTATGGGGAAGGGGAAATTAAAGGAAGGGAAAGGAAACTCGCTATAGGGAGAGCATCCATCTTGTAACAAAATCCTTTAACTACATGACAGAATTCCAAATTTTAATCTGAAAGGGTTTGGGCCATAAAAGATTTTTGAGACCTTAAAGTTGCTCAGTTCTCTTGAGGGTGTTTCCCAAAAAGGAAATAAAAAATAAAACAAAGAAATGTGAGACAATTCATTCCAAAATTTATAAAATAACCTACTAACTTGGTCTATAGTCTTTTTTCTTTTAAAAAAGGTGTCAGTTATTGTTTCAAGTATTCAAAAATAGAATGGAAAATAAAAGCAAAAATTGAGACAAATATTGAAGTAGGTGCTTAAAGGTGTGAATATATAAATTATTTAAAGGTTTTGGAGGTTTGGTTTTAAGGAAAAATAAATAAGAAATGAAACAATAGCCTTAAAAAAGGCACTAAAAATTTAAGAAAATATAGAAATCTTAAGGGTGGATTTTTTTAAAAATTGGGGGAAGTTTTTATGTTAATAGTTGAAGGAAAGGGAATTGATATATGTACATATGTATACACATTTTTGTTCCAAAACTAAATTTTTGGACAAAAATGAGAAAACTGAACAGAAGATCCTGGCTGAGAAATAGTTGATATTACCTAAATCACGCTTTAAGAATAGTTAACTAGGATTTCTACACCAAGACTGGTTTAGTAAGGACGTTTGAATTATACAAAATTTTATCATCAGGTATTTGATTCATTCTTTGGCTACTTTGACACCCTGAAAAAAGCCGTCTTTTAATTTTAGAAAAAAAAATTATTCCACTTGTTTGTCCTTTTTTAATATTTTTTAACTAATTGTAAGATGACTAAAATAAAAAAAATTTTTCATAAAATGAGAAAATGAGTAGCAGGTAATTAGCATTTTTACCCTTTATAATTATTTTTTTTTACTTTGTTGACAATTATATTTTTATAAATATATTTTTTTTTAATTTTAAAAACGTCAAAAAGACGTCAAAAAAAGGAAAAAAAATAAATTTTTAAATTAAATTGTAAACAAATTATTTTAATTTTTCAAAATTTAAAATTTTGTTCACTTTTACAGTACAATTTATATGAGTATATGTGAGCAATTAATCAAGAAATTTTTTAAATAAAAATTTTTTGGTCAAATTAGTGTGGCAATTTAAAGGAAAAATGATATGTAAAAATGCTTAAGTTGACCAAAATTTAAAAAATATATACAGAAACAATACAGTAGACGTTATGGCCTGACTATGAGTCAATCCATTAAAGTTAACCTTGTTATAAATAATGGGGTCGCCTGGAAGTTTGTGTCTTTTACACTCCTTAGAGAGAAATAGGATCCTGTACGATCAACAAATACACTTTCGGCACTTTCTAACGGGTAGTATACAGAATTAGATTGGTTAGCAAAGTATAAGTCAAAAGTCCTTCCACTGTATATATACAAAAAATGGGTCTAGCCCACACGATTCCCAAAAAGTAGGAATTATCAACTTTTTTTTCGGGGATTCCGATTCACGTTTTTATGTCGGCTAGATCCCAGATACACAAAAGGGTTAACACCTCACAATCATCTGTTCATTCTTAATTTTTTCTCTTCTTTCAAGATTATTTTTGTTATTTTTATATTCTATCCTGTCATCCGAGGATAATTCTTTTTCATCTTCTTCTTCCTCCTCCTCTTCCGAATCGCCCAAACCCCTTCTAAAATCAACAGACAACTCTTCTTCTGAGTATGGAAGATCTTCACTTAGTTCATCTTCTCTTCCTCCTCTTTCTGCTTTCCTTCCATTTTCTTCTTCATCGCTTTCTTCTTCCTCTTCCCCATTTTCAATTTTCAACGCAACGAGCTTGTTCATCCTCTTCCCTTCCTTCTTTTTCCTCTCTTCCTCCTCATTCATCCTTCCCTCTTCCAACTTCTTCATTTCCTCTTCCCCCTCCACTTCCTTCATTCTCTCATTCATTTTCTTCCTCTTATCTTCTTTCCTCTTTTCCCTCTCTTCTTCATCATCCTCTTCCATCTCTTCATCCCCCTTTTCTTTCCTTCTTCCTTCCCTCCCTTCTTCCTTCTCAACACCTTCATTCTTCTCGACTACACTTCCACTTCTTCCAGCCTCTTTAGATTCATCACTTCCCGTTAACCGTTTATAACGACTCTGTCTTCTCTGTTGAAGTCTACGCCTAACAGCTTCAGTTTGTGTTGATATCTCTCGACGGCCTACAATTAGAGCTGCTGGGATATTAGCTAAATTTTCTTCCTTTTTTTTATCATTCTGTGTATTTTCATCATTTTTGTCGTCAGCTTTGTCGTAAAATTTATTATATATTTTTCCATAAATTTTGTCGTAAATTTTGTCGTAATTTTTTATTTTTGCCTTTTTGACGCCAAAATGTTCTGAAGTGTCGTTTGACTGTCCTTTGAAGTCAATATCATAGGAAGAATGAGTTGGTGGGGAGGTAACGTAGTCTACAGTCTCGGATGTTGAACATTGCTGCCTGCGTTCAAGACTTCCGTAATTTCTATTAGAACCACTCAATGGTGATTTTGTTCTAATTCTGTGTTGTTGTTCTGAAAAAAAATAAACTTGAAATTCTGAATAATTCTGATAATTCTGGTATAATAAATCAAGTTAAAAAAACAAAACATAATGTTGTGAAACTTATTTTCTGATTTTTTGTATAATAATTCTGGTTTTTGGTAAAATAAGAGACAAAAACACAATAAATTCTGGTTTCTAGGTAAAAAACACGTAATTCTGATATGTTTCTAATAATGACAAGTTAATAATTGTTTTAAAATAATTCTGGTTTTAGCTTAAAGCTTGTTTTAATTAAATTCTGGTTTGTTTTACTGAAATTCTGGTTTGTTTTAATTAACTCTAAGCTTGTTTTATTTAAATTCTGGTTTGTTTTAAATAAATTCTGGTTTGTTTTAATTCAATTCAAGCTTGTTTTAATTAAATTCTGGTTTTTAAAAATTAAAAATACAAAATTGTGTTTCACTTTTATTAAAATTGAGTTCAGCTACACAACAATAAATTTAAAAAAATTACCTTTATTATTCCATTGTTTTCCATAGACTCCATGCCTTCGCCCAGCAAAGCTTCCTCCTCTGCCATCATTTCCACAGCTGATAGCCTCGTCCTCGGAGTGAGTCGTTGGAATATTTTGTTGGAACTGACCATGCTTGGGGTTGATGCCGTTGTTATTGTCATTAGAGGCATCATTAATGGTTGCCCTCCTTTCGCTTTTGGTCTCCTCGGGGTTACTGGACGTTGTCGCCGCCGAGTGTGTCGCCACCACAACAATCTCCTCATCGTTAGTCTGCAACGACTGGCTTAAAACAAGTTGGTTAAGTGATCAAAAATTTTTTGTTTTTAAATTTATAAAATCTGAATTTTTAAAATAGTAATTTTTCATAATCAGAATTTCTAAAATCAGAATCTTTTGTTGTAATAGATCAGAATTTTGTATTTTCTAAAATCAGAATTTTCCAAAATCAGAATATTATAAAATCAGAATTTTTGTATTTTTGTTTGCCAAAAATCAGAATTTTTTGTATTTTCTTTGTGTTTTTATAGTTTCAGAATTTTTTTATTATCTTATAATTTTGTATTTTTGATAATTCCAAGTGCCTGTTTCCAAGTGGTTGTGCATTCGCTCTGTCTCTCCTTCTCCTTTGTGTTTGCCAAATACAAGTAAAGCAACAACATATTTTTGACATTCTTGTTTGGCAACAATTAATTTCTGGATGGAATAAAATACATAATACTGGGAATGCCAAAAAGTAGAGAATAACACAGGCATCGAAAATGTAGATAATTATTAGAGAACCGCCATGAACTATTGGATCCCTTAAAATTGAAAGCTCTTTTTAATAGATAGGTAATTTAGTTCACACCTGAGTCCAACCATGTAAAATATATCACAATAAATAACAGATGAGCAGAGTAGGTAAATGGCTAAAAATGTATTTCATTGTATTTTTAAAAATCAGAATTGTATTTTTATTATATAAAATCAGAATTTATCACAACTTTATTACACCAGAATTGTATTTTACTTATTGAAAAATCAGAATATTTGTATTTTTAAAATCAGAATTTAAATTTAAACATTAATTATAGAATCAGAATATTTTTAAATCAGAATTTAATCTGAACATTTATATTTTTTAATCAGAATTTAATTTGAACATACCAAATGTCGGATATAAAGTTGCAAACATTGTTCGTTTCACAGCAAAAACAAGTTCGATGTGTAAACGCTCTTCAATGCTTAAAACTTGTGCAAATGTTGTTCGCCTTACATCCAGAAGTTTTTTTGAGATTGTTAGCAGGAAGAAACACTTTTTTGTAAAAATTTAATTTTTATATTTTTATTTAAAATTTACCAAAATCTGAAAAATTCCCATTACAAGAAATACGGCTAGACCAGAAGCAAAATGTAGTTCATTCCTAAGGACAACCTCATTATAGTGTTTTTCACATTTTCTTCTATAAATTATGGGTTCAGGGAAGATAAAACTGACAAGTCTTAAGTAGAGATATTCACAAAATGCTAGGAAACACTGAAAATAATAAAATCAGAATTTTGAAAAAAAATCAGAATTATTAAAAATCAGAATTTTAAAAAATCAGAAATTAAAAAATCAGAATTAAATACATCAGAATTTTGGAAAATCAGAATTTTAAATATCAGAATTTTGAAATATAAGAATTAAATACATCAGAATTTTTGAAGAAATCAGAATTTTGTTAAAATTAAAATTTTAGTAAAATCAGAATTTAAAAAATCAAAATTTTAAAAATTAGAATTTTAAAAAATCAGAATTTTGTCAAATCAGAATCTTATTTTCAACTTACAGTAAAAATAACAATAGTATAGGCAACAGTATGATAATGTTCAAATAATTTTTGTTGTAATAATTTAATATGACTGGTTCCATCCTCATCTTCAACATGTTCATTTTGCCTTTCAGGTAAGGGCATTGATGTTATTTGTTTTACAAAACTATTTTCTTGTTGTTCTGTTGGGGGTATTACAATAATGTTGTTTTTAGATGTTTCTTCTGGTTTTGATGTTTTGTGTTTTATTTGATGTTTTTGTTGTTTTAATTGTTCTAATTTTTGTTTTTCTTGTTTTTCTTGTTCAGAAACATTTAATTTATTATTACAACATTGACAACAACAACAATTTTCTGATTTGTTGTTTTGAGGTTCTGGTATGTTTTGAGGCAAGTTGGAAGTTGAAGGTTGTACAAAATCAGAATTTGTGTTTCTGAACAATGTTTTCAGTTAAGTTTTTGTTTAATAAATGCAACAAAAGATTTATTATGTTAAATATATTGAAATAAAATATTTTATTAATTACTAAGCCACCCCAAAAACTAAATAAAATGTCAATTTCTAAAATACCTCCCTTATCTTTTATTTTTTATCGTTTTATTTAAAAAAGGGGTTAAACATTTTTATCTATTATTTATACTATGTATTTTTAAAAACTACCTATTTATTTATTGTATGTAGTTTGTAGAATTTTTGTTAAAAAATTTTTTTCGTTTTATTTAAAAAAGGGGTTAAACATTTTTATCTATTATTTATACTATGTATTTTTAAAAACTATTTATTTATTGTATGTAGTTTGTAGAATTTTTGTTAAAAAATTTTTTTATTTTAAATTGTTCTTTTATTCAATGTTTTGCTTAAATTCTGACAAAGTTAGAAGTCAAAACATTTTCCTTTTGTTTCCAACTTTTCTCAGAAAACATTAAAACTTATTTAAAGCATTGTTTCTTACGAACATTAAAACTTTGATAAAACGTCAACAACATTTTACCAACTTTTTTAAAAACATTGATAAATATTGTTTTCGTTACAACATTTTTCAGCTTTTTTTAAAAAACATATAAACTTGTTTAAAAACAATGTTTTCCCAAAAACACTAAAATAAACATACACTTGTTCAAAACATGTTTGTTGTTCATCCAATGTTTTTGTCAGTATCACAGGGAAACAAGTTACTTTACAAACTTCTTCCTTTGTTGATGTTGGGAATACAGTACTCGAACTAGCTATTGTGTTTATACTTATATTTCCAACACTACAAAAACTATTTGTTGGAGAATGTTGTTGATGTTGTGTGTTTTGTTGTATTGGGACTGTTAATAATGTTTTTAGGCTTTGAGAGTGTTTTTGGTGGATATTGTTGTTGTTGGAAGGGTTATCCATGTGTGCAGGGATTTTTTGGCGTTCTTTTGGCGTTCTTTTGGCGTTTTTGGCGTTAGTTTATTTTTTGGCGTTTTACTGAGGATATTTAGTTTAGTCGTTTGTTCATCTTTTGGTCGCTTTTTATTTTTCTTGGCAGTTTTTAAATGATTTTTTCTAGTTTTGGCGTTCTGTTTATATTTTTTGGCGTTTATTGGCGTTTTGATTTATTTTTTGGCGTTTTTATATTTTTCAAATTATTTTGTCGTTCTTTAATAAATAAACTTTTCAAATTTTTTGTTGTTTGGCGTTGTGTTCTTTTATTTAAAATATGTTAGATTTTCAATAATTTTTAAATCAAAATGGCACACATCTTTAAAAATATTTTTAAAAAAAAATTAATTATAATTTAATTATAAAGGAAATACAAAGGAGAAAAATAAGTCATGCGCAAAATAATTTTATTTATTAACGCCTAATAGTTATTTTTGTGTTTATCAAATCTAATCGATCAAACCACGCATTTTACTAACTAAACCTTTATTTTTTGTATAAAAAAGATAAACAAGATGTTGCACAAATTGTATTTATTAAAATAAAATTAAATGTATTTCCTTAATTAACCGGTTTTGTGGGTTGTTTGGGCGCAGCAGTCGTTTCGACTCGCATCTAAAAATTTTTAGGTTGCCGTAAGCCTAATTTTTTGAAATTTTGCAGAGTTATACTTTATAGTATCAAGTATCTTTCTTGTAAATTTCAGAATTTTTGGTTTATTATTTTTCAAGTTATACTCAAAAGAGTAGCTACTACTCGTAAAATTCTTGAATTTTATTTTTTTTAATTGCTGGAAAATTTTTTCCACAAAAAAATTTTTTTTCTTTAAAATTAGTGTAACTGTATGTATGAGTCATCAATTCAAAAATTTATTTCTTTAAAAAAATCTGCAAATAAGCATAATAGTGATTAAACACTCGGTTGTTTTAAGACGTTTTTAAGCGTTTTTGGACATTATTTTAATTATTAAATCATCGAAAAAAAATTTTTTTTATAGTTTTTTTATTTTTTATTATTTAAAAGATAGCAAAGAGTGAGAAAAAAATCAGAAAATCAAACAAAAAGATTTTTTATTTAAATATTTGTGTGTTTTTTTATCAATAAACAAATCGAACGCTCGTCTTTTTAAGAGCTCTTTTACAGGAAAAAATTTTTTATGGAAATTCTTTTTAGCTTAAATAAATTTAGAGAATAATATATTTTTCTTTGAAATAATAAAAAAAATTATTTTTACCTATTTTGTGGAGTAAATGTGATAAAAAAATAAAATAATAAGAAATGAATTTTTGGGTGAGAGGTAAAGTAGGTGATCAAAAAAAAAATTTTTTTTTGAATTTTATCTGTATTATATAAATAGCATGAAAACTCGGAAAAATAGAGGAGACTTTAAGCTATAAAATGATAAAAAAATAAAATAAAGTTGAAGAGTTTATCAGTGAGATCTTTAAGAATGAATTTATTTCTGAGGCTCTATTTTTGGCAAAATTTCAAAAAAAAAAATAAATTTATTTAATCAAAAGTTATGTGGATTGAACCAAAGCCTTCCCTTAGCCTGACCAAACAAATTTAAAAATTAATAACTTTGCAAATTTATTTTCTAAAAATAAATTTTTTTCTGTATTTTAAAGCCAACATTTTGAATTAAATTTAGAAAAAATTTCGAGTCAATACTAGGGTTGGGTACTTATTCCCTCCCCCTCCCCTCGTCCGCATTTTAATTGAGGGTTGTGCGCCATGGCGTTTTAGCGTGGCGTTTTGACTTTAATTTTGACAAAATTGGCGTCTGGCGTATTCTAAGAATTTGAAAAATTGGCGTTTGGCATTTGACACGCCAGTGAAAATTTTGGCGCACATCTCTGGTCAATACCTCGCTTTTAAAAATTTTAGAAAATTTAAAATACAAGAAAAGAACATAAATAAGAGTCAAATAAATAAAAGTCAAATTAACCTATATTTATTGAGAAAAAAAGAAAAGAAATTATCAAAAAAATTATCAAAGAAAATTTTTCCTTTTCTAAAATAATTTTTGACCATTCGAGAGCAAAGAATTTTTATCTAAAAATTGATACGCGCATAAAAAAGAGAATAAAATTAAATAGAAATCGACCTTCCCCCCCCCCCCCCCCCCTCCCCTTATTTTAACTATTTAGCCATCGATTGTTGTCATTTTTCGGGGGAATAAACGGGTGTGGTGTGATGATGACAAACTGACTAAAAATAAGGAGAAAGAGTATAGCAATGCCAACCAAAAAAAAGAGAAGAAAAAAAATTGGATGGGTTTGGAAAATAAAAAAAAATTTTTTGTTTATTGGGGAGGGGGGTCTTCTACACTGGGAAGGGAGAGGAGAGGAAAAAAATACAAAAATGAGGAGAATAAAAAAGAGGGATTTGGAAAAGTTTTTTGGTTTGGTAGATTGATTTTAAATTTTATTTTTGGAAGGGAAAAAAATTTTTTTGGCAAACAAAAAAAATTTTTTTATTCCTTTTTTGCAGGTAAAATTTTTAAAAAATTGTGGAGAAATAAAGGGTACGGCCCAAGTAGGCGCGCGGCCAAGTAGGCGCAAAGTCATAACTTGCTTCAAGATTTTCGAATCCTTCAAAATTTAGTATTAAACGATTCCTCTCATCGAGCTAAAGACATTGGTACCCAAATCGATAGGGTCCAGACTTTTCCAGCTAGTTATGGCTTTGCGCCTACTTGGGCGTGTCCCAGAAATAAATAAAAATTTTAAAAAATCAAAAATCAACGCTTATAAAAATATTTCCCTTCCTTAATTTATTTTAAAAAAATTTTGTCTAAAAATTAAATTAAACCAAAAATAAAAATGTTTGCCCTGACAGGGTTCGAACCTTCAACAACTTGCCCTGTAAAATCTAGGCACCTAACCGCTACACCACCACTCAACCTCCCCATAAATTTTAGCTTTAATTTTCCCCCTTTTTTCTCCGCCTTAATTTCAATTAAAAAATCTTAGAAAAAATTTTTAAGAATAGAAACGACTTTATTTATAAGAAATCTAATATTATTCACCTTCTTTTCAGTAAAAAAAAATAATAAAATTTTTTTAAATAAAGCTAAAATTACTTTTATTTATTTTACAATTTTATTGCTTCTATGTATTTTTAACTTTAACTTTTTTTCTTTTTAAATTCTGCTTAGATTTTTATTTTATATTGCTTTTATGATTTAATTTTATTGTTTATTTTGTTTATTTAATGGATTAAAAAATAAATACATTTCAAACAAAATTGAATTTTAAAAGATTAAAAATCTGGGTCAAACTCCTTGTCCTTGACCTCTTATTTTAAAATCTCCATAACTTTACATAGAAAATTAAAATTCTCAGGGTTCTTTATATGAATCGATAGAGAATTAAATTAGCCTTAAAATGAGATATAAAGCTTAATATTTGGTTCAGTGTTAAAAAAGTTAAGGCCAAAAACCTTCAAAAATGCTTGCAAAAATTCAGTTTTAGTACCATAACTTTTTTGTAAATGAACCTAAAATTTTAATTTAAAGCTCTTTTTGCAGCTAATTCAATTCTCTATCGAATGGTATAAAATTTGAAATAAACGGTTTATCCAGTCGTGAGTTGTAAGGTTTGAATTCAGTCCTATAAGAGGACTGTAAAGGTGAAGGAAAGTAAGCAGTTTTTTGCCCATAACTTTTCCCCAGATTAACTTAAAATTTTGATTTAAGGCTTATCTTATAGCTAATTCAATTCTCTATCGAATGATACCAAATTTAAATTAATTGGTTTATTCTTTCGTGAGTTATAAAGTTTGAACCCAACCACGTCCTTCACAAGGAATGTAAGGAGGAGAGTGTAGAGAAAAGCTTAGAAGTAGAGAAAAACAATTTTTTAAAAAGCTTAAATATTTTTAAGATAAAATATTCAATTTATTTTTTGTTTTAAAGTAAAATAAATAAATATATTTTAAGTAAAAAAATCTAATCCAAGTTTTTTAGCCCTTCCCCACTCATCTTGCGCAGCATGTCGTCAAAGAAATGAACAAATAGATAAAGATTGTTGAGTGAATTGGAAAATTTTAAGTATAAAATGGAAGCAAAAAAATGAAGGAGAACATGGAAATTACATAAAAAAAATTTCTAAAAAATTTCCAACTTTTCACACTCCCCGATAAACGTCTTGGGGGATTATTGGGGTATAAATCAGGCTCGGGCATTTAATGAATGTCCTACCCATTCCAAATCATTTCCCACCCTTACTTCATTGTTTTCAACAAGGTTATAAAAAAGCTCGGTATAAGGGAGAATTAGTAAGAGAGGATTATAATGAATAGTCCGAGATAAGGGAGAATGAGTAACTTTAGGGGGAGGGGAGGGAAGGTGTTTCTATGTTGCCTACACCTATAAAAGCGATCTTAAAAAATAGGTATTCTAAAGAAGACTAAACTAGGTATAAAAGGGATACCTGATAAATAAAGAGGAAAGTCTTGAGGAGCTACTAGTCTTGGCGAAATAAATTTAAAAAAATAAAAGAGAAAGTAAAAAACAAATTTTTTTAAATTTTAACTGAAAGAACTAAAATAAAGAAAAAAAGAAAAAAATTTTTTTTAATATTAGCGTGAGAAGCCTTAAAGTTTTAATATAAAATATAGTCTCCCTTAAAACCTATTTTCTTTAAGAAAAAAGTTGTTGCTAATAGATACGCTAAAATAATTAGTTTTTAATATTAAATGCTTTAATGAACACCGGTAACTTTAAAAGAAAGAAGAAAAAAAGTTGGAAAAGTTTTTAGTATTTTATCAAGTTTTTTAAGTTTTTGAAATAAAAGTGCACGAACGGAAGCAAGCTTGTTTTGTAAAAAAACAAGTTTAATTAAACATGTACAAACAATTTTATTTTGTTTTTCAAGTTCATTTCCCATGTTTTAAAAAACAAGTTTAATTTAAAGTTTAGAAAAACAAGTTTATTTAAGAAATGTTTGCAAACAAGTTTATTTTGTTTCTAAGCTTTAAAACAAGTTTATTTTAAAGAAAATCAAGTTGTTTTGAATTAAAGTTTATTTAAGTTTAGAAACAAGTTTATTTTTTAACCTAATTGTTTCAAGTTTATTTTTTGCTTCAAGATTCGTTTTAAAATAGCTTTATTTAAATGTTAAACAATAAATAAAGTAAAGTCAAAAATGAATATTCCATAAATTGAGCTTTAAATTTTAAAAGAATATTTCATAATATAATATAAATTTAAAATCAGTAACAAAGTGAAAACACCCACTTCTTAAATATATTTAATCATCAGACACTTCTCGGATCAAAGTAAATTCATTCTGAAAAAATTAAAATTATTAGCAAGTTTATTTTAAAGTTTTAAATCAAGTTTTATTTTTATGCTTAAAAACAAGTTTAATATTATAATAAAAAAAACAAGTTTTAATTGTTTAGAAACAAGTTAATATTAAAGTTCATTTAAAGTTTTAGACTAAGTTTAATGTTCAGATAAACATGTTTTGTTTTATAATTAAACAAAACAAGTTGTATTTAATGCTTATTTAATTAAAACAAGTTTTAAATGTTTAGAAACAAGTTTTATTTTAAACTTCATTATTTTCATGTTTTTCCCCTTACCATTTCTTCATTCAAAGCATTCGAAGAACATTCCAAACGAATTTCAAAACGTTTAGAAGCGTCAAATTTATTCACAAGACTATAACGAACTTCAACGTCTTCATTCTCTGTCCCTTCTTCTTCATCCACTTTAAATGTTGTAGAACGATAAATTAATCTCATTCCTGTAATGTTTGTATGTATCCAGGGCGCAGGGTGTGAAGAAAAATTTAAATTAATTTTTTTAATTATTTGATCGGGATGGCGAGTCTTTCGGCAATGCTAAAAAAAGTTTTAATTATAACATGTTTCGAAGCAAGTTTATTTTAAAGTTTCGAACAAGTCTGTTTTGAAGTTTATAAACATGTTTAATTTTAATGAAAAACATGTTTGTTTTAATAAACAAGGTTAAACTTGTTTTCCGGAAAAATAAACATGTTTTTTTCTAAACAAGTTCTTTAAAATGTTTTAGAATGTTTGAAAACAAGTTTATTTTAAGCTTTAAACAAGTTTGTTTTAATGCTTTAAACAAGTTTATTTTTAAGTTTACAAACAGATATTCAACTTGTTTTTTCTTCAAAAATAAACAAGTTTATTTAAAATAAGTTTATTTATTTTCAACTTTCCAACTTGTTTAATTTAAACTTGTTTTTTCTACCTTAATAAGAGCATCAAAAATATTATCCCATCCTTGTTGCTCATCTCCATTAAATTTAACATTTTGAGGTAAGAATCCGAAAGCAGTTAACGATTCAGGGTAAAATCTTTTTTTATTTCCTTCTTTATTAATTAAATAATTATAAAATTCCAAATTTCCTTTAATATCCCAAATTGTGATTGATTTGGCTAGCAAAGTTTTTTGAAGGAAGGACATTGAAATTGGTTGATATGAACGAAAATCGTCTGTACTTATCGGCAAAAATTTTTTTAAATTAAATTTTGAGAGAAAATAGGAAATAAAATCTCTTGTCCAACGATGCTCTTCAATGAAAAATGAAGAAGAGTGGATCTAAATAGAAACAAAAATTAAAACTTGTTTTGAAACATGTTTTTAATAATTTTTAAAACAAGTTTACAAACAAGTTTTGGTAATTCTTGCGTTCGTACCCCCCCCCCCTTTTTTTCCTCCTCAAAGTATTAAAAAATGGTCAGTCTGATATCAGATTATAGAACTCGTCGAGCTGTGTCGAATGACACCAAAATCAACCCCAGGTCTTAACCTTGGGCCGAGATACAGACTCCAGAATATTGAAAAATAAAAGGCTGGACCAAGCTGATTTTTTGGGATAAAAATTCGATTAAACAAATAATAGCTCATTCGAAAGAGCTCGTTGAGCTGATTCGAATGACATCAAAATCAACGTAATTTAACAAGATTTGACAAAGTTATGACATAAAGTAATTTTATTGTAGTCGGTGAAACACTTGCTAAACCTGCGCTTTGCGCTGGTTTTTTGCCTGTACCTCGGCCCAAGGTTAAGACCTGGGGTTGATTTTGGTGTCATTCGAAACAGCTCGACGAGTTCTATAATCTGATATCAGACTGACCATTTTTTAATACTTTGAGGAGGAAAAAGGGGGGGGGGGGTACGAACGCAAGAATTACCCAAGTTTTTAGGAAAAAGAATGAAACATGTTGTAAAGAAACAAGTTTATAAAAACAGAATGTTTTAAAACAAGTTTCATTAATGTTCATTTTAAAATAAAATTAAAGTTTAATTTTTAGGTTTAAAAACATAAAAATAAGTTTATTTTGAAGTTTTGAAACAAGTTTATTTATTAAGCTTGTTTTTATAAAGTTATTGGTATACAAAACAACTTTATTAGAAACAAGTTTATTTTTTGAAAAAACAAGTTTATTTAGTAAAAACAAGTTTATTTTAATTAGAACAAGTTTATTTTAAACTTCACCTTAGAAAACTGTCTAAACCAAAAAATAGCCGTAGCCAAATGCAAGCGGTTTTGAAGCATATTAGGCAGATAAACAAAAAATTTATAATTGTTCCTTTCAGGCAAATAATTAACAAATTTGCAGCATTCACATTTACTATAACATTCACAACTGTCCTTATCATTTTCATTAATATTTATAAAAAAATAAATATCATCAGGATTAGTGTTTCCATCGTGTGAAGCAAGCATTTTAATTGGCTTAAGCAAACGCCCGTCAGAATAAAATTTAAAATTCTGAAAAAAAAAATTTTTTTTTAATTTTAATTTCTATACCCATTGAACAGTAGAAAGTGTGGCCAATAATGGACCCAATTCTTGCGGTGGAATTTTTAATTCTTTATAATTTTTGAAGGAACAATATTTTGATGATTGGCTAAGGTAAGTGTCGGTATTCTTTAAAGGGAAAATTATTAAAACTTGAAGCAAGTTTATTTAAAGTTTTAAAGTATTTAATTTTGTTGGAAACAAATTTGTTTTTTGATCCAAGTTTATTTAATGTTCGAAAAAAAGTTCATTTTCATGTTTGGAAAACATGTTTATTTACATAAAATTAAAATTGTTTGTTTGGCTTAATTTCCAAACATTAAAAACAAGTTTATTTGTAAAAACAAGTTTGTATTTAAGTGTGTGTTTGTTTTAATATCAAAACAAGTTTATTTAAAATTAATGTTTTGTCTAAACAAGTTCGATTATTAATGATTGCAAAACAAGTTTATTTTAATAGCAAGTTTGTTGCAAAACTTGTTTCAAAAAAAGTTTATTTATTTTTATTACAACTTAACAAAAAGACCTACAATTGCAAAACGTCCAAATTTATATTTTGGCCTGCAAGATTCAAAAAAAAATTTTTTAGTATTTTTTTATTTTACCAAATTTCTTCATTTCCCTTCACAACATTATAAAAATGTTTATTAGTTAATTGAATAGAATTAAAAAGTTGTTTGCGCGTTAAAAACTTGAAAACTTCAATTAATGGGTCATTGAAACTGTTGTCGATTACTGGACCTTTTAAACGATAACGAAGCTTTTTCGACACTTGAGTGAGCTGGGAAAGTTGTAAATCAAGTTTTTCTCTTGGATAATTTTCAAGGCTGTTACTGGTGGTTGCTGAAGGCTAAAAATGGAAATTTTTCAAAATGTCTTTAAAAATGGTAAGATTTCAAAATGGTCAGAAGGCAAAGATTTTTCAAAATGTCAACAAACTAGAAAAATGACCAATTTGACACTTTTCTGTTTTCTGACCATTTTTAAATTTTTTCGCCTTCTGACCATTTTACAACCAAAAAATTTTTTTAATCACCTGCTTCAAGGCTTGAAGCAAATTGACACATTTCGAATTGAATTCACAGGCGTGAGTCGTAAAAGCATCAAAATTAAATTCTTCGTCTTCCATAAATATTTTAATAAATAAAAATATTTTTTTTTTTAATTTTTAAAATAAATTTAATATTTTTGTTTTTCTTTTTTAAAGATGATTTACCCGTTATTATTGATCGGTAATGTTTTTCAGTATTAAAAAAAGAATAGAAATGGAAAGCATTTATACAGCCCCCCACATTTTCCTTGCAAAAAGCGAATAAAATTAATAGGGATGTAAAAATGGTCTACCCCTAAAAATATTGCAAAATGGTCAATACCTATAAAAATCTCAAAAGGGTCAAAATCGAAATGTTTCAAAATGGTCAGCGAATATATAAATATGTCGAAAGGGTCAACCATTAAAAAAATTGCAAAATGGTCAACCACCAAAATTTTGACATTTCTGGTTCCCTTTCTGGTATGGCCTAAAACGGCGCGTGGCCATAACGGCGCAAAACCATAACTTGCTGGAAGATGTCTGGTCCTTATCAATTTTGGTACCAATCTCTTTAGATCAATGAGAAGAATCGTTTAATACTAAATTTGGTAAGATTAGAAAAGTTTGAAGCAAGGTATGGCTTTGCGCCGTAATGGCCGAGCGCCGGGATGTCCCCCTTTAATTATTATTTAAATTTAAAAAAAATTCAAAATAAAATTTCAAAAAGGTTTTCTCTTTTAAAAATTCAAAAATAGAAACAAAGACAGAAAAACACAAAGTAACACTCAAAAAAAATTTTTTTAAATAAAGGAGTTACAAAAATAGAAAGGAAAACAACGTTAAAAAACAACGAAAATATTTGTTTATTTAACCTGTCTCTATTAAAGTTGGTATTTAAATAAATATTGGGTAAATCCCTCAAAAAATCATTTTTCCCTCTCTCACTAACTCTTAAAAAAAATCCAGAAAAATGCAACACAAAATTAATATTTTTCTTCATTTAATAATTTTAAATTTTGTATTCGTTCAGATTCGAACAGAATGTCTTACTGATATTGGAAGTAAGGGAAAGATTTTTTGGAAGATTATTGCGATAAGGGTAGTATTAGTGTGTGGTAAAATAGAATTCTTGAGATCCCGTAACGGGATTTTTTTCAAAATTTTTACGGGACAAGATCACGCGGGATTAATCCCGTTCAACGTTTAAATACGGGATTTTGGGGCAGGATCCCGTAAAATCCCGTACGGATCCTCTCCCGTTCCGCACACTAGATAGCATGACCGATTGTGAGCAAGGCCGGGGGATCACTGTCAACGTTGTCACATAGTCGAATCCTGCTCGATGGCTAAACGTTTGCTAAAAACTTTCTCCATATTGAAGTAGAAGTCGGAAAAATTGTATTTGCGGGATCCCGCATGCGGGGGTAATTTCTAGAAATCTTTGTGGGAGTAACTCCCGTGGAATAATCCCACACCCCCGCAAAACGAAAGAGTGAGGGATTGCGGGAGAGGTATCCCCCCCCCCCATCCCGCCTGACCTCTAATTGGAAGAGGCATCCCCTTAAACCCCAACAGAAAATAAATTCAATTACTAGGCTGTGTGAATTCAAAATGCCCGGACAGATATGAATGTAATGCTGAATACAAATGCTGTAAAATTTTTCCATTTATTATCCTTCCTAAAAAAATTTTTTTTTAACTAAAGGCTATACAGGTTCCTCAACATCCAAACAAAATCCAGAATTAAATTTAACACAAATTTCACAAAAAACGGATGATTTTCTTAATGGGTTTAGAAAAATATTACAAGGCATTTTTAGCCTAGAACAATAAAAAAAAATTAAAATTAAAAGATATTTTTATTGTTAAAAATTAATTTTTTGAAATTTTGTATTTAATAAAAAGGCAAATCTAAAAAATATATTTTTATAATTTGTCTAACCGTATCTTTTTCAAATCAAAAATAAAATCAACAATTTTTAAAAAATCTAGCAAAAAAAAAGGCAAAATTGATAAGAGAACTGCTTTCAAAAATTTAATTAAAAAAAAATTTTTTTAATGCAAATTTAGACTTAAAATTTTCTAAAAAATTAAATTTGAAGGCAAGTCTCATTCGAAATTTAATTTAATAAAAAAATTTCTTAAGGAATGTACTATTTTGTCAATAAAAATGTATGTTTTATAAAATCATTCAACTACTACTAGAAAAATTTAAAAAAATTTTTTTGAGAGAGAAAAGAGCTCCCGAAATTTTTAAAATTTACTTAAAAAAATATATTTTTGGAAAGAATATAGGTATAATTGACCTTAAAATTTAAAATAATTGAATGATTTTATATTTTTTTAAACAAAGAAGAAAAATTTCTTTAGAAACAAGGTCAATATGTGGGGAGGGCTTATATAAAAAAAATATTTTTTTCTTTTTTAAATTTTCTCTATAAAATTAAAATTATATAAATTAGTTTGCCTCTCTTTCTTATAAAACTCACCACCACCAAAAAATCTCTAAGTAGATGCCATTTCTGGAACTGTACGAAAAACAATTCCAAAAGAAGCTAGACGGTCATAAATTTTGGTTTTCTTAAATGCTGCTGCTGAAGTAAAAACTCCACTAAAAAATAAAAATTTATTTATCTTCATTAAAATAATTTTTTAATTTTAGATATCAAAAAATTATCCAATCTTATTTCAGACCTTACCCAGAAAATAAGGGGCAAAAATCCAATAAAAAATTTTTTTGGTGTAGTGGGAAAATTTCAGGTTCACTAGGGAAAAGGGTTGAAGGTTCGAACCCCTGCAAGGGGTAAACTATTTTTTATTGCCATAAAATATATTCCAATATCTTAAGATTATGGAAAAATATTTTTTTAATTCAAAAAAATTTTTTTGTTTACCCAGGCTTTGGCATATTTTCAGCATCATAAAGAATGGTCAATGCACACGACAAAACACAACCAGAAGTTGCAATGTAACCAGCTAAAGATTTAAAAAAAATTTTATTTAGAAAAATATTTTTTTCTTACCATCAGGTCCATCACAACGGACAACAACTTTCTTCTTTGGTTCCTCATCAACAGGTGGTGGAATTGTTGTTTCATTCCAACCTGTGCCAAAGAACCAATATTCAAATGTAGCCTAATTAGAATGGAAAAAATGTGAAATTTTAAAATTAATAAAAAAAATATGGAGAAGAAAACCTCCTAACAATAAAATGTCACAGGTTATCCGAAATCGAAAAATTGATTCAACATTCTAATACTTTTTTATTTACTAGTGGCATATCCCTGCTCCTATTTGAACTTCCCTTATCAAGCTAAATGCGCCTTATACCACAAACCCTTAAAGTATTTTATACTGATTGTGAGGGTAGGTTGAGCTAGAGAAATTAGTGATCCTCAACCTAACATAAAGAACAAGTTTTTAATTCTAGTTAACTATAAGATAGGGGAACTGTCCAAACAATACCCCCTCCCCCTCATAAAAAAGTATTTGTCAAACCCCGTGTCTTGTCTACAACAAATTTCAATCTTATACCAAAATAATTTTTTAACAACCTCTTCTGCTTGTTGACGTGTCGGTCCACTATTCTTAAACATATAGGCAGAACAAATGTCTGGATATTTTTGAAGTATGTTACGAGTCCAACTAAATTTGACCGCAATTTGAAAGATCATTAGCCACGCCAATAGTGCAAGAGCCCAAAACCAGCTTTTGACACAAATGTAAGTCTCTATCGTTGCCTAAATTTCGAAAAAAAACGTTTTTTAAAAGAACAATTCAAAAATAAACCGGAAATTTCTTATCCATTTGAGCATCAAAATATTGTGAACGCTGAACAATGCTTTTGTCAGCACCCAAAAATGGAAGACAATAACACTTTACTTTGTCATTGTACCAAAAATTTGAACGTTTTGGAGCATGCCAACGAGTCTTTTCCAGCTTTTCAGGCATTATAGCTTTACGAATACGTCCAAGTCCGTCGTCTTTAGCTTTCCAAATGCCAAGAATGAGTGTTTGGTAAGTGCCGGCATTGAAAGAATAACCCTAAATTTGAAAGTAATTTATTTGGGGTGGGCAGGAAAAGAGATGAATTTGGTGGAAGGCAAGGTTGGAGAAGCCAGAAAAACGATTAAACCAAAAGTTAAAAATCAAAAAAAAACCCTGACCCATCAAATTCCAAGACCCATCAATTACGAATTAAAGAAAAGACGGGTATGGTTTCGGATCGAAAAAAGGAGCAATACAACCACCTCCCAAACTAGCAATTTTGGAAACAAGCCGAGGAATAAAAAATAGGGTTGGGGTTTTCGAGTCGAGCCGACGTTCAAGTCAGCTTCATTGCCCGACTCGATCTTTCGGACCGGATCCACAACCCTATATGTAAATGAATAAAAAATTTAAATAAACAAACGGATTCTCCAGTATTAATCTTTGCAAAAGTTTCAGCATAAGTCAAAGTCCCGTCAAAGTTTTTCTTCAAAAATTCCATTCCCATATCACAAGGGATAGAATCCCAACCACAAGCGCTAACAATAAAAACACCATTCTCTTTAGCTTGTTCAGAATATTTCATCTGCATTGATTCAATCCACTAAACGAATAAAGTGTAAAACGAAAAGATTGTATAACAGGGCCAAGGATGGAAGGAATTCACATGAAACAGTCCTTTCGCGAGAAAAGTTTCATCCAACGAGCGAGCCCCATCCTCAGAGTTAAAAAACCTAGGCTAGTCATACCCCAGTATTGTCACTATATTGCTAAACCCATGCAAGACCTCTAGAATTTAACTAGTAAAACTCTAGACTTTCATTAAGTCATAGAAACCCTTAGAAAAATAGAAAAAATATACTGCAGGCTCTCCAGAGATATCAACATGGCTCGCTCCGTTTTCCACAGCAGCCTTAACAACAGCCTCACCATAAAGACGATACTATTTAAAGTTAAAAATTAGAATCAAAAAACATAATAAACAACAAGGGCGTAGCCCGGAGACTGAGTGGGTACCCCTTGAACTGGGGAAAATGAAAAATTTTGTAAGAGGAATGACTAAAAAAGTGAATTCTTGACGCTTACAACATACAAAACAACTCCAATCCTACAACACTAAAAATAATGCCAAAGAAAACACCTCCCCTTCGAAATGCCAAAGTAAATACTAGGGTTGGTCCCCGTTCCCGAAAGTTGGGGAATTTGAGAGTGAAATCTACCCTGTAAAATCTACCCCCAGGCTACACCCCTTTAAAAATCAATACCGGTCCAACAACGTTGACAATAACCTTCGCTTGCTTGGCCATCTGAACGAGTTGGTCTTCGTTTTCATTGTCCGCTATGATTATTGGAATTTTGGTCAAATCCTTATCTTTAAAAATTTTAAGAAAATTTTCAAAAAAATTTCAAAAACCTGTCAATTTCCCAACCTTAGCCAAAGTCTCTTCCAATTTTTTCGAGCTTCTACCAGCTATAGCAATTGAAAGTTTGCCATATTCCTCGCTCTTAACAAAAGTTTCGAGCACATATTGGCCTGTAAAACCAGAGGCTCCATAAACAATTAAATCATAGCGGTCAGAAGAAGAAGTCATTTTTTGATGTTTAGAAGTTAGAAAACTTTAAAGAAAATAAACTAAAAAAAAAAGAAAAAGTTAATTTAAGGTTTAAAGGAAGAGGCAAAGAAAGATGAACGTCACTCCTCCTATTGATCTCGAAAAGTTGGTATTATTGATTTAAGGTATTTTCACATAAATCGAAGAAGGAGGCTATAACAACTATAACGATCTCAAGCCTAAATTAGGAGTTCGGATTTTCTGAAATTAACCCGTAAAATTTAAGGAATACTTGAAATTTTGTGGGCAATTAAACGACACTCTCCCAAAATTTTGAAAATTAATTTTGTCCCTAAATTTCCGAAAAATTCTCAAATATTATAGAAAGGTTTGCACTTGACTTGGAAAATAACTAAAAGAAAAAAAATAAAATGTTAAACCAAAAGGAACGATTTTTATAAAAATAATCGGACCATCTCTCCCTCCTCTTTTAATGAAAAAAGAAATAAAATACTCTACTAACGTTATTTGTAAATAAGGTAAAAGAAGAAAGAACACACAAGCTAGCTATCTATTTTTACCACGTCCTTTCCCTTTATTGTTTGTTTGTTTTTTCTAGAAAGAAAAATTTTTTCGAAACAAAAAAAAATTTTTTTGAATTTAAAAAATGAAAAAATTTAATTTGAGACAAAATATCCAATTTTAGAGACAGTAGAGTCTAAAGGTTTTCGTTTTAGAGAAAATGGGGAAGTTTCCGGAAAAGTTTGTCTGTTCCGGTATTTTGTCTCTCTTTTTCACTAAGCAACTCTAAATGTTCTAGTTCTTTGTCTAACACAAGCAAAATCTCGAAGAGCGATGAATTTGCTGAAGCTTGTACTCTACTCTCCTCATTTTGGTCATACACAGAGAAACTAAATAAAGGAAAATGAGAGAGTGAGTATGCGAAATAGCATGTATAAATAAGAGAGACAACTCTGTTTAGACATTTTCTGAGCTTTTCGCTCCCATATTTTACCACAAACACGTTTTGCCAATAAGGCTAGAAACTCTCGTTTTGCCATTAAGTCTGTTGTCAAAATGTAGGATTTTAGCCTTGCTGGCAAAATGTCGTATTGGCAAAATGTGTTTTGAAGACACAACTTATTTCTTAACCAAATTAGCTCCAATTTTTTCTGAATTTTCTTGATTGACTTTTAATTTATTTTTTAAAAGATTTCTACTTGTTTAATTAGTTAAAATGAGTCTAGCGTCTGTTTGGAACATTGCTCGAAGTTTATTTTTCATTTTTTTAAAATTTTTCCCCAAAAAATTTTTCAGGAGACATAGCAATTCCCAGAAATGCCCCAACAGAATTACTCAAAGAGAAGCACAAAGAATTTCTTCTTGGATATAGCCGTGACAGAGATTCTTACGAATATATAATGGCGGAATATTTAAGAATGAGTGGAGTGTATTGGTGTTTGACGGCGATGGATTTGCTTGGGGCGATTGATGAAGTTGACAAGGAATTCATTCTTGATTATATTCAAAAAAGTAAAAGAGAAAATGGGGGCTATGCTCCAGCTGAAGGACACGATCCGCACTTGCTGCATACTCTGAGTGCAATTCAAATAGCGATAACGCTTGGAAGGCTGGACATTGTATAATTTTATTTTTTTGATTTTTATAAGGAGTGGGTCTGGGGGTAACCTTTGACGGGCACTTTCTGAAGCTTTGAGTTCGGATGTTGTCCAGGATCATGGGGAATGGAACCTAGAATTTGAGACCGGAGAAATTTGTTGAAATAGGTCAGCGGGTTTTAGCCTTCACTGCTAGGATGTGCCTAAGAGTGGCTTGTCCATTCTTCGTTAACTCCAACCCTTGGGAACTTATAGGGTCGTTTCTAGAATTAAATGACATCAGAACTTTTTGAAGATTGAGTTTGGTGTCGGGTTATGTCCCGGCTCATAGGGAAATGAACTAAGAATTTAAAATATCAGGATTTCCTTAAAATGTCTTTCCTGTAAGTAAAAATAACAAATTCGTTACTAAGTCCATTCTCCGATACACCCGCTTGCATAGATCATCCACAAGGCTAAAGTTCCTTCATTAGCCATTAAGGACTGCCTGTGTTTCAGAATTTACATCCAAAAACCCTCCCTTAATTTAAAATTTTTTCTTTTTTAAGATTGACAAAGACAAGACAGTTTCCTTCATTAAATCATTACAACAAGAAGACGGCAGTTTTGTTGGTGATAGTGCTGGAGAAGTCGATACTCGTTTTTCATTTTGTGCACTAGCCTCACTTCACTTTTTGGAATGTTTGGATGCTGTAAATATACCAAAAGCTATTGACTTTATTAAAAGTTGTTACAATTTTGATGGAGGTTTTGGAACTAGACCAGGCTCTGAAAGCCATTCGGGACAGGTTTTTTTTGGATTTCTAGGCTATCAACTTTATTTTTGTAGGTTTATTGCTGTGTTGGTGCTCTAGCTATTTGTGGATGTCTTGAATTAATTAATGTTGAACGGACGGCTGAATGGTTGGCAGAACGTCAATGCCCTTCAGGTGGATTGTGTGGACGGCCAGAAAAGTTACCTGATGTTTGTTACTCTTGGTTTGTAAAATATTTTTATTGCCTTACTTTTTACCTCGAGGACCTTTGGGGTTAGGCTTTTGCAATTTTTGCTGAAAATTAATGTTATAATTGGCAAAAATTCTTGCCAAACAATGCCCTTGGGTTGGCAATAACTTAACTTGCGCTAGCGTTTCCTATTATTATCCTAACCCCTTTTTCAGGGAGTTAGTCGGCGTTGGGCCCCAAGAGTGGTGACCCACTCCTGGGGCGCGCCGATCCACCAATTAAAAGGAAAGCTTTCTTTTTAACTTTTTATTTAACAAATATATTATTAAAATATAAGGGAGAAGGAACCGGCCAACTTTTGGTCGGACTTGAGATTGGGCGAATGAACTAATTTGGCCGGTTCTTTCTCGCCTTTTATGGGGCATTAAAAATGGGCGTTAAATAATTTTTCTTAACTATGACATTCTATACGCGGGGGGTGGGGGATACAACAGGAGAAGCGGATATGGCAAGAAAATGTGTGAAAAAATATTATCTTTATTATTTATTTTTTATCTATCTTTATGTATTCTTCCTCGGCCATGTTAATCATCTCAATTTTTTCACTTTCATTCTTTTTACCAATCAAATCTTATCGCGCCAACACGTCGCTTTTCTTCACCAAATTCCTACACTGTATGTTTTAGTCGGCGGCAAATTTTATGTATTGGATCAGTAATAATAAAGCAGGAGATAAGAAAATTTTAGTGAAAACGAAAAATATATAGCAATAGAGCGTTCATCCAAGAAACTGTCAAAGGGCTGGGTTAAAAATAAAGGCCAAAATCCGCTTTTCTTCCTCTCCTGGGGGTGGGGGCAACAGCAAAAAAAGCATAGCGCAAAAATTGAGTTTTAGAACCATCACCAAGTTTTTTTTTATTCCTCAATAGTCATCAAATCTCGTTTCATCTGTGGGCCAGTATTGATCACCTTGATCATCGAAACAACAATCATTGCCAAATTGATCTTGATACTCTTCCTCTCCCCAATACTCATTATTTTCATTTGGCAACCAATGGCATTCGCCGTCATAATTTTGGTCATGGTCATTATAATATTCACCTCGATTATCATAGTATGGGCCAAAATTCGGGTCACTCTGTTCCTCGCCCCAGTCATTATACGAATCTGCATTTATCTCACCTACTTCATTAACTTCCGCTAGCGCCGCATTGACCTCTATTTCCTCCATTCTTTTCAATGTATCCGCTTTAATTGTTCCATTCATCTCTTCCACTCTTCTCGCTTGCGACACAGCTTCGGCCAACGAAGAGGGTGCTTTCATAAAGATGATTTTCTCCCTAATTTCCGGCAACAGTCCGTATTTGAATCTTTCCAGGCAGATTTCCTCTCTGAATCTTTTGGTCATTTTTTCATTCTCGATTTTCAAATTCTTTTTCTGATCATCATCTAAATTAATTGCCGAAATATTCAGCTCAAATGACGCATTTGGATAAGCTCGTTCCACCAGATTTTTCAAGTCATTGGAAAATTCTTCAAGTGATTCTCCAAATTCCTGCCTTCTTTCAGCCAGCTTCACGAGAGCCATCTCTTTAGTCGACATCTTTTTCAATCTGCTGGCTAATACCTCAACAAGTACCTTCCAGGAATTTTTCTCTCTATCTGGCAGTCCTTCATATATCGCCAAAGCTGAGCCAGTTAAATAGAGCGGCAAAATTTGAGCACATCTTGCCGGCAACCATCCGTGAGCCGTAGCTACACGATTAAACGTCTTCAGATAAGCAACAAAATCTTCTGAACCATCATAAAATTTAGGATATGGTAGTCCCAAAACATTTCCACAGCTGTTATCTTCAACATTTTTCCTTTTTATTCCAAGTTCTGGTTTCTTTTCATCCTTCATTGCGAGCTCTCTAATCCCAAACCAGCCCTCAGATTTTTCTTTTAATTTTATTTAGTTCCCAAATTTACCTAACACTTTAATTTTTATTCTTCTCTTTTCTTTTCTCTTTTTATTTATATAGCGCTTTTTGCCCTTAATACGGGATTTAGTAGACAACCGGCCGAGTTAGTCCACTAAACTGTTAGGCAGGGATTCGGGATTCTTTTCTTAATCAATCAAAATTTTCTTTAAATTTTTTTTAACGTGCACGTTTCTAATTCAATTCCGAGGCACTGTTTAAAATTTAGAGGCTCGTCTAAAAGAGTTTGAGTTCAGAACTTTGAATTATAGGTCCACTATTAAGCGGCTTCCTTCCACAAGATCTAAAATCTTCCCTCCTATTCAATGATCTTCGAAAATTCTTCTCCTTTTCCAACTTCAGCTTCAGCAACAACCGCAAACTTCAGAATGCTCTTATCCAAAAATCGTCAAATGAAATTAGAAAACAGCCAAATCAAATCGAAATCAACTGGTTCCCCTTCAGAAAATCAAAAGCCAGAGATGCGCCAGCTAATCAGCCAAAGAAGCAAATAGGGATCGGCCAAATCAAATTAATCCAAGTCAGATCAGCTTCAGTCAATCAGATCAGCCAACTCAATCCAATTAGCCAAGGATAAGCCAAATCGCTGAAAATGGAGATTAGCCAAATCAATCAGTCAGCCCCCAAATCAGATCAGCCAAATCAAAGCTCAGCCAAACCAGATCAGCCAACTCAGCCAGTCAAACTAGATCAGCCTACTCAAAGCTCAGCAAGCAAGATCAGCCAACTCAAAGCTTAGTCAAATCAAATCAGCCAAAATAGATCAGCCGAATCAAAGTTTTAAAAATCCAATAATTTAAAACTTTGATTGACTATTGTTTGCAAAGCTTCCTCAATCCACTGGTTTCTTTTCCAAAATTATTATGGCTCTTCTTTAGTTGGCTCTTCTAATGTAGACTGCGTCTTGAGGCTCTTAATCAAATGATCCAAATTGGTGACCGATTTGTTCATATTTATGGGAATTTTTCTTACACTTGAGCGCATGATTACGCCCATAAAAAAGATTGACTCGCCCAAATTTGGCGAATTTGATGTTTTAATATTTTTAGGCGTTTTCCTTTTCTCCTTCATATCTGCCCATTTCCGGCCACAAGATCACGAGAAATTGAAGAAGAAAAAATTTAGTTTAATAACCAAAAAAGAATTTTTAGTTTAATAAACAAAAAATTTTTCTTCGTCAAATTAATTTGATTGATGACAATTGAGGAATAAATTTTAAACAAAATTTTTTGGAATATTTTTAGAAAATAATTTTTTTAATTAGGGTGGGGAAATATGAATTTTTTTGGGTGGAGATAAAGAAAATCTTGGGAGCACCATATTATTATCCTAACCCCTTTTTCAGGGAGTTAGTCGGCGTTGGGCCCCAAGAGTGGTGACCCACTCCTGGGGCGCGCCGATCCACCAATTAAAAGGAAAGCTTTCTTTTTAACTTTTTATTTAACAAATATATTATTAAAATATAAGGGAGAAGGAACCGGCCAACTTTTGGTCGGACTTGAGATTGGGCGAATGAACTAATTTGGCCGGTTCTTTCTCGCCTTTTATGGGGCATTAAAAATGGGCGTTAAATAATTTTTCTTAACTATGACACTTCCGTTATTTGCCGAATCACTGGTTCGACTATAATCAATAGGACCTAGCAGTAGCATTGGTAATAGCTTCCATTCTTGAATAGTGTTGTTGGTTTAAACCGAGCCTTGTTTGTTTCGGCTATTGATAATTCCGTTTCCTTTGATGCATATCTTTAACAGCGCGTTGAAGATTCACGTTTTTCTTGAATTACCTAATTTAATTATTTTTATCTTTTATTTTTAAGGTGGGTTTTATCTTCACTTGCCATCCTCAACCGGCTTCATTGGGTCGACAAAACTTCACTTGTTCGTTTTATCCTAGCTAGTCAGGATGATGAATCTGGTGGAATAGCAGACCGTTCAGAAGATATGTCTGATCCATTTCACACAGTTTTTGGTTTGGCAGGCCTCAGTTTGTTAGGATATGAAGGTTTAGAACCTGTAGATCCCGTTTTTTGTATGAAGAAAGAAAGGCTTGGTTCTTTTTCGTTTATTTGATTTAAATATTTTTTGACAAATCAATAAAAGTTTTTTTTATTTTATCATCGTTTACCTATTTTGTTTCAACAACATTTTCTATTTTATTTGCTTTCTCTAATTTTTATTTTTTATTTATCAGTAGTTAAATTTTTGACATCTTTTTTAACATCTTCAAACAATAAAATGCTTGGTGAACCTTACCTTTTGCTTCTTTCAAAAAATTTCTCCAACAATAGACAACAAATTTGTTACATTAGGACTCTCAATAAAAATTCCAGAAAGACTAAAACGGTTTATTAAGCAAATTTTATTACCAATTTCTAATATTTTTTAGGTGGAGGATGTTCGTATCCAATACAAACTCCCGAAAGTTTTGGAACGTCTGGAGGAGAATTCCAGAATGAACCTTGTAAATTTTTTAAGATTTATTAATATATGTTAGGATTAGTTTCTGTTGAGTTATTAGGATTATATTTCTAGTTAGTAATTTTATTTTTTCGGCACTTAAAATTTAAAATATTTTTTATTGTCAGAGAGCAGAGTTTGGTTTACTTGAGGGCAAAATTGCTGAACTTAGAGGTGACTTCGTTGGCAAAATTGGAGAAATTCGAGGGGATTTGAAAGGACAATCCTACCAGATTAACTTTCTTACTGCAGTTGTGTTATTGGGTCTCGGAGGGTGTATAAAGGTTTTTAAATTATTTTTTTTACAAGTTATATATGCATTTCGTTTTTTTATGGCACTAAAAATTAAATATTGGTGTTACGACAATTGCGGATTCGCACGTGCGGATGCGACAATTGCGGATTAAAAATTTTTAAAAATGATTGAAATGATATCCCGTTTTTTAGTCCCGGCTGCCAGTCTCAGACTTCTGACGGTTTCCGAATCATTTTTAGACTGATGTGGCATCGAAAACTTTAAAAAATCTTAAATTTTTTAAAAATTTTATATCCGCAATCGTCGCATCCGCACATGCGTATCCGCAATTGTCGTACCGCCTAAATATTTCAGTTTTATATGGACTCAACTAAAATTTCTGTGGGCTCTTCCAACAAAACTGAACCTCGTTCTATGCCACTTGACAATGAATTTGAGAAATTGCGGAAGTTATTACTTCTTGAGGCGTTGAAAGGTTTTTTTAATTAATAGTTTTAAATTATCGGGTTTATAATCTGAAAAGGTTCCAATAGTTGTTCTAATTTTTGACTGCCTTTGGTTGTTGATAATCGAAAAAAATGCTAGAAATCATAGAACCTCAACCATCCCTATTGTCTTAACCGAAAAATTTTCATGTTTATGAATTAACAATTTTAAGAAACACCCTTTTACTTTCTAATTTAGATAATTGATGGGACTAGTAACTAAAAAATGCCTCATAATACGAATTGACGGGTATTTCTTTGAAGTGATCATCATCAGGCATTAATTAATCTAAATAAAATATAAACATATTTTATTCCCATTGACAAATTTTTTTTATTATTTACGCATTTCCATAAACTTTTTTGGTATTTTCCCATTCTTGTTGGGGGTCTGAAAAATACAGTTTTCGTATTTGAAAATTTTCGTTTTTGTTATCGGTTTTGGTTGGCGGGTTAGGGGGTGGAGTTTTTTTTATTGGGTGGTCTTTTTTATTAGGGGGTTATTGGGTGTTCGACATTCCAGCAATATGTCCGTAATATAGTTTTTTAAAAGTTTGCGGATGATTCGTAAATAGATTTTTAACTAAATCCACTTTCATATGACATAACTAATTTTGATAAAAGCGAGGTTTGCTTGTCTCTCGAAAAGCCATAATATTTTTATTTCATAACCGAAATCTACTTGGTTTCTGTAATTTTAGATGAATAAAATCTGAGTTAAGTTTCGAACTCAACGCATCGATTGTTTATTCTTCTAAAAACAAGTAGACCTCACTTTGTTTTAATTTTCTTATACATACTAATTTTATATTTAAATAATTCTAATTAATAAAGACTTCTAATTACAAATTTATGTAATTTTGGATTAAATTGATCCATTAGATCATATTGATTTCCTTTTACCTATATATCATTTGTTGTGTATCACTTGTCCGTAGAAGAGTGGGGGAGGTTCACCCCAGAATCACTGCAGTTTATTAGTATATGAAGGTTTATAGCCTGTTAGTCATGTTCTTTGTACATAGAAAGCTTGGTTCTTTTTCGTTTATTTGACATAAATATTTTTTAACAAATTTTTATCATTAATTGGTTAATCTGTTTTAACACAATTTTTTATTAACTGATATACTTATTTTATTATTTAACTATTTTAGAACAATAATTTTATAACTAAAAATGTTTGGACATTCTCGTTTACTTCTTGTTTTAAAAAATGTTAGACAACAATCTTGTTCCATTCGAACTATTACCAAAAAATTTAAAGAAACTAAGGTTTACTTAACAGGTTAACAAATTTTTGTTATTTTCAAGTTGAGGAACGTTTCGGTCGAATACGAACTCCCTAAGTTTATGGAACGCATTCTGCAAGATTCTCGAATGAATATGGTATATTTTTTAAGATTATTATTGAAATATGCAAGGATTAGTTTCTGTAATATATTTTTAATGAGATGAATGTTACTTAAAACCCTCGAACTTTTAAATTTTTTTCGTTATTAGAGAGCGGAGTTTGGTAGACTGGGAGGCAGATCTGATGAACTTGGAGACAGACTTGATAAACTTGGAGACAGACTTGGAGGAAGGCTTGATAAACTTGGAGTTAGGCTTGATGAATTTGGAGAAAAACTTGGAGGCAGACTTAAATGTATATCTTACAAATTAGACTTAATAATAACTGCTTTGTTAATTGGTGTTGCTGTTTATATAAAGGTTTCTTAATTATTTTTTACAAGTTATTTTTGATTTCTTTGTAACACTAAAACTTTAATATTTAAGAAGGAATATATCGATGATAATAAATTGAATCTCCGTCATCACTGAGTTGATCTTCTAGAGTTGTTGAAAGGTAATTTAGATTGCCAGGTAAATTTACTGGTCTTTAAACCTGAATAAGGTTCTAAAATTTATAAAATAGGCAATGTTTTTTGAATTCCGTGGGATTTCCATAATTATAAAATTACAGCCATAATCACGTCACTTATTTGAAAAATCATTCTCAAAAATAATTTTTTATTTAATTTAGAAAAGTGATTGGACTACTTAAAATTTCTCAACTCCAGTGATCAACGTTTGGCAGCAATTACAAAAGCCTGATGTGGCGAGTCTCCTAATTCAAAATGAAAAAACACAGCTATAAAACCCTTATAAAACGTTCTCATTTTTCTAGAAACAAACCTCACTTGCCTTAATTTTTTTATATTACATGTTTTATTTCGCATTTTTTAAAATATTTCTAATCGGAATAAAAACTTCGAATTCTATAAATTTGTGTAAATTTTGGATTAAATTGATTCGTCAGATCATGTATTTTTTTAATTTTAGCCGTAGTATTTGTCGCGTTTATTATTTGTCGTGTACCATTTTGGTGTGGGCAGTAAATTGAGTTTATTAGATTTTGTTGGGTACACCACGAGGTACCGCCGAGCTATAACTTTGTTATAAATTGTCGAATCCGTGGCGTCCTGGTATGGTTCGACGCGGCTCTACTAGCTGAATCGAACCATACCAGGTCGTTCCGGATTCAACAATTTTCCTCATTTCTGAAAAAATCGTCTTAAAGGTTCTACAACCTTGATGTTATATTTTTGAGCTCCTATTTTTAAATAATTTTCAAAAATCTTTTTAGATAATTTTTGTTTATTCTAAATTTCTTCAAATTAAAAAAAATGGGAAAGATTATGAAGCCTGGACGAGTTGTGATCATGCTTAATGGCCGATTTGCTGGACGCAAAGCTGTTGTGATCAAAAGTTATGATGATGGTTCTTCTGAGAGGCCTTATGGACATGGATTGGTTGCTGGGATTGACAAGTTTGTTTCTCTTTAATTTTTTGGATCCCTCCCTACTTCCCGATGATTCTCAAACAAAGAAGCATTAAATTAATTCCAGCGCCGGTTTTGGAAACATTTAAGGTGATTAAGCAGGAAAAGGTTTGTGTATTGGAGCTAGTGAAAATGTGGCAAAACCAATAGGGGTGGGATCTCCGAGTCGGGCCGATGTTCGAGTCATTCTTTCGGACCTCATTTTTATCGGTCCGGCCCGTCAGTCGTTTTCCGGGCCAAAATTCAATGCCTGACTCGATCTTTCGGACCGTGCCGGATCGGGCCCCATCCCTAAAAGCCAAGCTAGATCTTCGATTGATTACTAAATCCGGTCCTTAATTTCAGTAATATACAGATACGTTTTTGGGCCCTTTATTTTCGATTGGCCTATCCATATTCTAGTTTTCTCGTTCTACTCCAAGGTTATAATGAAGGATAACCAAATGCCTAATTTTGGATATTTTTGGGACTTTTTTATTAATTCTTTTTCCAAAAGATATCCACGTAAAGTAGTCAAACGAATGGGCAAAAAACAAATTGCAAAACGTATAGCAATGCGTCCATTTGTTAAAGTTACTTCTCTTCAACATTTGCTTCCAACTCGTTGTACTTTTGAGGCTGAATTTGACAAAAGTATTGTTAACAAGGAATCGATTAAAGGTTTAATTTTTGTTAATTTCCTGTTTATTCCTTCCTCAATTTCGTTCTGGGTTTTCCCTGTCCCATTTAGTCAATCAATAAAGAATCTGGTTTGAAATTGTGGGGAGAACGTCACGTTTTAATAATTATGAAAGAATTTTGTGTTTCAAATTTTCTGTTCCTATTGTTGACTGATTGATTGACTGAACTCTTTTCCATATGAAGATTGTTGGGAAGTAAGCCTTATTATCGGGGAGGAAGTTCTCGTTTAGAAGAAAGTATTACTAATTGTAAGGGTTCAACAAATTCTTGGAGGTAACCGAATCGATAAACCTAGCTGGAAATCTTTGAGGGGTTTCGGTTCGGATTGAAGCCCGGACCATTTACAGAGAGCGTTTTGAGGAAGGAAATAACCGGACTCTGTAACCTTTAAAATAACCCCCTCAATTTCAGATCCAAAATCAAAACGTAAGGCAAAATTGCACATCAAAAAAGAATTTGAAACGCAATATAAGGCTGGGAAGAGCAAATGGCTTTTTACTAAATTGCGTTTCTGAGGAATTTTGGAGAGGATGAAAAGAATGTTAAGGAAAAAGAAAGGTTTATATGTTGATTATTTTAATTGTTTTTTTTGGGTTGAAAGGTGTTAATGATTTAAAAAATGTTTGTTAAAAATTTAATCAAAAATTTTTTGTTTTATTTTCTTAAAAATAGTCTCAAGCTATTTTGTACTTGTTTTTGTTTAGTGATTTATTGGTAACGTTCCTTTTGGGGTTTAAGTTAGGATAATCTCTTGAAGTACAGTTTTGACTTAAATTTACGGATAATTGAAAAATATAGCTGTTTTCACTTAGCACGATTTATCTTTTGTTTTCACTTCAGAAAATTTGAAGAATCTTAACTAGAGAGGGTTTTACGAGAAATCTAGAAAAATCTCAATTTAAAATAACCCAGATTTATTGGAAAATGGTAAAATTTCCTACTCTTTTCGAAGGTTTTGGAGGAAAGGATGGGGAATTGGGAAAGGGTAAAATTTGGGACAGGATTAGGATTTTGCCTTCGCTAATCCGAACTATTTTTTTGGACTTGAATTACAATTTCAACAATTTTTTCAATTCTGAGTTCCAAAAGGCAATTCTCCATAGATTTGAGATCCTTTCATTTTCTTATATTAAACAAAAATTGTTTTAGAATTTAAATAAAATGTCAGATTTTGAGAATGAAAATCCAGAATTGGCTTTAATTGAAGAAAATTCGTCATGTGGGCAAAACAGTTTAAATCAAAATTTATTAAATAATATTGACGAGAATGAAATTCAACAAGAAAAGGCTTCAATTTATGATGTTGAAATGAGTGGAAGTGAAGCAAAATTGAGTGAAAATGAAGCATTAATGGATTCTAATGAATTACAAATTGTTTGTACAAGTGAAACAAATGAGGAAGAAGAAGAAATTGTTAAAAGGTTTAATTTTAATTTAATTGTCTCTATGGGTAGGTGAAGTTAAAAAGGGTTAAGACTTAATCGTAGAGATGGAATTGGGTCAGGAGTAGGTTATTGGATTTTCCTGGCGGTGACTCCAAGGACCTATTTTTCATGGCTCAAGGTCAAAGCACATATCAATTCTTGGATTTTTTCATAGTCTTTAATATTTTAAGCTTTCTATGTTTCCTCTAAACCCCAGATCCTGCCAAGTCCTACAAAAATAATGAGTCGAACCCAAATATCTTCTCATCCTTCGTACAGCCAGGGGGTGCCTTTTCGCCTTTTTTGGTGTTTCGCTTTTTAAAAACTGTTTCGACACTTGCAGTTCTATAACTGGGAATTCTTTTTTCATTAGTTGAACTTTATGTGTATTTTATAACTTTCTTGTCTATTTTTTCAAAAAAATAAATTTTTTTTAAAGTTATGAACTCCCCATGACAGAAGACTTGTTTGAACAATGCAACACTTCAATCCTTCCCTACAAAAGAAAAATACACCCATTGGGGCCTCTCTCCTCTGAACTATTAAAACGAGTCCGTGAACGTGCTTCAATCTCAAATATTTCCAAATTTAATTCGGCCTTCCATAGGCCTTGTGGATCTTTGGAAGATGAAAAAAGCAAGGAAAACCAAAGGAATGATTCTAACGAAATTGTTGAGTGGGGAATAAACTCAGCTTTATTAGAATCTTTTCTAGCAGAAAAGTAATTGTAAATTTATTTTAAAATAATTTTTGAGTGAATTATTTATTGAAATATTCTTTTATTTCAATATAAAAATTGTTTTCCCTCATAGGGGTTCGAACCTTTAAGGGTAAAAAAGGGAACGTTTCCGACTTAGCCACACTAACATTTAATTTCTCATTGGAGAGATTTTGTTACTAGAGTGGGGCGGGGGCGGATATTGGACTCTAAAAAAAGTCCCAGAATTTGAGAAACGGGATTTAGGGACTCCGGGATTAATCAAGCAGGGATCTCTCCCGTTCGATTTTTAAAACTCAACCTCGTTACGGTAACCCAGGAGAGCAATTTTCCTCACTCTATTTTTGTTACCACTTTTTTTGTTACCAAAATGATTTTCTTCTTTCCACATTTCTATCGAATCCTCAAATGTAAAAATGTCCAGCAGTGGAAAATTTTGCTTTTTGTCGAATTAAAATTTTTTTATTTTTCTTATTTTGTTTTGTTGCATTTTTTCAATTAGAAATTTTTTTGTAATTTTCTTCATTTTCTTTAAAGCTAATTTCAATTTTTAGTAATTGTTTAAGAAAAAAAAGTTTTTTAATTTGAAGTAAAAAATGGGCCGTGTTCGCACCAAAACTGTCAAGAAAGCTTCTCGTGTTATTATTGAAAAATATTATACACGATTAACTTATGATTTTCATGTGAACAAACGAATTTGTGAGGAAATTGCGGTTATTCCTAGCAAACGGATGCGTAATCAAATTGCTGGGTATTTCTTTTTTATTTTTGGGAGGTTATTTTGGGGAAGGGGGTGAGGGAAAAATGGAGGTGGAGGGAGGGTGTATTTTAAGGCGTGGGGAAAATTTTGAACTTTTAGGGGGCTAACACGAATCCTCTATTTTCATATTTTCCTCTAGCAATTAAATTAAACCAGAAGGGTTGTAGAGGAGTTGTGGTTTTAGTAGACAGAAAATGGGGCCCCTTAAAAGGCCAAAAGACCCTACAGTTTGTCTACTAGGTTTGTTCACTCCCTATTAATTTTTACTTGTGGTGGCTAAACTATAGAGCATTTGAAAATATTATTAGGAGGTATTTGAGCGCCACAGGCAACTATTAACCGGTCGTGAACAACCTTTAGCTTCTAGCGAATGAGTTCATGTTTGTCCTTAATTCCTCTTAAATATCGGCCCCATAATTATTTTCTAGAACGAAAAAAACATCAAAATCTTGTGCCCAGTTGTATGTTTTTTTTAATTTTTTTTTCTAGTTTTATCACCCATTTGATGAAACGTATCGAAAAGGGACCTGTCCGTGGAATTTCTATTAAATTGCAAGAAGAAGAGCGTGAGCGTCGTGATAATTGGGTTCCTGAAATTTCCTATCTTGATGCTTCTCAACATCCAACTATTAGTGTTGATCAAGAGACTAAGGAAATGGTTGATTATTTGGTTAGTTTCTTTTTTTGGGTGTTTATTTTTGATTAGGTCAGTTGGGGGGTTAAAAATTTTTTTCTTAAATTCTTATCAATCCTTTAGTTTTTTGGGGGAATTCTCCATCTCAAGATATGTATGTTAGTGTGGATAGATATTTTTGCTACGTACATGTCCACTCCTTATATGTGCTTAAGATTATATAGGTTCTTTGATTGTTTTTGGTTTTAAACTAGTGTTGCTCACTATCGGTTTATTAACCGGCACATCCATATTTTCGCGGTTATCGCCGGTGTTCGGTTCGGTTAACCGACCTTGAACAACACTTTTAAACCTAAGGGGTCTATTTCTTTCATATTTCTTGCATCTCTTTAAGTTTAAAAAAATTTTTTTTTTAATTTTTTTAGCAACTCAATTTGCCTGTTGACGTGAAGGGACAGCAACAGCAAGGTCAAGCGCAAGGGGGTGGTGGTCAACAACAGCAGCAACAACCTGCTGCTGGTCGTCAATAAATGAATTTTTTGAGGGTTTAAGAAGTATTAAAATGAGGAAAGTATGGCTGTTGAATCATGGAAAAATATTAAAAAATTAATTAAAAAGTATTTTTCTGTTGTTAAAAAAATAAATAAAATTTTTTGTTGTCGAAAAAAATTTTTTTCCAACTGAATATTTAATTAATATATACATAGTACCTATTTTTATTTTTTAAAAACCACATTTTCTCATTTACCCACATTTTTTTTGCTGATAGAAAAATTGAAATAAGAATCTCGTTTTTAGATTTTCCCAAAAAAATTTTTTTTCTAGTAAAAAATTTTGGTTGGCCAGTATGTGGGAAAGTTGTCTAATATTAAGAAATATCTTCTATTTAAGTTACACCTCGTTATAAGGTACATTTCTTTCAGTCTTATATTGAATTATCTTGTAAAGAGTTTCGACTTTTCGTTCTCAGTCCGCAAATTTTTATCCGCAAAAATTAATTTTTTTTTTGAAAAAAAATCCTTTTTAGATGCTCAAATATTTATTAAAAAATAATTATTGTCGGTCAAAAACTTTATACATTTGTCATTCTTATTTTTCAATTCAAAATGTGAATAAAACAATTTCAAGGTTTTTTTTTAATTTTATTAAAATTAATTTTTAAAATATTTTTTTAACAGAACTTTAAAGTCTGTGGCTTCTAAGCCTTTTCAAATTGTCAATTTTTGTGTATTGCGTTGTTACAGAGGATTTTTAAGGTTTCGAGCATTGGTAAATATTTTTTTTTAATTGGACTTTTCATTGTTGCTGGGCCCGGTATCCGTTTTTTTCGTAGAATGCCCCAGAGCAGTTATTTCGGAGAGGGGCAAAATTTTTGGCGTCGGGTTGTTCGCCAAAATTTTGGCGTTTACTTTGGTGTTCCAAACGCAAATTTATTTTTACATAAATTTTTATCTTTTAAGCACCGTAGGTACAAATTTTGAGAATTTGGACGATCATAGGCGAAAAAATTTCGCGCTTTTTCGATCATCATTCTACCCCAATTTTTCCCCTTTTCTCCACATTTCGGGGGCGGGGTCTTCAGTTCCCCTAGCATTTCGGGGCCCCCTTTCCTCCACATTTCGGGGGGGGGGGTCTTCAGTTCCCCTAGCTACGACCTTGTAATATACTAAAAAAGTTTATTTTTCTAGTATGCACATGCTGCATATTTCGATCAAGATATAGTCAATTACTTTTATCAAAAAGACAAAGTTAACCCAAAAGAATGGTGTATTACCTACAATTTTCCATTATCAAATTTATTTTCGAATGCTTTCCGCTTCGTTTTTTGCTTTATTATTGTGGTTACTACACATATGTTTTTTGATTATAAAAAGAATGGAAAATTTACTGATGAATTTAGTATTAGAATACATCGGGATATGCTGCTAGTAAGGTTTTTTATGTTTAAATTAGAAATATTTTGGGGGGTTAGGGTTCAAAAAAATTTTTTAGGGGTTTAAAAATTTTCTATTTTGTGTATTTACCCCTTGGAACCTTTAATAATCTTTTTAAAAATTAAAAACCCGCAAAGGGTTCGAACCTTGACCCTTTAATCTAACGCATATCCCACTTAACCACAGAGTAAAAATTTTTTGGTTTGTTTGGAATCAAAAACCCCCTGGAACCTTTAATTATTTTTTAAAAATAAAAAAAAACCTGCAAAGGATTCGAACCTTGACCCTTTAATCTAACGCATACCCACTTAACCACAGAGTAAAAATTTTTTTGTTTTGTTTGGAATCAAAAACCTCACCATTTTACAATTTTATAAAATTTGAAAAAATTTCAGCTTGGCATATTTGGTTATATTATTGTCTTTGCAACTTTCGTCTCTCTCTTTATTTTGCTCAAATTGAATTCTTTAAATATTTCGAGAATATATTTGAACAGAAATGATCCAGACAAATTACTTTTGAGGGCTAATCGATTCATTTTGCTCAGGCCTTTGGTATAATTTTTTAAAAAATCAATTTAAAAATAAAAAAGGGAGAAATTTAAAAGTGAGGGTTCCCATTTCGCAAAAGGTCTGTCCGTAAATGTTGTCATTCAGACTTTATTTTAATTAATTCTGGTTTCAAGTTTTATAATAAAATTAATGTTTATTTAAATATTATTCTGATTTCAAGTTTATTTTTATTTTCTGATTTTTTTTTATAATCAGAATTTTATTAAATTTTGAAAATCAGAATTCTTATAAACATAATTTTAATAAATCAGAATTTTGAAAATCAGAAGAAATAAATAAACTTTATTTCTTTTTATTCAATTTCAGACACATTTAAACAGAAAAGATGTTCACCTTCGTTATAATTTTGATGATAATCAATTTATTCAAATTTTGAGAATTTTTATTCACGGCTCTGCAAAATTTGGACATTTGGGGACTTATGGATTAGTAGATGATGGGTTTAGAAATAATTTATTTAGATCTTTTGTTTTGAACGAAACTGATAATATTCCAAGAATGTTGGATAAATTAGATTTAGTGGAAAGTAATAATATAAACAAATTAGAAAATAAAAAGAAGATTGGGGGGAAATAATTAGGGGAGGAGAGAAATCTCATTTTATACCCCAAAAATTAAATTTTTTTAATTTTTAAGGTTAAAAAAATTTTTTTTTAATTTTTAAGGTTAAAAAAATTTTTTTTAATTTTTTGGGATGGATATTGAGAACCTTTCTAGATTTGTAACAATTATCAGTTGACAAGTTTACCCTTCCCTTATTGTTAGAGAGACTGAATTTTATTTTTTCACCCCCAAAAAGTCTTAAAATGAGGCCAGAAAAATTTTTTAAAAATTAATTTTCCCCATTTTTCTCTTTATTTTCTAATTGTTTATACACAATTTATAGGTTAAAATTGTTTTTATTTTGTTTTAATTTTTGTTTAAAAAATTTATTTTTTTTAATTTTACAAAAATTATTTGGCTATTTTAATGCCTCTTATATATTTTTTAATTTATTTTTACCTAATTTTTAATTAAACTTTAATTGACAAGTCCAAAAGATCACCAGAATATTTATTATAAACTTGGAATATAAATATAAATCAGAATTTTTATATTAATTCCGCCTGCTAACTGAAAAATATAAATCAGAATATTAAACTTGAATTATTCTATTATATTCTGATTTAAAGTTTATTTTCTGGTTTCAAGTTTATTTTCTGGTTTCAAGTTTATTTTCTGGTTTCAAGTTTAAATTATTCTAATTCAGGTTTATTATATTCTATTCTTATAATTCTGATTTCAAGTTTATTTTTATAATAATTCCAATTTTATTTAAAAAATTCTGATTTAAGTTTATTTTTTATTTAAAAATTCTGATTTTGTATTTTTCCTTAATTATTGTACTATTTCTCTAATTTCAAGTTTTATTTCTGATTTCAAGTTTATTATATTCTATTCTTATAATTCTGGTTTCAAGTTTATTTTAATTATTCTGGTGATCTTTTGGGTGTCTTTATTTAAGTTTATTTTCTCCCCCATTGTTTTCACACTTCCGCAATTAGAAAATATAAGTTTTTATGCAAAAAATTGCTCAACCAACCGGAATTAAAAGCGCATTTTTTCATCTCTTTTCTTATAAATTCTGAGAGAGTGACTAAATATAATTTATTGATTTTTTAGTTTGTGGAGATATTTTTCTTCGTTAATTTGCCCTATTTTTTGCGCGTTTTTGACACATTTTTTTGAAGAAATTTTTTTTTTATTTAAAGGCAATGGGAAAAATTTTGACTAAACTTTTTGGAAAGAGAGAATTACGGGTATTGATGCTTGGATTGGATGCGGCAGGGAGAACAAGTTTGGATTTTTTTTTGTAATTTAAAAGGGGTTTTGAAGTTGAAGGGGAGTGGGTGGGGATTTCTGGGATTTTTGTGTACAGCCCAAAACGACGAGGGGCCATAACGGCACAAAGCCATAACTTGCTGGAAAACGTCTGACTCTTGTTAATTTTGCACCAATGTCCCTAGCTCTATGAGTGGAATCGTTTGATAATAAATCTGGCAAGATTAAGAAATCTTGAAGCAGGTTATGGCTTTGCGCAATTATGGCCCCGAGCGCCGTTGTGGGCATGTCCCAAATTTTTTTGGGGTTGTAGGGCCTTATGGGATTTTTGAGTGACCAAACATAGTTTTGAGTGACTAATGTAGCTTAGGATTTTACAATCAATTTTCAGGTATTTTGTATAAATTGAAACTTGGCCAATCAATTAAATCACTTCCAACGGTCGGCTTTAATGTGGAGACTGTCACTTATAAAAATATTAAATTCAGTGTGTGGGTATGTGATTTTTAAGTATAATTTTTGTTTTTTAAATAAATAATTTTTAAAGGATGTTGGAGGCCAAGAGAAAATAAGGCCACTTTGGAGGCATTATTATGTGGGCACTCAAGCTTTAATATTTGTTGTAGATTCTGCTGATGTTGACAGGTTTTTTATTTTTAATTATGGAATCACTTCCATTTTTCCAATCATTTTCTAATTGTGGGCCGTAGGAATTGAGCTGTGATGGGGCCTATGCCTTTCTTTTTCCTGTACCCAAACAGCAGGGTTCGAGTTTCCTCATGTCTTTCTGTACTTCTTACCCAGAATCTGGTCCAGATCATCTAGCGCATCCTGAACTCCAGTTCTGGGTACCTAAGGTTCTGGACTGAGGTAAAATAGGAAATAAAGTGAAGGGAAAGAGGGGATTCATATAATGTGAACATATCTAATTTCGAAATTAAGGATTGATGAAGCTAGGCATGAATTGCACAAAATTGTTAATGACCGTGAAATGCGGGAAGCAGCGATTTTGATATTTGCGAATAAACAAGACTTGCCTGGTGGTTGGTATTTTTAATTTTAACTTAATTTTTAAAGAGCGGGGAGAGGTTAGATTAGAGGGTTAACTAAGGAACATATGAGAGGTAGTCTTTTTTTATTCTCAAAAATTGGAAAAATGAAGATTTAGAGGTGAAAAATCTTTAGATTATAAGTGATATGCAAGCCCGTAGCCTGGGGGTAGGGAGAACTCAAGCTTTAACATATCAAAAGATGGACATTAGATCCCACTTCCATCTGTTTCTTTTGATTTTCATAAGGATTTAAACATTATATTTATTAAAAAATACTCAATTTTCAGCATTACAACCAACAGAATTACAAGAAAGGTTAGGTTTAGGAAGACTTCATTCTCGTAATTGGTATGTTCAACCTTCATGTGCAATTGGTGGAAGTGGTCTTTTTGAAGGATTAACTTGGCTAGCATCAAATTGTAAATGACACTTAACAACGTCAATAAATTTTTTAAAATTTATTTTTTTTCTCTTTAAAAAATTCAAAAAAAAGCATTTGAGATTAAAAATTTTTAAGCAACTGTGAATGAAAATACTTTTTGTGGTGGAATATGTCCTTGCTGAAATAAAAAAATAATTTTTTGAGAGAGAATAGAGGAGAGGTTTGTTTGATTTTTTGTGATTTTTATTTAAAAAAATAAATTATAAAATTAATTGAATTTTGATAGGGCGTAGCCTAGGGGAATCGACGAAGCCCTCTCCTGAAATCGACCTCCCTTGGCTACACCCTTGGAATTTTTTGGCTCATTTATAATTGAAAAAAAAGAAATATTATTATTTATATATATTCAAGTCAAATGTTTAATTATCAGTAAAATTATATTTTTTATCTCTCCCCCCCCCCCTTGAACTTAAAAACCAGTTTTAAAATTTATTAGAGTTTTGTAAGATAAAAAAGTTTATTTTTTTGAGCCGATTCTAAATATTTTTGGGAACTGAAATTTTGAAATTTAAAAATTAAAAAAAAATCTAAAGAAAAAATTTTGAAACTCTAATATAAATAAATTTAAAATAAACTTAAAAAATGCTATTTATTTCACTTTTGTTTTTTTTTGATTTTAATTAAAATTTAAAAAAATTTTTTTAACATTGAAAAACTGTTTTTAATCGAAGAAAAAAAATTTTTTGTAAGTTTTTTTCAGTGTTAAAAATTTTTTTTCTCAAAAAATATATACAAATTAAAAATGAAATTGCCTAAAATAAATTTATTTGTCTACTCTAAAAATACTATATATTAAATTTTTGTTGTGTTTTTCTAATTTTTAAAAATTTTTGTGCCCTTCACAAAAAAGAATATTTTTTTAAAATTGTTTTTCTTTAAAATTAGCGAATTAATTTTTTTGGGTATTAAAATTAAAGAAAAATTAATTTTTAATTTAATTTTCCCCCACAAGTTTAACTTAAAGAAAACATATCCCTTATGATTCGATGAATAAATGAATAAAATTGTTTTTTTATGCTTTAAATTTTTTTTTAAAAATTTTATTTGTTAATTAACAAATAATTATCTTTTATTTTTTAATTTTTTTTTAAATTTATTAAAAAAAATTTTTTTTTTAGAATTTTGAGATAATTAATTTTCTGCTTCATTCAAAGTTGATTGTTCTATTCTGATACATACGTGGGTTTTATTTTTTATTAAAACTTTAATTAAATTAAAAATACTTTGTTGAAGCAAATGCTTTTAATTTTTAATCAGGCTGAATTTAAATTAATAATTGTTGAGTTTTAATTTAAGTGAAACAGGCGGAATTATTTAGTTGGAGCAGGCGGAATTAAATAAAATTCTGATTTAAAAATCAGAATTTTTTGCTTATAGCAAGCGGAATTTTTTCTATAAAACAGGCGGAATTAAATATAAAAATTCTGATTTATATTTAAAAATCAGAATTTTTATGGTTTAAATAGGCTGAATTTAATAACAGAATTTCTATTAGAACAGGCGGATTTTTAAATATAATTCCTAGGGAATTATATTTATTTTAACAACTTTAAAAGAAAAATATAATTTTAATCCAGCACTTCTTCAGGTCAAAAAAATATTCTACAAAAATTCTTATTTTAATTCTTATATTTTTTAATTTATTATTTTCTTATTTATTTTTTAAAAAAATTCTCCACAATGATAATAATTAATTGTCAACATTATTATTATTATTATTTTAATTACTTTTCTGCACTCTTAAAAAATTTTTTATTCAAAAAAGATTATATTTTTTTTGGCTTATACATATTTACGCCTAAAAAATTTTAAAAATTAACATTAATTTTTAAATTGGAAAAAAATAATTTTTTTCTGCACTTAATCAAAAAAGGCTTCTTTATTTCCAATTAAATTTAAAAAATGCAGCAAAATAAAATTCAAAATAAAATACACAAAATTAGGTCATTATGGGACATCATTCAAGAGATCGTTCTTCTTCATCCGATTCTTCTAGAAATGAAAGTGTTGAAAGGAAAAGTAGAGGAGCTGAAAAAGATTCGAGAATTTCACGTTCTTATCGTTCTCCTCCTCCAAGGTTTTTTTTAATTTTTTTTTCTAATCAAAAGTGATAAGACCCTCTAATCCTTCCATTTTCTCGATAAAATTTGTAGGTGAATGGGTAAAATATTAAAAATTTTGTTCGACTCCAAGGTGTTTCTAGGGGAGGGACGTGTAAGCTAAAGACTACCCCTCTATTTTTCATTCTTGAAAATTGAGATGTCTTAAATTCTAAAAAGATGAAGTTTTGGTTCCTTGGGCATTTGAAATTTAATAGCTAAAGAATTTCATATTTTCCTTCTTGGAAGTTTTCTGAATAGGCTCTTAGAAATATCTTTTATAAATTTTCAAAAAAAATTTTTTTTTTTAATTTTTTAAGAAGTGGACATAAAAGCCGAGGATCACCAAAAACAACTTCGAGTAGTTGCCTTTCCAATTTTTATAAGGAACGCTTTGGATCTCATTCACCGGAAGATTATTTAAATTTGCGAATTTCTCAATTTGACCCAAAACACGATAAAGATGATATTCGCTATTTGCTTGAAAAGGAATTTCGACATTTGGCACCTTTTGAGGTTTCGTTTGTTTTAAATATTTTTTTGGGGATTTTTTTTTAATTCTGTTTTAGGGGTTTAGTCTCCCTGTTCCTTGAAATTTTTTAATCAGAAAATTTTTTAACAAAAATTTTGAAATTTCGCAAAATCAAAAATTCTGAAATTGAAGAATTTTCTGATTAAAAAATATTTTTTTGGTCGATTCTTTAATTTTGGTTTGCCCACATGTCTCGAAAAAATTTTTTCAATAAAATTTTTTAGCGGAAAATTTCAACTTTTCCTATCTTTCTAAAAACCAATTTTTCTTTAATTTTCAGATAAAAATCGTTCGAAACCCGGAGGATGATGAACGTATGGCTTATGTTAATTTTGAACGTCCTGATTGTGCAAAAAGTGTTCGACGTTCTTTGTTGCCTCGTTTAAATAAAGTTCTTGGTCGAAATATTGCAATTGACCCTGCTGGAGTTATTCGAGACCAAGAAGGTTTTTTTAATTTTTTTTAAAGGGAATACAACGGGAGTTGATGGGATAGCTGTTTAAGGGAGAACCTCCAATCTAAAATACTCGATGCCTGTCGGCAGTTGATCAAGTTTGCTTTCCTTGTATAACAGGATGTTATTAGTTGAGAGAAAGGGGTTCGGGTCGAAATAAGTTTGATGTTTTGGATAACCGGTGACATCCCTGGCAAGGAGGCAATTGGGTCTAGACCTTATTTGTAAATTCCGAGGCATTCCTACTGCTATTACTAATAAGTATAGAACTTATCAACATTTCCTTTTTCACATGTAAATGCCGTTGTTGTCTATTTAACTATACCAAAAAATTTCTTAAATTTTATTTTAATTTTTAAAGGCAAATTCGTTCCTGATCGTTATAATCGTGCTGTGTTGGCCTCTGATTCGTCTGCACCAATTCAACGTCCAATACGTCGTCTATCGCCTCCAACTCACCACCATCATTACACAAACAATCTTCAACAGCGTCGGACAATACCAAAACGTACTGAGATGCCGGTGTTTCGTGAGTTATATCACGGATTTTGTTTTGTGTTTTTTATTAATTAATCTAGAAATTTTCTCTTAAATAAGAAAAATGAGTGAGTGCCGTATATAAGTTGATTTCGGCTTCAGAGCCGTAAAAGGGAAAAAGTTGGCTATAGGTTATCGACTATGTTCTATCCACGGGTACCAAAATAAAAATAAGGAATTATTTTTTCTTTTGGAGTTTTTTTTTTGACGAGAATTACCTGTATTTACCCTTTTTTTACACGTTTAAATAAGGAAAAAAATTTTTTTAGAGAAGCTTGGTTACCATAAAATTGTAACTGCGGTTAAAAAGCTCGTATTAATTGAAGCTTTGTTAACCATAAAATTTTAACTGCTGCTAAAAAGCTCGTTTTAATTAATGAATGATTAAGAATCTCCTCAATATTTAAAATTTTTCAATTTTTTTTTAATTAAAAAATATTTTTTTAAGATCTAAACCAAGACGATTCCCAAGCTAGCCGTACACTTTTTGTTGGTAATTTGCCTGGAAATATACGAGATTCTGAATTGCGCCGTATATTTGATTGTTATGGAACTATTGATGATGTTGATATTAAAACTTTGGCAGATTCTAATGCTGCTTATGCTTTTTTGCAATTTGAGGTTTCTTTTTAAATTAAAAAAAATTTTTTTAATTTAAAATTTTTAGACAGTAGAAGGCTCTATAGCTGCGCGACAAGGACAACATGGAAAACCTATTCGTCCTGGGGGTAATCGCTGTCAAGTTGGTATGTGCTTTTTTGGAAAATAAAAGTTTTTAAATTTGTTCTACAAGCAAACCTCATTAGAAGATTCCCTCACTTCCGAAATAAGATACACCTCTTTTAAGAGACGTTTTCTTAAATTTGGTTGGTCATCGGGTATTTTAGCACTGGCTGTGCGTTTTAGGGATGTCACGTTTTATCAAAAATCCTGTACTCGAAATTCGAAACCCGGACATTTTTTCGATTTTAAATTCGATACCTGAACCGAAAAACGATCTGGAATCCTATCGGACTTTTTCTCTACTCGTAACGTCCTTGGTGATTTTTTTTAGTCTATAGGGCCAGGCTGACTTTTTTTAATTACAAAAATTTTTTTTTCAAGGCTATGGAAAATCAGTACCGAATCTTAGCTTGATTGTTGGTGGTTTAGGCAGTTGGGCAAATTCTGATTTACTTGATAAAGAATTTGGAAAGTTTGGGGATATTGAAGAAATTGAATATGATGATGGGGCGTCACATGCTATTATACGGTTTTTAATTTTTTTTAATTTTTGAAACAGTCAGAACCTCAATTGTAACCTAGAGCATCAGTAAATGCCCTCAATTATACATCATTTTTAATAAAAAAATTTTTTTAAATTAAAGTTTTGCTGAATCAAGTGCTGCAAATGAGGCTTGGACATCAATGAAAAATCAAGAATTAGTTGAAGATTGTGGTACAATTACTGTTGATTATGCTAGGTTTTTTTCTTAATTTTTTTCAAAAAAAATTTTTTTTTTTTTGGAAATTTTTAAAAATTTTCAAAATTTTTTTCTTCAAATTTTTAGAGAAGACAAAAAAGATTCTCGTTCAAGAAAACGTTTATGTGATATAAATAATGGAAGTAATAATGATTTGGATTCAAATAATAAACGTGCACGTGTTTCAACTCCATCACCAAGTTCAAGTCCAACAAGAGCTGGACATTTTGAAAATATTGAGCAATTAAAAGAAGCTGTAGCTTGTACTTGGAAGGGTGTAATACAGTTGAAAAAGCTTGTATATCCATTGAGGTTTTTTTTGTTTTTTAAGAAATTATGGGTTGGGATGGGCCATTAACAGCGAAACCGTTCCTTTCTATATTTTTTTTCTGTACCTTTTGGATTATATTTTTGTTATGATCGGTTAATTTTTGCTCGCGGCGGCTCAAATGGGAAATCTGAAGGGCAATTAGCAGCCACAGTCGAAAATTAACCGATAGCCAACAACCCTACTACTAGGGACCAAGGACGTAACCGACGGTCAATTTCAGTGAGGGGCGGGGGGCTAAAATAGGAGGGACGCCAAAATTTTGACGGTCGTTCCAAATACAGCATTTTTTGAAGCTATATTTTTATTTTTCCAGCACCTCAGGCGAAAATTTTTTGAAAATTAAAAAATTTCATTTAATGAAGAAATTTCTTTTTCTTTTCAAGCTTATATCGAGTTTTTGGACGTGAACATTTAATTCAAGACATTTTGCGTGATTCTTCGGGTGTAGCTCTTCGATTAACAATAAATCAACGTTTACCAGTTATTTTGGATTTGTATCAAAAATTAGTAGAATATACACGTACACAAATTGCAATTTCTATAGCTGTTGAAAGAGAACAAACTTGTGAACCGTTAATTAAATATTTACAGGTAAATTTTTGTGTGAATTTTTTGGGGAGAAAATTCAAGAAAAAATTTCTTCTCTTCTTGAATTTTCTTTAAAATTTTAATTAAAAATTTTGGAAATTTTGAGGAGAGAGAAAAACCCCTGACCTTTAAGCTCATGTCATTAATTCAATTGACTATTTTGAGCAGACTATTAACTTTGAGTCAAAGGAAAAAAATTAAAGGAGATCTGAAAACGGTTTAATCTTAACTCATTAAATATCTAGATTCTGATTCAAGGTCGAGGGCTAATTGACAAAAAAACAATTTTTTTAAAATTGAAACCAGCTGCATAAAAATAATTGAGGAACTTTTTTAAAAAAACATTAAAATTAGAAAAAAAATTTTTTTAATTCACACCTCTAGAACGCCAACATGCTCAATTTTCCATTTTTAAAAAATTTGATTAAAGAGAATTTTTGAGTTGGGGCTTTGGGCCAAGAATTCTTTGTCAGTTATTATTCAAAAATATTATTTTAAAATTTGAAAAAAATTTTTAAATTATTTTTTTTTGTAGGAAAAAAATGCAGCAGGAGTAGTTACATTAGAAGGAGCAATACTTTATATTTTTACAAATTCGCCAGTTGCTGAACGTTTATTAAAATTTTTTGCTCCAAGAGCTTTACCATTACTTTTACAAGAGGGGTCTCCACATCGTTTACTTTTAGTTTTAAAAATTAATCAAACAACAAGTGGAGGTGGAGGAGGACAATTTTTGACAACAACAACAAATCAACAACAGCAAGCATCTTCTTTAGTTTCTGCACCACCACCTTTTCCAATAATTAAAACAGAACCGAGAAAAGAAATTGGAGAATAAAGAGAGAAGAGGAGGGAGGAAAAGGGGGGAAAATAAAAAATAAAAATTTAAAAAAGGGAAAAATGTTTTTTGGTAAGGGGAACAGAGGTCGCTCGTGAATGATGAATGTGCCGGAAATTAAAACTATTGGAAATTGGAAATGGCTCAAAAGTAGAAAATCGGAAATCGGAAGGAAAAAAACATCGCAAATCGGAATTCCGATCGACCTCTGGTAGGGTTAGGAGAAGCGGAACGGGACATAGGTATATATCTGGGGATTTCACAACGATACAAAAAATAACTTTGTATGGCGTATGTTGGTTCTGAAATTCAGATAAAAGCTTTCTTTCCTTCAATAGGGCAATAATAGGAATTTCCTTCAATAAGACCCATTGGGGCAATAGGTCATTTAACTAGTAGAGAATAGCTCTGTTCATAAATTTACTAAATATCCTCCGATATATGTCTTGCTCCCAGAAAAGTTTTACCAATTTTTTTATCTTTATATTTTTTTTTAATTTTAAATATATTTTGTGGAAAGTATTTTTTTTCTTTTTCTGAATTGGGTTTAAAAAAAATATTTTTTTTTTATTTTAATATTATTTCTCTCTTTTAAATAATGGCATTTTTCTCTATTTAAATAAACTAAAAAGAATATTTTTATTAATTCATCAGGACATCTACTTTATTTGTTGAATATTGGATGATTATTTACGACCATGATAGTAGCCACGTTTAATTGCACTAAAAATAAAAATCAGAATTTTTAGAAATCAGAATTATTAAAAACCGGAATTATTAAATATCAGAATTTTTAGAAATAGAAATTTCAGAAATCAGAATTTCTTAATATCAGAATTTTCAGAAATCAGAATTTCTTAATATCAGAATTTTTAGAAATCAGAATTTCTTAATATCAGAATTTTTAGAAATCAGAATTTTCAGAAATCAGAATTTCTTAATATCAGAATTTTCAGAAATCAGAATTTCTTAATATCAGAATTTTTAGAAATCAGAATTTCTTAATATCAGAATTTTTAGAAATCAGAATTTTATCTTTAAAAATAAATAATATAATCAGTGCTTCGAAGCTCGTACCAAAATTCGTACTCGTACCTCGTACTCGTACTCGTACCTGGTACGAAGTACGAGTACGAGTACGAGCAAAAAAATTGGGCAGGTACGAAGTACGAGTACGAGTACGAGGCCAAAAAGAAGTGAAAAGTACGAGTACGAGGCCTAAGTACGAGCTCGTACTTCTCGTACTTGGTGTTAATAGGAAAATTGAAAGAAACATATTTTGTTCCTTTCATTTTTCATTGTATGATCGAGTGGCCGAGTGGTTAAGGTGCTTGGCTGCACCAAAGTCTATAATGATTTAATATTGGGTTCGTTTCCTATTCACTGGACAATGATTTTTAATATTTTTCTCTTCATAAATAACTTATTTATAATTTTAATTTTTTTTAAAAATTATTGTATTTTTACTTGGATTAATTATGAGATTTTGATCATCTAAAATTCTTAATATTTTTTTCTTTGCACACTAAAAGTGAATTTTTTTCGCCTACGGCCTTCGGAAATTTTTAAAATTTTCGCCTGCGGCGCTGAAAAAATAAGAAAGGTGGCTTATTGGCTTCCAAATTCTAAAATTTTCGCCTTCGGCGGTGAAAAGAAATCTGGCTTCATGGCCTCCAAAATTTTTCAAAATTTTCGCCTGCGGCGCAAAAATAGAAGAAATCTGACGTAAGGACATCCAAAATTCTCAAAATTTTTGAAAAAAAGGATTTGAGATTAAGAGGGATATAAGGAGATTAAAATGTGAAAAGTTCAGTGGAAAAGATAAAAAGTTCCATGTAAGAAGATGAAAATCGGATGAAAAAATGTAGGATCTCAGGTAGCACGACCCATCTTGGAGGAAATATTTCTCCTTGCACTCTAAAATGCTCAAAAATTTCGCCTGCGGCGCAGCAAATGGATGAAATTGGAGGATTTATAACTTCAAGGCCTTCCAAGATTCAAATATTATCACATACAGCGCTTAAAATTTAAAACTAGATGCCCTGGGCTCCAAAAAATCATAAAAATTTTCGATTTTTTGCTTTTTCCTCAAGTACGAGTAAGTACGAGGTACGAGTACGAGGTACGAGGCCAAAAATAGAGGTGGTACGAGGTACGAGTACGAGTACGGGCAAAAAAATAAGGGTGGTACGAGGTACGAGTACGAGTACGAGGCCAAAAAAAGAGGTGGTACGAAGTACGAGTACGAGTACGAGCAAATTTGAAATTTCGAAGCACTGAATATAATTACTGTTCATTTCCTCCATTTTCTCCAGCAATTGCAGATTCAATCATTGCCATAATAAACGCGACAAGCAAAGCAAGTAAAAATTCCTTCATTTTATTTTTTAGAATAAAATTATATTTTTATTTTTAATGAGTTGAGGTAAATAAATAAAATTTTTATTTTTATAGTCATTTTCCGGAAGCCCTCGGGGCATTTTTTTATAAATAAAAAAAATTTTTTTTGAGTAGTATTTAAATAAAAAAATTTTTTGATTTATTTATTTTGAATTAATAAAAATTTTTTTTAAATATTAGTAAGTAAAAATTAAAATTTATTTTCATTTAAACAAAAGAATGTAAAAATAAAAAAATATCTTGTTTACCCAAAATTTTATTTTTTTAAATTAAATTATCTGAGCAATACATCATTAATTAAACTGGCTGTTTTTTACAATTTTTAGATTTTTTTTTAAATATCTAAAATTATTATTGAAAATAACATATGTATGATAAAATTAAAATAATACTGAAAGTACAATGTACTTTTATATTTTTTAAGTTCAAACTTAAAACTTTAAATCAGAATTTAAAGTTTTAACTTAAAATCATAAAAATTTCAAGTTTTAAGATAAAATCAGAATTTCAAGTTTCAATCTAAAATCAGAATTTCAGGTTTTAACGTAAAATCAGAATTTCAAGTTTCAATCTAAAATCATCAGAATTTCAAGTTTCAATCTAAAATCAGAATTTCAAGTTTCAATCTAAAATCAGAATTTCAAGTTTCAATCTAAAATCAGAATTTCAAGTTTCAATCTAAAATCAGAATTTCAAGTTTCAATCTAAAATCAGAATTTCAAGTTTAATTAATTTCTCTAGAATAATAAACCAGAATACTAATTTAAATCAGAATTTAGAATAATAAACTTAAGTGCGACTTTTTAATAAACCTGAATGCTTTGTAATAAAATTTAAATCTTAAGTTTAAACTGAAAACTTAATTTTAAATGTAAGTTAAATGGAAATTTAAAATGATGAAGAAATATAAAATTTTGGAAATGCTTACTATTTTTTTTATTTTTTGTTTATTCATCCTCCAACGCTTGAGTTAAATAAAATTAGTAAATATTTTTTTAAATAATTTATACAAATATTATTTTTAAAAATTTTATAAAAATTAAAAAGTGCATATTTGTGGGTATCTAAAAACAAGAAAACAAGTCTAGCATGGAACTGATTAAATAAAAAAAAATTAAAAAAGTTATATATAAACCCCCTCAAGATTGGTAAAAATCAACTTCATCTCCTCTCATTCCCTTCAAAAAATTCCAAAAAAAATCTGAAATTTCCAAAAAAATGTCCAAAACATTTTTAATTTTAACCTTTACCATTTGGCTACTTTCCTCAACTACTGCAACTAAAAATAAGTCTAATGGTCTACTCGGTGAATTATTAGATTTGGAACTAGCTAAGAAGCTGATTAAAGAGATTAATGTAAAAGCTGCTGGCATATGGACTGCTTCGGTTAACGAGTTGAGTCGTTTGCCTTTGGCAAAGCAAAAGATTCTTTGTGGAGTTAAACTCAGTGCTGAGCTAAAAATAAACAAAACTGAAGCAACCCCTCCAAAGTTTGATACAAAACCAGGCTGTGAATGCTTCCCAAAAGTTGATTTTGATGCAAGAACTAAATGGTCTGGGTGTTCCCAAATAATTGGACGTATTCAACATCAAGGCCAATGTGGCAGTTGTTGGGCAGTCTCAACCGCTTCTGCCTATACTGATCGTCATTGCATTGCTAGGGCCAAGAAGGGACAGAATTCCCCAGCAAATGATGCTGGTTATCAATTTTCGGCTTTTGACGTGTTAACTTGTTCAATGCAAGGAGATGGTTGCCGTGGTGGTTGGCCATATAGTGCTTGGCAATGGATACAAACTAAGGGGGTTTGCACTGGAACTGATTATACTTGGAAAAGTGGATGTAAACCTTATCCTTTCTCACCGAACCAAGCTGGGCCTGCCCCTTCCTGTAAATCGTCATGCACAGCAAGTTGGAAAACTGCTTATCCACAGGATAAACATATGGGTAGTTTTACTGAAAAAATTTTTTTAATTAAAAATATAAAGGAGTATCTGCTACCCAGCTTAATGGAGGTCAAGCAACTGTAGCAGCCATTCAAAGAGAAATACAAACAAATGGGCCTGTTGTAGCTATATTTGCTGTCTACTCAGATTTTATGTCTTATAGATCTGGAGTTTATTTTGTATGTAAATTAATAAAATATAGTTGGACATTGCTATCAGAGATCAGATTGCTATAAGAGAGTATCAATGGAACGTTAAACAATTTTTTCAAATTCCTAAAACACGCCAAAGTCAGAACGCCAAAATCAGCTAAAAATGTCCCCAAATCGTCATGGCGCACATTTTTGATAGCTATTTGATGTCCGTCCTCCCTTAAAGGCAAAAACATAATGAGGAATATCTTAAATATCGTGTATTGCTTAGGCAGCTCCCCTACTCAGTAGCTAACCTAATTTTAAGAAACATCTTAAATTGAGTCTAAAAAATTTTTTTATTAAAGAGAACTAGCAATCAATTAGTTGGCTACCATGCTGTTCGTATCATTGGATGGGGAACACAAACATGTTTTAATAGTAATCAAAAAGTCGACTTTTGGATCGGAGCAAATTCGTGGGGTACTGGATGGGGAGAATATGGCTTTTTCAAAATCCGTCGTGGAGTGAATGAAGTTGGATTCGAACAATCAGGGATTTCGTTTGGAGTTCCTAAAGTGTAATCTTGGGTGATTCAAATATTTTATTTGTTATATTTTAGTGTGTAGTATTTTTGTTAATTACAATATTTTTATATAACTAGAATTAGAATAAACTTAGTATGATAATATTTTCGTTAAGAAAGTGTTAAAAATAATTAGCTAAAACTTGAAATCAGAATTTACTCAAGTTTAATTTTTTAAAATAATAAAACAGACTAGTATATTAATACAAACTTAAGGCCAGAAAATATATATTCTGATTTTAAAACTTAAGTTAGAACTTAAAACTTTAAATAATAATTTAAAACAATAATAATGGTAAACTTATTTTGTCATTTTAGTAAACTTAAATAAACCTTAATATAAATTAAAACTTAAGTTCAAACTTAAAACTTGAATAAACCTATTTTCAAACCAATAAAAAAGAAAACTTAAGTTCAAGCTTAAAATTTAAATAAACTTAAGTACAAACATAACCTAAATAATCTTAAGTTCAAACTTAAAATTTTAATAAACTTGAAAATACAACTCAAAATTAAGCTCAAGCTTAAAAGTTTAAAATCAGAAAAAAATCAGAATAATAAAATCAAATTGTTTTAAAGAAAAATAATAGCGAAAGTAAAAAAATATTTATGAAAATTTCTCCAAATAATGTGGGATAGATTGACGTTTATATTCTTCTAGTGGAATTAAATCTGCCGATGGTCTCCTTAGAATATTATAGTTTTGGTAAAAATAGGAGAGGAAAAATCCAGTAAACCAAGGGATCCATTTATGCCTTTTCTGACGACGCCTTTTAATTTAAAAAATATTTTTTTAAATTTTTTTTTGCTTAAAATAACCAAATTGTAAAGCGTAATATTAGAGCAAAACAAAGTCCAGTAGAATAAAAATTAAATTGCCTTAACCAAGAAAGTGCCGCTTGCGCTTTAGGTAAATTTTCTAGGCGTTCTTTTAACATATAAATCTAGAAATGTTTTGATTTTAAATTAAACTTTACAAATTTACCTTAATTCCCATTAAATAGTTGAATAAATAGGTATCCCAATCAACTTTGCGAATATCAAAGTTGTACAGCTTTAATTAAATATTTATTTATTTATCGAGTACTTAAGTTTTGAGAATTTATTTAATTCAAGTTTATTTAAGCTTCAAGTTTATTTAATTTTCAAGTTTATTTATTTTTAAGTTTAATCTTAAAAGTTTATTTTAACTGTCAAGTTTATTTTCAAGTTTATTTAACCTTCAGGTTTAATTAGATGTTTATTTAAGTTTCAAGTTTAATCTTAATTTGTTTCAAGTCTATTTTCAAGTTACAAGTTTATATTTTAACTTCCAAGCTTAATATTTTTCATGCCTTTTTATCCTCAACACTCATTCCATTCCACAACTTAACAGCATTTTTCGATTCAAAAGTCCATTCACGTGTAGTAAAATAATGCAAAGTTTCCATCATCCTCCATATTTTGTTATATATTTTAACAAATCTGTTAATATTTAAATTTTTTTGAAATTGATTTTTGACAACTTTGGCCTTTTTCCAACTAGTTTAAAGGCACGATCGGCAGCCTGAGCAATTAAATAATGTTTCAAATAAAAATTTATCAAAAATATTTTTCTTTGACGATGAAATTGTGTTGAGGGAACCTTTAATTTCATTTAATAATTAAAAAATTTAACAATTTTTCTAGTCACCCTGTAGCACTGATCAAAGGGATAAGCATGGAAAAACTGCTCCAAATAGTTTACAATTCTATAAAATTAATTATTAAAACTTAAGTTTATTAACTAGAAAAGTTTATTAATTAATTCCAAGTTTATTTTATGTTTGCAAAAGTTTCAAGTTTATTTTTAAAAATGTTTCAAGTTTATTTTATGTTTGTAAATGTTTTAAGTTTATTTTATAATTCAAGTGTATTTCAAGTTTATTTCTTTCAAGTTTATTTTTACCTATTATAAAATTTTTACAAATTGTAAAAGTTTCAAGTTTATTTATTAATTAAGTTTTAATTTTATAATTACTCAAGTTTATTTATCTTAATTATAAAAGTTTCAAGTTTTACCTTCTCCACTTTAACGGATTTAATTCGCCTGAAGTACAATGTATTATTGGTATTGTCGTTGTTTTTTCATTATTTTCTTCCTTATTAGGCCTTTAATTTTAGAACAAAATTAAATCCAATTTTTAAAATTAAAAAAACATTTTAGCTCTATAAACAGCAGCAGCAATCAACATATTAGCAACAATATCAACGGGAATAATATCTGTCTTTATGTCCACATTTCCACACATATCAGTTAATAACCCTTTCCCAACTCCAATAAATATTCCTGTGGGTCCATTAACATTATCAATCCATCCTGGAAGGGGTTCCTTCCATATAGCACCAACAATGGAAGGTCGAATAATTATTATTGGGAGGGAAGGAAATTGTTTTTGTTGTTCTAGCAACTATAAAAATTTAAGAAATTTAATTAAAGATAGTAAACTTGAAACTTTAAGTTCCATTTAAAACTTAATTTTTAGAATAAACTCAGGTTTATTTATTAAACTTAAGTTTTCGAACAAAGTTGTAAATTAGCTTAAGATTGCTAAAAAATTTAAGATTAAACTTAAGTTTTATAATAAATTCAAGTTTATTTTTTAAAACTTAAGTTTTCGAAAAAATCCAAGTTTATTTTTTAAAAACTTAAGTTTTCTAATAAATCAAGTTTATTTTTTTAAAACTTAAGTTTTTGGAAAAATCCAAGTTTATTCATTAAACTTAAGTTTTAATAAATAAACATGATAAATAAACTTAAGTTTAAACTTAAAGTTTATTTAAAGTTTCAAATTTATTTTTTATGTTTCAAGTAAATGTTTCAAGTATTTTCTTACTTGTATCTCTGCTAACGCTTTAGCAAAAGTATAAGTATTTGGGCGATTCTAAAAATAATTTTTAAAAAATATTTTTTATTAAAAAATTATTTTTAAAATTAAAATACATCAAGTAATTGAGCAGAAAGGGAATCAAGCATTTTTTCATTCATCCAACTACTTGCTGCTTCAACTAATTTAGAAGCATTAACACAAGGTTCATAAATATGTTCTGAAGTATATTCTTTATTACAATTAGCATAGGCTGTCGATGTGTGGACAAATGCCTTTTTAAATTTGTTTAAGAATTAAGGAAAAATTATTTTTACTCGAAGATGTTTCATTCGTCTACAAAGTGCAGTCAATCGTTGAGTTCCTATTACATTCCTTTAAATTTTTTCTAATTAAAAAAATTACTTTATCAATATTTAATTAATTCCATTTTTTAATTTAATAATTTACTAACATTTGAATAGAAGCACGCAATGCTTCATCAAATTTTACTGTTGCTGCACAATGAAAAACTTAAAGAAATAAATAGATTATTAAATAAACTTGAAGCAAAATTCAAGTTTTATTTATTAAAACTTGAAACAGGCGGATTTAAAAAGTTTAATATTTATTAGGAACTTGAAGCAGGCTGATTTAAAATTATTTTTAGTATTTATTAAACATTAGAAGCAGGCGGAATTTCGAAACTATTAGTTATTAAAAACTTGAAACAGGCGAATTTTTATTATTAATTATGCTTGCTTCATAACTAATCAAACTTGAAGCAAATTTATTTATAAACTCATACCAATAGAAACTTCATTAGCTAATGTTTCTTGGTCTTCACAACTAAGACCCAAATCTTCTTGCATTAAATCCCCACATATAGGCACAAGCATTCTTTCAAGTCTATTTTCATCCTTGCAACGTATTCGGCTAAACAATGGACTCTAAAAATTAATTTATAAGTTGAAGCCGAAGCAGAATTATTTAATTTACCTCAAGTATTTTTGAAAGCCTTGAATGCGGTGCTTCCCCATTTAAAGGGCGTAACAACAAATATATTTTATTTAATTTTGGCTGAGAAAAAACCAACTTTTCCAGCAACACTTTACCTAAAAAGCCGCTAGCGCCTGTTATTAAAACACTAAAAAATTAAAATTTAAAAATATTAAAACTCTAATTAAACACCTAACACCCTCATAATATTTTCACACACAACACATTAAAAATAAAAAAATTTTAATTTAAAATAAAAAGACAAAAAGTTTGTGTAAAATATTCGGGAATTAAGTAAATAAAGTAACTAAATACTATAATTTTTATAATAAAAAAGAAAGAAAATTAATTATTTATTAATTATATTAATCTAAAAGAATATCCAACAAAAGAAAAATAAGAAAAAATTTTTTAAAAATAAAAAGAAAATATACGGATATAAAGCAAAAAATTAAGTAAAAGTGAAAATGAAAAGGAAAACCAAAAAAAGAGGAAGTAAAGCGTGGGAAGAAAAAAGAGATAAACATTGCGGATTATATTTGCGGATTAATTTGTTTGTAAATTTATAAGGCAGATTTAAATTATGTGTGGCGGAATAAACAATTCAGAATTAAAGCAGAATTTATTAGATTAAATTATAAAATTGAATCACAAACATGAACAGAATTTAAAATTCAGAATTAAAAAAGTTTAATTCTGATTTCAAATGAAAAAACTTAGGCAAGAACTAAAACTTAAAAACTTGAACTTAAGTTTATAATTAAAATCAGAATTAAGCTTGACAAGAATTAAAAACTTTAAAACAGAGTAGGTATATTTAAATTAAAATTCCGGTTTTTAAGTTTAAACTTGAATTAAAAATCAGAATTAGAATATCAGAATATCAAAAATTAAATTAGTTTTAAAAATCAGAACTTTAATTTAAATATATTCTGTTTTCAACTTTTATAATTCTGGTAATGTTTAATTCTGATTTTAATTATAATCTTAAGTTCAAGTTTTTAAGTTTTATTTCTCTGTTAAAGTTTTTATAATAAATTTGAACTTAAGTTTACAAGTGAAATCAGAATTAAAATATCAGAATAAACATATAAAAAGGAATAAATATCAGAATTAAAATTTCAGAATTAGAATTAAATTTATTTATTTAAATTTTCTGCAATTTTCACAATTTATCCGCAAATTTTGAAAATTAAAATATTTTCTTTAAAAGAAAAGTAAAAACAAACATTTACGCCAGAATGCAAAGATAAGCTTACTACTTAAAAAGACTTTAAAATTTGAGAACAATTAGAGCTGTCTTATGAGCTAGGGAATAAATAAATGGCAGCACGCGCGGCACAAAAAAGACAATTTTTCTTTTAAAGAGTAAACAGATAAAATAAAAATTTTTTAAGTAAAAGATAAAGCAAAAAGTAGTGCATTACTAAGGAAACACTTTGACATTACGAAGAAAATAATACGATTTAATTTTTTGAAAAAATAAAAAATAAAAAAATTTTTATTAAAAATAAAGTTGAAAAGGAGAAGGAAAATCTATGGCTAATAAGTAAGTAAATGTTGAAAAAAAATTTATTGGGGTTTTAGTAAAAAAAATTAAGAAAATAAATTAAAAAATAAATTAGATACTCCAAATCTAAGCAACTCTTAGTGAGCTTTATTTAAAGTGTGATAGGCCTCCTTGGGGGAGCTTGTATTAAATATGGGCTTCTAATAGAGCCGGGTTTTAATTAGAGAATTTACGTTAAATAAAATTTTATTTAATTACCTTCCTGAATAATTTCCGTAATATTTTTCAAAAAGTTATTTTAGCAAATTAAATAACTTTCCTGAATGAAAATGATTTTTTGGAATTGGAATAACTTCCTGGAAAGTGTATAGAACTTAACCATCGTAATGTTTCAATGTAAAAACAGCTACTATAATGCTTTACGACCTTGGGCCATTCGGTCTTGTATTTTTCATTGAGGAAAAGAATTTTTATATTTTAAATTCAAACAGGAAATTTAAAAAATTAAAATTATTAAAAAATAATTTGACACTAAAATTAACTAAAAATTAATTTTAGAAATAACCAAATCATTAATAGATTAGAAAACAAAAATGTATATTTATTTATTTAGAATGTGTTACCAACAAAACAAAATATTTTTACTAGTAGTATGTATAGTGTATATGTGTATGCGTGAGATTGGAATGCCACATTTGCTAAAAGGGCGGCTGCCACAAAAAAAAAATAAAAAAAAATATAGAAGTGAAGGAAAGAAAAGTGTATGAATGTGTGTTGTCACAGTTTCAATTTAATCCTAAAAAAGAAGAAAAAAGGATAAAAAGCCTAACAAAAAAAAGTAAAAGTTTTTCTGTTTTAAGGGATGGGAAAATTAAAAAAGGATGAGGATGAACAGCATTTTTCGATTCAAAAGTCCATTCACGTGTAGTAAAATAATGCAAAGTTTCCATCATCCTCCATATTTTGTTATATATTTTAACAAATCTGTTAATATTTAAATTTTTTTGAAATTGATTTTTGACAACTTTGGCCTTTTTCCAACTAGTTTAAAGGCACGATCGGCAGCCTGAGCAATTAAATAATGTTTCAAATAAAAATTTATCAAAAATATTTTTCTTTGACGATGAAATTGTGTTGAGGGAACCTTTAATTTCATTTAATAATTAAAAAATTTAACAATTTTTCTAGTCACCCTGTAGCACTGATCAAAGGGATAAGCATGGAAAAACTGCTCCAAATAGTTTACAATTCTATAAAATTAATTATTAAAACTTAAGTTTATTAACTAGAAAAGTTTATTAATTAATTCCAAGTTTATTTTATGTTTGCAAAAGTTTCAAGTTTATTTTTAAAAATGTTTCAAGTTTATTTTATGTTTGTAAATGTTTTAAGTTTATTTTATAATTCAAGTGTATTTCAAGTTTATTTCTTTCAAGTTTATTTTTACCTATTATAAAATTTTTACAAATTGTAAAAGTTTCAAGTTTATTTATTAATTAAGTTTTAATTTTATAATTACTCAAGTTTATTTATCTTAATTATAAAAGTTTCAAGTTTTACCTTCTCCACTTTAACGGATTTAATTCGCCTGAAGTACAATGTATTATTGGTATTGTCGTTGTTTTTTCATTATTTTCTTCCTTATTAGGCCTTTAATTTTAGAACAAAATTAAATCCAATTTTTAAAATTAAAAAAACATTTTAGCTCTATAAACAGCAGCAGCAATCAACATATTAGCAACAATATCAACGGGAATAATATCTGTCTTTATGTCCACATTTCCACACATATCAGTTAATAACCCTTTCCCAACTCCAATAAATATTCCTGTGGGTCCATTAACATTATCAATCCATCCTGGAAGGGGTTCCTTCCATATAGCACCAACAATGGAAGGTCGAATAATTATTATTGGGAGGGAAGGAAATTGTTTTTGTTGTTCTAGCAACTATAAAAATTTAAGAAATTTAATTAAAGATAGTAAACTTGAAACTTTAAGTTCCATTTAAAACTTAATTTTTAGAATAAACTCAGGTTTATTTATTAAACTTAAGTTTTCGAACAAAGTTGTAAATTAGCTTAAGATTGCTAAAAAATTTAAGATTAAACTTAAGTTTTATAATAAATTCAAGTTTATTTTTTAAAACTTAAGTTTTCGAAAAAATCCAAGTTTATTTTTTAAAAACTTAAGTTTTCTAATAAATCAAGTTTATTTTTTTAAAACTTAAGTTTTTGGAAAAATCCAAGTTTATTCATTAAACTTAAGTTTTAATAAATAAACATGATAAATAAACTTAAGTTTAAACTTAAAGTTTATTTAAAGTTTCAAATTTATTTTTTATGTTTCAAGTAAATGTTTCAAGTATTTTCTTACTTGTATCTCTGCTAACGCTTTAGCAAAAGTATAAGTATTTGGGCGATTCTAAAAATAATTTTTAAAAAATATTTTTTATTAAAAAATTATTTTTAAAATTAAAATACATCAAGTAATTGAGCAGAAAGGGAATCAAGCATTTTTTCATTCATCCAACTACTTGCTGCTTCAACTAATTTAGAAGCATTAACACAAGGTTCATAAATATGTTCTGAAGTATATTCTTTATTACAATTAGCATAGGCTGTCGATGTGTGGACAAATGCCTTTTTAAATTTGTTTAAGAATTAAGGAAAAATTATTTTTACTCGAAGATGTTTCATTCGTCTACAAAGTGCAGTCAATCGTTGAGTTCCTATTACATTCCTTTAAATTTTTTCTAATTAAAAAAATTACTTTATCAATATTTAATTAATTCCATTTTTTAATTTAATAATTTACTAACATTTGAATAGAAGCACGCAATGCTTCATCAAATTTTACTGTTGCTGCACAATGAAAAACTTAAAGAAATAAATAGATTATTAAATAAACTTGAAGCAAAATTCAAGTTTTATTTATTAAAACTTGAAACAGGCGGATTTAAAAAGTTTAATATTTATTAGGAACTTGAAGCAGGCTGATTTAAAATTATTTTTAGTATTTATTAAACATTAGAAGCAGGCGGAATTTCGAAACTATTAGTTATTAAAAACTTGAAACAGGCGAATTTTTATTATTAATTATGCTTGCTTCATAACTAATCAAACTTGAAGCAAATTTATTTATAAACTCATACCAATAGAAACTTCATTAGCTAATGTTTCTTGGTCTTCACAACTAAGACCCAAATCTTCTTGCATTAAATCCCCACATATAGGCACAAGCATTCTTTCAAGTCTATTTTCATCCTTGCAACGTATTCGGCTAAACAATGGACTCTAAAAATTAATTTATAAGTTGAAGCCGAAGCAGAATTATTTAATTTACCTCAAGTATTTTTGAAAGCCTTGAATGCGGTGCTTCCCCATTTAAAGGGCGTAACAACAAATATATTTTATTTAATTTTGGCTGAGAAAAAACCAACTTTTCCAGCAACACTTTACCTAAAAAGCCGCTAGCGCCTGTTATTAAAACACTAAAAAATTAAAATTTAAAAATATTAAAACTCTAATTAAACACCTAACACCCTCATAATATTCCGAAATATTTAATGGCTCTTCTAGAATTTTAATTTCATCTATAGTTGATGTACTTGTGGGTATAGGGGTTAGATTATTATTATTATTATTATTCATTTTTGAAAATATTAATTAGTAAAAGTTTGAAGCAGGCTGAATTAAGTTATTTTAATACATGAAGCAGGCGTAATTTATTTAAATAAAACTTAAAACAAACTTTAATTTAGGTATATTATTATTATAACTTGAAACAAAGTTTATTAAATAAAACTTTGAAGTAATAATTTTTATTAAAACTTGAAACAGGCGGAATTAGTTAAATTAATAGTAAACAGGCGGAATTAATTAAATTAATAGTAAAACAGGCGGAATTAGTAACCTAATCTAAGTAATTAAATATTAAGTCTGAACTTGAAATAGGCGGAATTTTAAATAAAACTTTAACTAAGCTTTAATTTATATTTTATTAAAACTTGAAGCAGGCGGAATTTATTACAAAATAAATTATAATAAATATTTAATTAAAGGAAAAAATTAAAGCAAAATCAATCAACTCAATTATATTTACTAAATATTTTTTTATTCTCGATTTAATTCTCAATATTTTCCTAAAAACAGTACAAAGTTTTTCTTTTTATCATTTTCTTATCTTTTTTTGTAGAAAAAATTTTTTCCAAAATTTCTTAATTATTTTTATGATCGGCAGATGTATTTATTAGTCAATTTTAAAATATTCTAACGTTTTTATCATGAAATTTAGGGGAAGAGACAATAGTAGAATTAAAAATAAAATAGAAAAAAAAATTCCAGAGAATGAGAAAAAAAATTTTTTTGCTTGAAAATTGATTGTGGTCTTTTAAAAAGGATGTTAAATGAATGGCCCCATTTTTTTTTGAAATAATTTTTGGGGAAACTAATATTTAAAATTGTCTAAAAATAATTAGAAAAAATAAAAATTAAATAAAAATAAATTGGGGAAAATGACTTTAAAAAAGTGTGTTAGCAACAACAAGTAAACATGAAGCAATAAATCTCTCCTTAAATGTTTCAATTATATATGTTAACAATTAAAAAAATAAACTTGTTTTTCAGAAAATAAATAGAAAATAATAAATAAGCTTATTTCTGAAACAAAGTTTAAATAGAATATTAAAATGTTTGTTAAAAAATAAACTTGCTTCAGAAAAAAATAAACTTGAAAATAAACTCGAAAATAAACCTGAAAAATTAAACTTTAATTAAACTTGAAAATAAACTTAAAATTAAACTTGAAAATAAAACTTGAAAATAAAACTTGAAAATAAACTTGAAAATTAAACTTGAAAATTAAACTTTAATAAATGTTAAATTTTTTAAGGTTCTAAAATTTTTAAGCTATATTTAAAGGCTAGAGATAAACATACACATTATCTCCAAAAATAATTAAAAAAAATTTTTTTTCCCAATTTTATCAAAGCGATAATAAAATATTTACATGAAAGTTTAAAAAATGTTTGTTTGTACAATAGAAAAGGGCAACAGAAATCTGTTTATATTTTTTTTGAATTTCTTTTCTTTTTACATCTCTTCTTCTTTTATCCAAAAATTCAATTTTGAATTTTCGGATTACTTTTTTGAATTTGTGGAACTCCAAAAATTAGTATACTGATTTTTACTCTGTTTCTTTCTTTCAATTTCTCCAGCACGTTTTATCATACATATCTTAATTTAAATAATTTAAAAAATAAAATTTTTTATTTTAAGGAAAAAAAAGATTTTATTTATTTGGGGTTAATTTGTTTTTTTTTAATAAAATTAGAGTTCGACATTTTCAATTTGCCGGGCCCGGTTCAATTTGCCGGGCTCCGGTCCCAGGCCCGGCCCCTTTAGAAATTTAAATACTAACCAAAATAGAGTTTGTTCTCTGCATCTACTTTTTCTTTTTTCTTTTGTTGTTTTTCCTCCTTTGTACATATGTATGTTCCTTCCATGTGGGGGAGGAAGCAGGAAGATGAATTAATAAAAATAAAAATTAATAAAATAAAAACAAAAATAAATTTTGACATTTTTTGGGTGTTTAGAAGGTTAGAAAATTTTTTTTTGAAAATTTAATTGAAGGTTAGAAATTTTTTTTTGAATGATTTTCCCTCCTAATTTTCTAGAGGCTTTTATATTAATTAAATTCAACGGGAATGCCCGTCGAAAAGCGTGGACGTCTTTAATTTTTACGTTAATTTTAAAGGGCATCCATTGTCTTCTAATTTTTCTATTGTCGTCTATTTTATAAAAAATTTCTTTCTTATCCCCTCTCTAATAGACTGCCAACATATTTTTTTACGCGTGAGGGTAGGCCTCTGAATAAATTTTTAGAATTGTTTAATTAATTAATTAATTAATTAATTAAGGAATAGCCAGAAATTGATTTTTGTCTACCCAAAAAATTTCCTTTAAATTTTCTTAAAAATTTCCTTAAAAAGTTCCTTAAAAAGTTCCTTAAAAATTCCTCACGTTTATAAAAAATTTTTTTTTCAAATCGATTTTAAAATTTAAAAATTAAAAAAATTAAAAAAAATTTATTTAAAATTAATTAAAAATCCTTCCTGAATTATTAAATTTAAAGGAAATGAGGAGGTTGTTTCAACTGCAATGAAAGTTATTAAAAATACATACAAAGGGTAGTGAAGGTTTGCAAGCTTCGGTAAACTCGGTTTCGGGGTTTTCAAAATTATTTTATTTTTATTTTATATATTTATACAAATAAATGAGTCTAAAAAACATTTTTTTGTTACAATTATAGGTAAATAAAATACATTTATAGATTTTAGTTAGAATCCGGACCGGATACGGTAGTCCAGAATCAAGGTTTTTGATAGAAACCGGATTTTCGTATTCACTATGGAAATCAGGCCGGATCCTGTTAAAAGACCGGATCCGGTCAGAGTCCCATATAAAAAATAGTATAATTTTTCTCCTCGAAATGTGGGAAAAAGAAAAGACTTTGGAGGAAATTATCACAAAATTGAATTAGGTATTTCACTTGCAGTAACTACTAGAATGAAGACTCCTAATAATTTTGAATCAGAATTTTAAATATTTTTTCAATAATATTTTTCCAATTTGTTGACCTCTAATTTAAACATTTTCTTACAAAAATAATTAAAAAAAATTTTTTTTCCCAAAATTTTATCAAAATAAACGCAAGTTTTTACAAGAAAGTTTTAAAAAATGTTTGTCTGTACAATAAAAAGGGCAACAGAATATCTGTTTTTTCTTATATACATCATCCCCTTCTTTTTACATCTCTCCATCTTTTTATCCAAAATAATTCGAAATTTTGAGAATTTCAAATTAATTTTTCTGTTTCTTTTTTTCAGCTTTTGCAGCACGTTCTTTTATTTCTTAATTTAAATAATTTAAAAGATTTTTTATTATTCATTTTTAAATTGAAATTTAAGGTTACTCTATCGAGAAATTTTGTCCCTAGTCTTCCCTAGTCGGAAAAAAAGGTTTCTTAGGTATAAATTACTTATATTAGTCATTAAATAGAGTTGGCAGATACCAGATCCGGATATCCGGAATTTGCCTGTTTGAATAATGGATTTGAATATCAGGGGAACATACCATATACATCTATCCAAATAAGGAAGGATCTTTATTTTGTATTTCGGTTGAAAATTTATTTCGATCTCTGATTGAAAAAATTTAAAAAACATTCGAGTGATATTATTTCGGCGCTGAATGTACTCCTTCTAATCATCAAACCTGATGCATGCCCAGTCTCTATTATAAGCTCATACCGTACTTTTTCGATTAATTCACCTCCTTCGAATAATTCCCCATCAAACGGATGGGTTGAAATTAAGGAGTGTCCCCCCACACAACCCGACCACAACCCCAACGATTTTTTGGCAAAACACCCAGCTCGAACCACGAAGGCTCTACCCCGACACTACCCCGATCCGAGCTCTACCCCGATCCCCGACACTACCGATCCTGAAGACTCATTGGTGCTACACTAGTCGAACTATTAATTCCCAACATTATCCCACTCAAAGTAACCTATTAAAGAATATAAACCCAGAGCTTGTATTAAAGCATTCACGGTATTTTTAATACTAACCACGCATCTCTTGTTCTTTCTTAGCTGCTTTCTCTGCTCTATGTTGTGCTATTTCTTCCGGTGTATGTTTTTTCCAATTGCCTACGTAGGAAGAGTTGGAAGAACAAGTAGATGAATTAATAAAAATAAATAAAATAAAAACAAAAATAAATTTTGCCATTTTTTGGTTGTTTAGAAGTTAAGAAAATTTTTTTTTTGAAAATTTTTTTTTTGAAAATTTTTTTTTGAAATTTTTTAAGAAAATTTTAATTGAAGGAAAACTTGAATGATTCCCCTCCTAATTTTCTATCGGCTTTTATATTAATTAAATTAAACGGGAGTACATAAAGGTATATGCTTGTCGAAAAGTGTACGTCTTTACTTATTTTTAAATTAATTTAAAGGGCATCCATTGTCTTTAAATCTTTCCATTGTTGTATATATTAAATTTTTCTTAGACCTATTCTTTGTTTTTTTTTCAAATTTTTTTCTATAATTTAATTAAAGAAGAATTTTGATTAAATTTAAACAAAAATGAATTTTAATTTAATCGCCTCATGTGTATAAAAATTTGTCTAATAAAATTTATTTCCTCTATAAATTTTTTCAAATTGAATTAAATATTAATTAAAATTAATTAAAATTTATTAAAAATTAAATTTAAATATTTCTCTTTAAATTATTAAATGTTTAAAAGAAAATACCGCAAATTAATTAAATTTAAATTTATCGCTGGAAAAAATTATGTTCAAATTTTAAAAATACCAAATTATTTTTAAGATACTATTTTTAAAATAATTTTTATTTTCTTGTTTTTTCTGGATTATTATTACACATGGAGACTTTTGGTTTCAACCCGAATAAAACCCAAATTCTTAGGTTAGTGTCATGTCCGATATTCATGCTGTGGAAAAATTGTGGATGGGAGATGGAATTGAACCCTCATGGAATGAACCCAGACCGAAGCACAACCGACTGTGCCACCATCCAATCGGATGCTGGGTTATTTTTATTTTCATTTATGTTCTTTCTGCATGTACGGACACAACACTCCTTCCGCCTTGCGAAACCAAGCCCTATTAGTTGGTCAATGATGAGTTCGTCAATGAATAGTCCGTCAATAAAATAGCGCCAAATTTAAAACGAACTAAGTTCGTCAATGCTAAGAACTTTTTAAAAATATAATGTAAATAGTAATTTTCAGAAAAATGCTAATTTTCAGCTAAATGATAAGAAAATGTTCGTAGATAACTAACAGGATCTACAGTTGATCTGCAACTAACTGTTGAAGATTACTATCTCGACGAAGACTAGCGACTCCCGCAAATCTTTCTAAAATTTACTACTTATTGCGGGATCCCATAGAAGACGCTTTTGTCGATCTTTAATTTTTAAACATATAATTAATGAATTATCAGATATATGGATCCAACAAGAGTACACCCCAACCTACCGCTAGGCCAACCTACCGCCGAGCTATAACTTCGTTCAGAATGATCGAATCCGGGGCACCCTGGTATGGTTCGATGCGCCTCGACCAGCTGAATCAAACGATACCAGGGCGTCCCGGATCCGACAATTCTGAAGGAAGTTGTAGCTCGGCGGTAGGTTGGGCTCGCGGTAGGTTGGCCTGCTCCCATCCAACAATTCTCTTACAAAAATAAATTTAAAAAAATATTTTTTCCCAAAATTTTATCAAAATAAACGCAAGTTTTTACATGAAAATTTAAAAAAATTTTTGTTTGTACAATAAAAAGGAGCAACAGAATATCTGTTTTTTTTTCTTATAAACTCATCCCCTTCTTTTTAGATTTCCTCTTCTTTTTATCCACAGTAATTCGAAATTTTGAAAATTTCGAATTAATTTTTCTGTTTCTTTTTTTCAGCTTTTGCACGTTCTTTCATTTCTTAATTTAAATAATTTATAAGATTTTTTTCATACTTTTTTAAACTGAAATTTTAAAATTTAGAAATTACGTCCCTAGTCTTCCCTTGTCGGTAAAAATTAATTCACCTCTTTCGAATAATTCCCCATCACACTGATCAGGGGTAAATTAAGGAGCGACCCTGTCCCCCCACACAACCTGACCACAACACCAACGATTTTTTTGGCAAAACACTCAGCCCGAACCATAAAGGCTCTACCCAGATAAACCCCGATCCCCGACACTACCCCGATTAACCCCGATCCGTGCTCTACTCCGATCCCCGACACTACCGATCCTGAAGACTCAGGGTGCTATACTAGTCGAAATATTAATTCCCAACAGTATCCCACTCAAAGTAACCTATTAAAGAATATAAGCCCTGGGCTTGTATTAAAGCATTCACGGTATTTTTAATACTAACCACGCAACAATTTTTCTCTCTCAGCTTCTTTCTTGGCTTCAGCTTGTGCTGCTTCTTGCGGTGTATGTTTTTTCCAATTGCCTACGTAGTCAGAGGAGGAAGAACAAGATGATGAATTAATAAAAATAAAAATTAATAAAATAAAAACAAGAAAGAATTTTGCCATTTTTTGGTTGTTTAGAAGGTTAGAAAATTTTTTTTTGAAAATTTAAATTGAAGAAAAAAACTTTTGAATGATTTCCCCTTATTTTCTACGGGCTTTTATATTAATTAAATTCAACGGGAATATATGCCTGTCGATTTATGCCTGTCAGAGAGCTTTCGTCTTTAATTATTAAATTAATTTAAAGGGCATCCATTGTCTTTAAAGCTTTCCATTGTTGTCTAAATTAAATTTTTTTCCCTTACCCCCTCGGAAAGACAGACATCCCTTCCATTGTTAAAAATTTTTATTAGACAATTTTTTCCGCGAGGATAGGGCCTCTTAAAAAATTTTTTTAGCGTCTAAGGCAATAGACAATTCCCATTCTTTGTCTATTTAAAATTTACTTCCCTTTAATTTAATGTCTTACATGTATAAAAATTTGTCTAATATAATTTAATTTACCCTATGGATTTTTCAAGTCGATTTAAAAAAATTTAAAAATTAATTCGAATTAAAAATTAAATTTAAATATTTCTTTGAATTATTAAAGCAAATACCGAGGTTTTCCTCTAGCGGTGGCCCCTTGGTTTTTCCTCCTCGGTCTCTTGCTTTTCAAAATTTAATTTTATTTTATATAAATAATTTTTATACAACAAAAATGAGTATATATAAAAATAAAGCACTTTTCTGTTACAATAATTGTAAATAAAATACATATTCATATAGGTATTTTGTCCCACCGGTATCAGTGGAAAATTGAAAATTTTAACAAACGCCACAGGACATTTGACAATTTGAGAGCATATATGACTAAAAATTATTAAATAATACAGTATCCTATTTAGTAAGGAGAGAATCTTCAATAAAAGCATATTATTAGAGAGGGGTTTCTAATAGAGAGAGGTTCATAAACGAGCTTACTATTAGAGAGGGGTGTTCTAATAGAGAGATGTTATTAAAAGAGGCTTATTATTAGAGAGGGGTGTTCTAATAGAGAGTTTCATAAACGAGGCTTACAATTAGAGAGGGGTGTTCTAATAGAGAGTTTCATAAACGAGGCTTACAATTAGAGAGGGGTGTTCTAATAGAGAGTTCATAAACGAGGCTTACTATTAGAGAGGGATGTTTTAATAGAGAGATGTTATTAAAAGAGGCTTACTATTAGAGAGGGGTGTTCTAATAGAGAGTTTCATAAACGAGGCTTACAATTAGAGAGGGGTGTTCTAATAGAGAGTTCATAAACGAGGCTTACTATTAGAGAGGGATGTTCTAATAGAGAGATGTTATTAAAAGAGGCTTACTATTAGAGAGTATAGCTATATTTGAGAGAGAATTTTATTAAAGCTTTATGTCTATAAAGGGTCTTTAATTAGAGAGGGATTAATCAAAATAAAAATTTTACTTGAAAAATGTAGAGATCACACATTCCGCTACCTGCCCAACGCGAACACCAATCTTTATTGTCCTTTAAAATTTTCAAAAATATTTTTAAATTCCCACAAAATTTATTTATACATTACAATCTGTATTGTTATTGGAAGGACAACTATTACAGCTTTTTGGACAATTAGCTTGTAAAAATGAAGAGCTGAACATTGAATTACAAGTATCTGTTTAAAAGATAAAGTTAAATTAGATACGGTAAAAATTATTTTCAGAATCTTGAAAGGGAGGGAGATCATGTTTCTCCCGGTTCTCTCAGATTTACCGAGATACAGCGAGATTCCAGGATTTTCCCATAAAAATTTTTACTTAATAAATATAGGGGATATCAGAGGATTGGAGGTGATTAAAGGAATTAAAAAGGAGATCGAGTGGTATTTGAAAAGTATATTGAGAGATTAAGGGGAATGTAGGAGGATTTGGAGGGATACTGGGGGACTTAAGAAGGATTTGGAGGGATATCGGGAGACTAAAGAGGATATAAAGTGAACAAGGTATTAAAAAGGAGATCGGGGGATATTTGGAAGGATATTGGGAAATTAAGAGGAATATAAGAGGATTTTAGTGATCTCGGGTGATTAAAGAAGATTTGGTTGGATATTGGGGGACTTAAGAAGGATTTGAAGTGGTACCGAGTCATTAAGATTTAAAGGAATATTGCGGTAATTCATCTATATTTGCCTAAATTCTTAACTGCTCAACATCCCCCCCCCCAACCCTTATTACTCTCCAACCCCTAATCTATCTTAACAAAGATTCCGGGAAGTGATTAAGGGAATTAAGTGATATCGGTGGATATTTGGAAGGATATCGGGAGAGTAAGAGGAATATAAGAGAAACTTCAATATCCACCTTTATTAGCTATATATGGACATTCACTCAACAAATCTATACATTTATTAGTACTTGAAGCAACACTCCCAGAAGTGGAAACAACTGAAATAGGTACAGGTAATTGTTGCTGCTTTTGTTGCTGAGAAGTCTGTTGTTGTTGGGGATTAGTATTTGCTTTAAAAAATTTTTTATTTCAAAAAAATTAATTTTCATACAATTCGGACAATTATAGAGCTTATTGACTTTGTATAAATCTGTCGGACTAAATCCTAAACGTTGACCTATAGTTACACTTTTCTCTTTTGGTTCGATTGTTGGTTTCCCATTTTTACTGAATGCCTTTAAATTAAAATAATTTTTAATTTAAAAAATTATTTTTTAATTACTAAGGGTCCATAATGCATTACAGAAGAATAATCATCTTTAAATTAAAAAAAAATTCTTTCAAAAATTTAATATTAATTTACTAACATTTAGCCCCTAAATAGTCAATCATATTCTGTGAGTATTTGTCGAATTGATCTATAATTAACTTTTATTATTTTCCGGAAAGTATTAATTTTCTATTTATTCCTTACTTTCCGGAAAGTTCTATTTTTGAGCTATTTTTTCTTTATATTATTTTTCCTAATATAATTTTCCTAATTATTTTCCGGAAATTTTAATGTTCAGGAAAGTTTTAATTTTTATTTATTCCTACTTTTCCGGAAAGTTTCATTAATTCCAGAAATTATTTGTCCGGGACTGTATTAATTTATTATTATTATTTGTATATAAACTTTCCGGAAAGTTTATAATGATTATTAAACATTTTCCGGAATGTTTTAATTTCCGGATTATTTCTTCGTTATTATTTTTTTCCGGACACAGTATATTTTATAAATTATTTCCGGAAAGTTTATATTCAACTAAATTAATACTCCTCCGGAAAAATAATTTTCTTCTTAAATAAGCTTATAAATACTATATTTTTAGTTAAATAATTTTTTTACCTCTTAAGGTTGGGTCAATATTGTCCCAAAGTATATTAACATAATCATCTCGATCTGTCCTACCTTAAGATTATTATTTTATTTATTTTTTAATTTTTTATTTTACTTTGTTCATGAAAAAAGCCAACAGAATGCCTGTTAAAAATTAATTTTGAATTATTAAAAAAATTCTATTTTAATATTTATTAAAAAATTAATTTTATAACTTACATTAACTCGTGGATACTACAAAATAAAAATTAATTAATTTAAAAATAAAATATTTAAAAATTATTACACAATTCCTATGGTCATGCAACCTTCACCTAGACTGACCTAAAAAAATTATTTTTATTTAAAATAAAAAATAAAATTTCAAAATTAAAAACATACAGGCTGTTTTCCACCTAAAAATAATTTTATTTAAATTAAATTAAAATGTTAAATATTACCAACTTTTCCCACCAAAGAATAGCAGCCATCATCAGGTAAAATGTGGACCTTTAAAAAAAATATTGAAAATATTTTTAGAAATATTTCTAAGAAAATTAAGAAATATTATTTACATAGTCTATATCATTCGCTGCCTTAGGTGTCCATTCAACACAAGTCTTCTTATGATATTCGTCGATTGCTTCAGCAATACGTTCTCGACTTTAAATTTTCCGGAAATGAGTGTTTATTGAAAAATATTTTAAAATTATTATTTTCCGGAAAATATAAAATTTAAGTATTTTTCGGATCCGGAAAATATTAGTTTTCTATTTAATTTTCCGGAAAGACTTATAGTTCTGAATTATTATTTTCCGGCATTAATAATAACAATTTTGCAGTTTCCGGAAAATATTATGATTATCTATATTTTCCGGAAAGAATTATAGAAAAGCACTATTACAAATTATTTTCCGGAAAGAATTATACAGCTAAAAATGATTAATTTCCGGAAATCATAAATATTTATAACGTTCAAAACCTACCCGTAACTTGTATATTGACTACTAACTGTATAAGGTATCCGAGCTCTCGGCCACTTCAAATAAGATTGTCTTACCTATTGTTAAAAATTTTTTAATTTTAGAAAAAATATATTTTACAGCATTCCTTTGTATTCCATCTTGCGTTTTAACCCCAGAATCCTCATTTACCGTGTTTTTCAAAGGAAGGAAAGCTGCAGGATTTACCGCAGTCACTAAAAAATATTTCAAAATTAAAAAGAATTTCCAAAAAAATTTTTTTACAAATATCCCCTTCAAATCTTTCTTTATTATACATGGCAGAATCGTTTATATTATTTTCGGTAGGTTGTTGTCTTTTCTGTCTTTGTGTGACTCTATGAAAGTCTGCTTGGGTGAGGAGTGTTTCTACATCTGGGATGGATTTATCGAAAAACTTTAAAAAAATTTTAAAATATTTTAATTAAAAATTACTTGATTATTAGCCTCATTAAAATTAATACAAATTATTAACAAAATAAATTTGAAGAAAAAATTAGAATCAATTTGGTGTGGAACTAATTGAACTACAATTATTTGGAAGGTACTTAATGCCATATACTAGCAGCTTGAATTAATTTAAATGCAGAAATTGAGAGGCGAACAAAAATATAATTGAAAGAACATAAAATAATTTAAATACTAAATTTATTAAATATTATCAGGAAAAAGTTTCCGGAAAGTTGCTATAAAAACTGTTATTATTGAAAACTTTCCGGAAAGTATATATACCTTTTTAGACATATATACTTTCCGGAAAATCCAACACAATAAGAAAAGTTTAATTTCCGGAAATAATATACCTAGTTTCCGGAAATATAATTTAATATAATTTCCGGAAAGATGCTAGCCAGAATTATTTTTATTCAGAAAATCAACTTTCCGGAAAACCCCAACTTTTTCTAATAAGAAAAGTTTAATTTCCGGAAATATAATAATATAGTTTCCGGAAACAATATAATTTCCGGAAAGATGCTAGCCAGTATTATTTTTATAGACCAAAATAACAATTTCCGGAAAAGTATGTATATTATACTAAACATGTGTATAAAATTAACGGAATCTCTAACTTTTTCATTACGAAAAGGTTAGAGTTAAAATATTTTCCGGAAAGTTAGAATAACTCATTCTTATACAAATATACAAGTTCCAGAAAATTTCAATATTGTATATTTCCGGAATATTGTATTTATATTTACCAGAAAACATAAAAGGCTAAAAATCTAAAAAAATAGTAAAATAAACAAATAAACACAAAAATTTCCATGAGACTAATTTTTGTTACATAATAATTTTTTGTTTAATATGGAAAAAAATATTCAAAAAAATATACCAAAAAAATATAAAAACGCCGTTAAATCATTATTCCAATTCTTTACTGCGTCATATCGTTTCAAAAAAAATTTTTTTTGAGTGTGGCGATTGGCGATATCTGAAGGGAAATAACCAAGTAGGGACCTAAAGGCAAGCCTATCTCACCGCCAATCAACGAAACAAAAATCACAAAAATGTCCGCCACGGGGAATTTTTTTTTCAGAGAGGGATTAACAATTTAATAGACACAAAACAAGGCCGTTTAACAAAAAAGGGGAGAGAAAGTTTTTTAAAAAATAATTTTTTTTGCTCTGAAAAAATATTTTGAAGGGATTTATTTTAATAAATAGAGAAAAGGAACTCTGAAAATAAGGGGAAATAATTTGGATTTGAAGAGATTTGGATTATCACATTATTTAATAAATATTTTTTGAACGGAAATAAGCGCACGCTTTGAAAAGCTTTTGCCCTTAATAAAAAATATTTTTTTATTTTTTTAAATTTAATAAAAACTTACTAAGAGAATATTAAATAAAAAAATATTTTTAATTAGGTATCTATTTAGAGATGGAGAGATAGAAGATTAAGGGAGAGTGTATTTTTCCGGGATAAAATAAATATACTTAAATGAGCTGAATCATCTTCCGGGAAGTAGTAAATTCCGGAAATATAAAAAATAGAGAATACTTCCAAAATATTGTTAGTCAATTCCGGAAGACATAAATATACGCATTTAAACGATAAGTATAATTTTCCGGAAAATAGTATATTCCGGAAAGAATATATTTATAGCTTTGTTTATTCCGGAAAGTTTCTACGATTATTTTTATAGTTATACAACTTCCGGAAAGTTATACTTTTTTCTGCAGTTGTATATAATTCCGATTTTTAAACTAATAATTAGGGTTGTTGGCGACCGGTTATTAACCGGTACCCCCGGTTTTCGGTTAATCTAAATTTTAGAAACCCGGTTTTCGGTTTTGAGTTTTAGGCAAATACCGGTTTATTTTTTGGGGAATTTTAAATAAAATCACTCATTTTCACAAATTTCCGGTTTTCGGTTTTTAAAATTTTATAAAAACGGTTAATTTTTGGCAAAAAATTTCAAAAATTCCGGTTTTAAAACCGGTCGCCAACAACCCTACTAATAATGTAACATACATTTGCATAACAATAAACATTCCTTATTACACATTCCTTTATTTGTATATTCTTTATTTAAACTTTAATAAAATTTATAGGTATTATTTTTAGGCTTACTAAGGAAATAAATAACAATGATGATAAATAATAGAAAATTATTTGAAAGGAAAAATAAAAATAATAATGTCAAAAATAATTTTTTCTTCGTGATCCTCTTAAAATTCCCCGTTAAATAAATATTGTTTTTAATCATTAAAATATAAAAAAGTTACAAAAATATTTTTAGAAAAAAAAAGACAATAAAATTTGAAAAAATATTTTTCTATTAAGGGAGTGACCAAAAATAATTTTTTTCTAAATTTTATATTTAAATCTGTTTGGTGATTGCTCATCTTTTTATTACTGCAAAAATGATGTTTTTAAATCTAGTACAAGTTTGGGGATGAGTAATTGAGAGGAAGTATTTAAATTATTTTAATACTGAGATGTAAAATAATTTTTTTTTTAATTTTAGGGGCTTTTTAGAAGAATTCCAAATATTTTTTAAGGAAGCTTGCATAACAAAAAATAATAGAAAATTCACAGAAATTCACAGCAATCACAGGAATATTATTCACAGGATCTACAATTTAAATGTTTATCTCTAATTTATATTTTTTAAATTTCAGATTAAATTTAGGCTATTAAATTTTAACTAAAAGGAATATTAATTAGTATTAATTTCGAGAATTTATTTAGACTTCTAAATTTGGATTTGTTGTTCATGTTATAAAAGTACCTCGTACCACCCCCTATTTTTCTATATGTTTCTCAAACCCGTACCAGTGCTGTGTTTTGGGCATTTGTTGGCTCCGGCTCTAGTTCTGACCTTTTTCAAACCTTAGCTCCGGCCCCAGCTCCGACCTTCTTCAAATTTTTGGCTAAGGCCCGGGCTAGCTCCCGGAGCCATACACAGCACTACTCCGTACCAAAATAGGAGTGCTTTGAAAGTATTAATTTTAGTACGGGTTAGTTAGCATTAAAGGAAGTATTATTTAGATTATATTCGATCCTTTTTTATTTAATTTTGCTAACTAGTAACATCCTCATCCTTTTTTAATTTTCCCATCCCTTAAAACAGAAAAACTTTTACTTTTTTTTGTTAGGCTTTTTATCCTTTTTTCTTCTTTTTTAGGATTAAATTGAAACTGTGACAACACACATTCATACACTTTTCTTTCCTTCACTTCTATATTTTTTTTTATTTTTTTTTTGTGGCAGCCGCCCTTTTAGCAAATGTGGCATTCCAATCTCACGCATACACATATACACTATACATACTACTAGTAAAAATATTTTGTTTTGTTGGTAACACATTCTAAATAAATAAATATACATTTTTGTTTTCTAATCTATTAATGATTTGGTTATTTCTAAAATTAATTTTTAGTTAATTTTAGTGTCAAATTATTTTTTAATAATTTTAATTTTTTAAATTTCCTGTTTGAATTTAAAATATAAAAATTCTTTTCCTCAATGAAAAATACAAGACCGAATGGCCCAAGGTCGTAAAGCATTATAGTAGCTGTTTTTACATTGAAACATTACGATGGTTAAGTTCTATACACTTTCCAGGAAGTTATTCCAATTCCAAAAAATCATTTTCATTCAGGAAAGTTATTTAATTTGCTAAAATAACTTTTTGAAAAATATTACGGAAATTATTCAGGAAGGTAATTAAATAAAATTTTATTTAACGTAAATTCTCTAATTAAAACCCGGCTCTATTAGAAGCCCATATTTAATACAAGCTCCCCCAAGGAGGCCTATCACACTTTAAATAAAGCTCACTAAGAGTTGCTTAGATTTGGAGTATCTAATTTATTTTTTAATTTATTTTCTTAATTTTTTTTACTAAAACCCCAATAAATTTTTTTTCAACATTTACTTACTTATTAGCCATAGATTTTCCTTCTCCTTTTCAACTTTATTTTTAATAAAAATTTTTTTATTTTTTATTTTTTCAAAAAATTAAATCGTATTATTTTCTTCGTAATGTCAAAGTGTTTCCTTAGTAATGCACTACTTTTTGCTTTATCTTTTACTTAAAAAATTTTTATTTTATCTGTTTACTCTTTAAAAGAAAAATTGTCTTTTTTGTGCCGCGCGTGCTGCCATTTATTTATTCCCTAGCTCATAAGACAGCTCTAATTGTTCTCAAATTTTAAAGTCTTTTTAAGTAGTAAGCTTATCTTTGCATTCTGGCGTAAATGTTTGTTTTTACTTTTCTTTTAAAGAAAATATTTTAATTTTCAAAATTTGCGGATAAATTGTGAAAATTGCAGAAAATTTAAATAAATAAATTTAATTCTAATTCTGAAATTTTAATTCTGATATTTATTCCTTTTTATATGTTTATTCTGATATTTTAATTCTGATTTCACTTGTAAACTTAAGTTCAAATTTATTATAAAAACTTTAACAGAGAAATAAAACTTAAAAACTTGAACTTAAGATTATAATTAAAATCAGAATTAAACATTACCAGAATTATAAAAGTTGAAAACAGAATATATTTAAATTAAAGTTCTGATTTTTAAAACTAATTTAATTTTGATATTCTGATATTCTAATTCTGATTTTTAATTCAAGTTTAAACTTAAAAACCGGAATTTTAATTTAAATATACCTACTCTGTTTTAAAGTTTTTAATTCTTGTCAAGCTTAATTCTGATTTTAATTATAAACTTAAGTTCAAGTTTTTAAGTTTTAGTTCTTGCCTAAGTTTTTTCATTTGAAATCAGAATTAAACTTTTTTAATTCTGAATTTTAAATTCTGTTCATGTTTGTGATTCAATTTTATAATTTAATCTAATAAATTCTGCTTTAATTCTGAATTGTTTATTCCGCCACACATAATTTAAATCTGCCTTATAAATTTACAAACAAATTAATCCGCAAATATAATCCGCAATGTTTATCTCTTTTTTCTTCCCACGCTTTACTTCCTCTTTTTTTGGTTTTCCTTTTCATTTTCACTTTTACTTAATTTTTTGCTTTATATCCGTATATTTTCTTTTTATTTTTAAAAAATTTTTTCTTATTTTTCTTTTGTTGGATATTCTTTTAGATTAATATAATTAATAAATAATTAATTTTCTTTCTTTTTTATTATAAAAATTATAGTATTTAGTTACTTTATTTACTTAATTCCCGAATATTTTACACAAACTTTTTGTCTTTTTATTTTAAATTAAAATTTTTTTATTTTTAATGTGTTGAAAATCTGGATTTAATTAAAAATTTACTTATGTATTTTTATTTAATCCCATAGAGGATTATTTAACTTTAAATTATTATTTTTTATTCTGAATTTGGATTTATTTCTATTAGACTTACATAATTCTTCCTTAAAAATTTTTATTTTCTAAAAGAAAATTAAAATTAAATCGAAGCAATATTCTTAAAAGAATTCACCCCTTCTTCAAAGAATTCCCCTCTAAATTAATAAAAAATGAATTAAAAAAATAAAAAAAACCTATAAAACCCCCCTCCAACCATTTTTTATTAGATATATATTTCAAGAAAATTTCTCTCATTTTTATTCCAAATTGGTTAGTATTTCTAAGAAAATTTATGGGTCTTTTTACTGATGATTTTTTTCCTTTTTTTCCTTCCATTTTTTCATTTTTTCTCATCCACTTTCCTTTTTTTTCATTCAATTTTCTTCCAAAAAATTTTCGTGTTACAACAATACATGCTTGCCTTCCTCCAAAAAAGCCTTTGCCTTATTAAAAAATATATTTCACTGGTCTAACATTCATGCATAACATAAAAGCACAAAAATGAATGTGTGCTATGTGAGGGAGGATAAAAAAATATAAGCATTAGAAAAATGAAATTTATTTAAATAAATGTAAAATTCTTAAGAATACAATAAAAATTTAATTTAATAAAAATTAAATTAAATAATTTGTTTCTGAAATTATAGGTAAAATGCTGAAATTATAGGTTTATTACTTTATTATAATTTATTTTATTAACCTATTTTAAATATTAACATTCCGTAAAACTTTCCGGAAATATTTTTATATTTCTTATTAAATTTATATAAGCATTCCGGAAAGTTATTTTTATTTCAGAAATTCCGGAAGGTTTATTTTGAAAAAATAATTTCCGAAAAATAAAAACCGGAAAATTACTTCCGGAAAAAGTACTTTAATTATAACTATAAACTTTCCGGAAATATTTTTTGTTAAATATGTTTAAATTTTCCGGAAAGTTTATTTTTATTCCGGAATTACAAGCAAAATTAATTTCCGGAAGGTTTAGTTACATAAAATAAATTCGTGAAATTTATAAAACCGGAAAACTTTTATACTTCCGGAAAATATACCTATTTTAATTAGTGTATTTTGTTAATTTCTTCCGGAAGATGTATTTATTTTCCATAATTTTTGCATAATAATGTATTAACGCCCACAGAATAATTAATATTTATTTTTTGGACCCTTTTATCTTTCCTTGTTATTTTCTATTTTTTCTTCCCCGGTTTCCGGTCTACCCCTTTATACATCTGTTCCGTTTTATGTACTTCCTTTTTGCGTCAATCGCGCGTCATTTACACCCTTCCCTCGTTTACTGTCACACAAATTGCCTTATTTAGTAAAAGAAAATTCTAAAATATTTTTAAAATAATTTTTAGCAGAAAAACAACAAATAAAATTAAAAAAGGTCAAACCTCTTAATTTACATTATCTTTAAATATTTTAACAATTATTTCAAAAATTCCAACAATTATTTTAATTACTCTTTATATTTAATTTTATGATAAAATTGAAGAAACAATATAAAAATAATTAATTATTTTTTATCATTAATGACGACAATTAAATTATTTTTTCAATTCTCCCCCCTTTAAAAAATTCAAGAAATTCAAAAAAAAATTCAAAAAATGTCAGAATGGAAGAGGAAAACCAGTAGTAGTTCGGCTACATCAGTCGGTCGAATACAAACATGGGCTCGCGGTCAAATCAACAGAGCGGCGGGGTATATCAGACAAGTTTCGAGAGATTTTGCTGCTTCGTTTGATGAGGAGGAGGAAAATGCTGGAAGGGTGCGGGAACGGCGAGAAATGTTTGTAAGAGAAAAAAAATTTTTAAATTAATTTTTCTATGAGAATAAAGAATGAAAAAAAATTTTTTTTCAGTGTTCAAGCTTCCGACGGGCACTTCTTCGAACGCCTCACAGTGGGGGATGATGTTGATTTGTCGGCTATATTGCCCAGTAGATACATAGAAGCAAATAATGCAGAACTCTTAATTGACACTAAGAAGCCGATTAAAAATAGTATTACTAGCAGTAAACAGTTGACTGAACGCTTTGGGCAGTTCTCACTACGACCGCCGTCAAAAGATGTAGAACAACAAAAGAAACATATGAATGTAAATATTATTTTGTATTTATTAGAAGGAAATAAAACTTTTCGGGACATATAATAAAGATTCCGGAAAGTTAATATGTATAATTTTCCGGAAAATAGAAGTTTCCGGAAGCTTTATTAAAGAAAATAAACTGTAGAATATGTAGTCTCAGAAATTGATATACATAAATAAAAGCTTCCGGAAATTATACAAATAGAACTTTCCGGAGAATATAATATAGTTTCCGGTAAATAATATAATTTTCCAGTAAAGAGTTTTTCCGGAAATGAAATAATAAGTTTGCGGATTATTTATTTGTAGGAAATAAACTATCGAAAATAGAAGCTTCCGGACAATAGAATAGCTTTCGGAAATTAAAAAAAAATAGAATAATTACATATAATTTTATAAGGATCTCTATCTGGAAACGGTTTACACCATTCTCCATAGAATTGGAAAAAAAGAAAGTTCAGTTTCTGTCGGTAGTGTTGGAGGATTTTCTGGTGAAGAACAATTACTTCAATATGCAAAATCAGCATTTCAAATAGACGAAAAAACACACAAAGCTTTGGTTGAGAAGGCTCTTAGCGAAAAACCACCAATTTTGCTTTTGAATGTTTTGCTTTTGGAAGCCAGGGATTTGATAGCTAAAGACATGTAATTTAGTCTTTAATAAAAAACCCTAAGGGGGAGATATTAAACTGAAAAATTAATATTAAAGTGACGGCTTCTCAGACCCTTTTGTTATGTTGGGTGTAATACCGTCATCGTCCAAAGGTGGAGAAGATGAACAACATGAGGCTACAAATGCTACAGGCGGCTCTCAAGTCAGTCAATTTCTAATAAATTTTATTCAAATGCAGCAAACTTCAAATCATATTCTTTCCTTTTTTAACGGCTCCCTAATGGTTTAACCTCAACTCATGTTCCTTCCTTTTTTAACGGCTCCTCATGGCTTATCTCTCCTCCTACAGTAACCCATCTGTATAATTAGACTCCTCTATATTTCTTGTACGGATAAGAAACTTCTTTTAGGACTCACCTGAAGAAGAACAAAATAACAACAGTTCTTCTGGAAAACCTCCCCAGCATCGCAGAGTACTCCAAAGGCTTAGCGGTTCATTCCGTCGCAAAGCTTTCCCCGGAGCTTCTAGAAGAGAAAAATTGGAAGCAGCATTTGAACAAACTGGTGATGGGATACCTGCACGTATAATAAAAGCATCCTCCGTTCAGAGGAAAACACTCAATCCAAAATGGAACGAAAAATTTCAATTTGTAGTGGGTGATTGTACTGATCGATTCCATTTGGATATATGGTTCTAAAATAATTTCTGGAATCAAAAATAAAGTTAAAAATACTAGGGACCATGACGATGAAAATCGAAGTGTATTGGACGTCGTTTCCTCCCTCAACCAAGTTCAAGGCCTCAAAGGCTTAGGGCGTTACTTTAAAGAAGTTACACAAAGCGCTAGAGCTAGTTCTGGTGGTGGAGGTTGTGCTGGTGGTGATGGACTTGTTGATGATTTTCTTGGTTCTCTTACCTTTTCTCTTGGAGAGATTCCTTCTACTGGAGTTGAGCAATGGTTTAATTTGGAGAAGAGATCTGAAAAGTCTGAAGTTTCTGGTCAGATTAAGCTGAAAATGTGGTTAAGGTAGAGTAGAGAATAGTAAATTATAACTTCTTTTCCGGAAGGTTATACTATTTCCGGAATTTTTTGTATTACCTAGTTTATATTCATTTTTAAACTAATTAAATATTTTCCGGAATGTTATATTTCTGGAATTCTGTACATATTAATTTATCGTTAGGCAATATTTCCGGAAACTATAAGCGATTGTTTTTCGGAAAGTATATTGCATATTATTCTATTTCCGGAAAGTTTACAATATTACCTATATTATCTACTTTTTTCCTTTCAGTACTCGAGAAGAACACCGCCTATCAAGCACTGAGGAACAACGAAACGACGATTTTATTTTTCTAGATGATGATGCTGATGGTTTAGTAGATGTCCAACAACACAAAGACCTCTTAAGACAATTTGCACTATATGAGATTGGAAGGAAGGGAGATCCTGTTTGTGCATTCAGAGGGCAACTGCCAGATTTGGCCTTACTTATATTACACCAACACGCAATACAGAGTGATCTGACTGAATTACATCAGATGATGTGGTCTGGGATTTTATTAAAAATAATTTTTACGGAAAAATTTTTTAAAACCTTTCAGTCAATGGTTAGCCTATATACAAATGATTGGAATGGGTATTTCTTTTGAACTAATCTATGAAACATTTTCGAAACTCGTTGGTAAATGGAAACCTATGGAACTTGATAAGGCAATTTTAAAGAATTATTCTAAGAATATAATATAATAATTCATATAAAATTATATTCCGCAAAGTTTCCGGATAGTTCTACATTAATTTCTGAATATTCTCTTTCCGGAAAGTTTAAAATTATTTTTACCTATTTTTCGAAAGGATGTTTCTGGGCATTAATAATATTTCTCAATATATCATTTCCGGAAAGATCTTGTGAATTATTTCCGGAAAGTTTATTTTTCTTTAAATTAAATATTAACTTTTCCGGAAACATATAAATTAGGGGTTGTTGGTGACCGGTTAACTCCTGCCTGAGGTGGCTCAAATAGAGAAGAATAAGACATTTCATTTACCACTGGGAATACTAACCGGTAGCCAACAACACTAATATAAATTTATCTTACTATCACAGGATGAAGAGTACGTTCTTGCCGATTCTTTACTCCAATTCAGCGAATTTTGCCGGTCTGCAATTTTAAGGCATCGGCTAAGGATTAGAGTGCGTTCTGGCTCTAGGCGGAGATCTCCCTCGCCTAAGCGTTCAGAGCTGGAATCTTTTGGTGAAATGCTTAAATGTTATAAGTATTTTCCCTCTCTATCTTTGTCAAAAAATATTTTCTTAATTTTTAGATTACTTCGAGAAAGCCCAGTTTTTGCTCACTTAGTTCCATATCAAACACATTTTCGTACTGAAATGAGAGAACTTTTGGTTGGATAATTCAAATTAAATATTAAAAATAATTTTTTCTCTAGGAAAAAAGTGCTAATCTTCATTTTAATGCAATTTTATTAAACATTGAGGAAATTAATAAAATTGAAAATAATTCTAAAAATAGGGAAAATAATGCCATTAATCGTCTTCATTTATTAATTCATTCCCTTAATACTACGTTAGAAAGAAGCTCAAAGTTTGAGGATATTTTTAAACAAGAGATGTCTGAAATTGTAAATTATGCTGATATAGGTTATTGTACTTTTGATTTATTGGTGAGTTTAATTAAATAAATATAATTATAGCATATATTTTTATATTTTCCGGAAAAGTTTTATTTCCTAACTATTTATTCCTAACCTTCCGGAAAGTTTATAATTAATTTATATTCCAGAGAGTCTTGTTTTCTGACCACTTATTATTCTTTTTCCGGAAAGTTATTCTAAAAATAATAATATTATTTTCCGGAAAGTTTTATTTCCTTTTATTCTTTGCTTTCCGGAAAGCTTACCATATTTAAATTATATTCCGGAAAAGTTTTAATTTATTTTTTACTTTATTATTCTATTTCCGGAAAACTTCTAATTTATATTCCGGAGTTATAATTCCTGTGAGGAATAATATTATTATGAGGAATAATATTTTTATTATTCTTCTTCCGGAAAATTATTATAAAACCTCTATTAATATAATTTTCCGGAAAGTTATATTCCCTCTGTATAATTATCAGCATTTAATATTTGTAGTTACACGAACATATCATTAGCGAACTAATGTCTGAAGGCTGTTCTGATTTACGTGCCATAACTCAACTTTGCCACCACGAAGAAAACAGTAATAATATTGAAGATGAACAACAAATACTTTTGCCTATTTTACTCGTTCATTTGGCTTTGAATGAATTTTCCGGATACAGAAATATTTTAATGACGGGGACTACTGGACATTTTCAATATCGAATGGAACAGTTGGATTGGTCAGCACATTTTGATAGGGCAATACAAAGATGGTTGGAGTTTGCACAAGGTGTGGGGGAGAAAAAAAATATTTTTTAATTAAATTTTTAACAAAATAAAATTTAGTTCACGCATTCTCTCGTCTTGATCTTTCCCTTAATCTGGATTGTCAAAGCCCTATAATTATTATAAACAACGATATTAGACAAACAGTATCAGCTATGGATGCTTGCCATATTCTGGAACAATTACTTTTTATATGGGAACGATTGAGGGTAAATTAATTAACTTGAAATTCATTAAGGGTTTCCGGAAATTTTAAAATAATTTTATTGGTCTCACAATTTAAATGAGCATTTAATTTTCCGGAAAGGTTTATTATTAGAAATTATTAGTAAAATTTATTTATATAATTTTCCGGAAGCATTTATTATTATTTATATAAATGCTTCCGGAAAATTTTATTTACTATTTCCGGAAAGTTTATTTACAGGATATTTATTGTTCATCCGGAAAATTATTTGTAGAAACTCTATTAATATATTTTCCTGAAACATTTATTTTGTATAATTATATTTTTTCCGGAAAAGCTTATTTCCGGAAAAAGCTCATTTTCCTTTAAACTTTACAATACCTTTTTCAGGTTGAAAATATGCAACTACGTGCTTCTCTAACCATTAGGCTTGTCATTAAATTAATTTAAAAATTTTTATATTTTCAAGATTAACTCGTTTACTCTGTAAAATATCCAAACACTTTACTGACCAAATTATTATGCGCCGCCCCTTCGATTTTGGCAATTTAAACAAACAACAAAATATTGTAGAACAATTAACTAGCGAACAAATTGATCATTTTACTGCATTAGTTAATAGTTGTGAACAAGTAAGGCGTTGTTTGGCATGCGCGGATAGGCTTAAACTGGATGAGATTGAAGGAGATGGTTGCTATGATAATGTAAATATTTTTGTTGAAAACTTTTTAATTAATAAATTCTGATTTTTAAAGTCAGAATTTTTAAAAGTCAGAACTTCTGAAATTTTTTGAAGCAGAATTTCTGAATTTTAAATAGATCAGAATTTCTGAAATTTTTTGAATCAGAATTTCTGAATTTTAAAAAATCAGAAGAATCAATTTCTGAAATTTGTGAATCAGAATTTCTGAAAGCTTAAAATCAGAATTTTATGAATTCTGAAATTTGTGAATCAGAATTTCTGAAATTTTTCTCTGAAATTCTGGAAGCCGAATTTTTTAATCAGAACGATCAGAATTTCTAAAATTCCTTCCATTTTACTAATTTTAGGAACGTTCTTCAATGCGTGCCCATATCGAACAACAATTAGATAATTGTAGTCAAAACATTGTAGAGCAAATTGAATCTTTGATAGGCTAGTTTATCTCTTAATATTTCGCTATTAAATAAAAAATTAATTTTTAAGATCAATTTGTTCGTAGACAAATAGCAAAATACAAAAAAGTAAAAAAAATTTTTTTAATTAAAATTAAATTAATAATTTAAAAAGGCAATCTTTCATCTTGTTTGGAGTCCATCAGCTTGCCCAACAGATGACTGCCTTAAACCTTTAATTAAATTATTGGATGGAGAATTGTCTATTGTTCATCGTTGCCTTTTACATAGAAATGTAAAATCAGAAAAAATTTTAAATTCTGATTTTTTTAATTAGAAAATCAGAATAATTTTTTAAAATCAGAATTTTCAGATTATAAAAACAGAATATTTTTAAAAGTAAAATCGAACTCTCAAATTATAAAAATCAGAAAAATTCTGATTTTTTAAATTTAAAAATCAGAATATCAGGCCATAAAAATCAGAATAATTCTGATTTTACAAAAATTAAAATCGAATTTAATGTTATTAAAATCAGAATAATTCTGTATATTATTCTGATATTCTGATATAGTTTTGATTTTATATCTTTTTACCTAAGAAATTCTGATTTATCCCCAGAATTTCTGATTTTTTATGATCTTCAAAATATTCTGATTTTTTCAGAATTTTCTTTAAAAATTCTGACATTTTTTCCTTTTCCCCAGTTTACACGTGTAATGTATTCACAAGTTCATTTACTGCTCAAACTCTTCCAAGAATGCGTTAATGAAAATATAGGACAAGAACCTATATTTTATCGTCGTTTAACTGATGCACTTGCTATTCTATTAGATTTTTTTCATGCCGATGGAAAAGTTAAAAAAAAATTTTTTTTAATTTTTAAAAATATTTAAAGGGAATTTCTGTTGAATCTTTCGCTCAATCACTCGATTACAGACAATTTCATGAACAAATATCTCTCTATCAAATGTCTACTGAAAACTTGATAGAATTGTATTATAGTGAATTAATTAAAGCACAAGAAGAAGTAAATATTAAAATTAAATAAAAATAAGGGGCAACGCTTCTTTAATTATATTTTCCGGAAACTATTATGTTTCCGTAAAGTTATTTTACTATAATTTTATACTGTCATTTTCCGGAAGCTATAATGTTTCCGGAAAATATATTTGAATTTTATTTAATTTTAATTATATTTTCCGGAAGTTATACTTTTTCCGGAAAGTTATTTTACTTATAATTTTATAATGTTCATTTTCCGGAAGCTATAATGTTTCCGGAAAATATATTTGAATTTTATATAATTCTTAATATTTGTTTTCCGGAAAGTCTATTTTACTTATATTTTTATATTTTTCATTTTCCGGAAAATATAATTTTATTCGTCAATTCTCTATTTATTGAGGCAAATTGTTTCCGGAAAGGTGTGGTGAATACATAATTTTCCGGGATTCTTTCCGGAAATATTTTCGCAAATGTGGCTGAACATAACTTTAAAACCCTACCTTTTCTTCAATTAAACTGACGTTTTCTTTCATAACTTTGGAAATACCAAACCAAAAATTCTCAAATTTTCAGATTTGTTAGATAACACTATTGGGAGTATTTCCAGAAAATTTTAGGATTTTACCTTATCTTTGGGCAAAGTTATAAATTTTGATCTTTTTTTGTGTTAAGCTTCCTCTACTCAATTTTATCAATTTTTTCCTTTTTTAAATTAAAAAAATTTTTTAAGGTAACAGAATGTAAATATGGAATACTTAATTTACGTGCTTATTTTAATCCAAATTCTCAACTTTTAGTAATTGAAGTTTTAAGTGCCAAACAAATAATTCCATTAGATTCTAATGGTTTAAGTGACCCGTATGTTGTTATTGAATTATTACCTAAAGTGCACTTTCCTGATATTAATAATGCAAAAACTAAGGTGATTTGAAGAAAAAATATTTTAGAAAAATTAAAAAATTATTTTTTCTAAGGTTGTCAGTTCTTGCCTAAATCCAGTTTTTGGAGAAACTTTTGAATTGTTGGTTTAATAGTATTTTTAAACAAATTTTTATTTTTTTTTGTGAGGAGAAAAAAAATTATTTTTTCTGTCCAATCCAGATTTATTTTTTTTGATTATTGGAAATTTTTTTTTAATTTTTGAACTCCTAAAAATGACCAGAAATTAATTAGGAATATTTTTTTCAAAATTTTCCCAAGTTCATGAGAGAAAAAAATTATTTAAAAAATTATTTTGAATGCTAAAAATTTAATAAAAATTAATTTTTTAATTAAATTTTAATATTTTAAAGTAATGTTCCATCATTTTTACCCCCTTGTGCACTTGCCCATTTCGTTATTATGGATCATGATTTTCTCAAAGTAAAAAATAATTTCATTAAAAATTAAAAAAATTGTTTTAGTCTAATGATTTTGCGGGTGAAGCATTTCTCGATTTAAGACAAGTCCCTGGTTTTGCTACAGATAAAATATCATCAAGTGGTCAATCCAATTTAAATAATCGAAATGAACAAATAAATAGAAATACTAGACAAATTAAAGTAATATTTTAAAATGTGTTTTCCGGAAAATTTTTCCGGAAAATATATTTATTTTTCTAAGTATAACTCTTAATATTTTTTTCCGGAAAGTTTATTTAAATAAACCTGAGCTTGTACATACTCTCAGGAAATCTTTTTATTTTATTTTCAGTAAAGTTGATATTTCCGGAAACTATAATGTTTCCGGAAACTTACCGGATGTATTTTTCTAAGTATAACTCTTAATATTTAATTTCCGGAAAGTTTATAGTTTCCGGAAATTTTATTTAGATTAAACTGGGCTTATACTTTTCAGGAAATTTTTAAATATATTTTCCGGAAAGTTTATATTTCCGGAAACTACATATAATATTTCCAGAATGTTTATTTTAATTTTATATAACACTTAATATTTGTTTTCCGGAAGGAGTTTATTCAATTTTACTTAAGCTTATACCTTCCGGAAATTTTTGTTTATTATTTTTTTTCGTGTTTTAGGCTACTTACCTATAAACCCAAACTTACTTAAATTTTAAAATTTCCAAAAAACCACCTTATTTTAATATTCACAAAAATTAAGGCTAACAATTCATCTTCTGTTACCAACAATCCCCTTTCACGTACTGGAAGCACTCTCCCTTTACAATTTAATTTGGTACTAACCCATCCTTCTTCTAGAGGTTTTTTTTTTAATTTTCACAAAATTATTTTTAATTTTCAAGTAACTAATCCAACAATTATGGCTGTATTAGCTTCTAGAAAAGAGGATAAGGAAGCTGACGAATTTATTCGTTCTCTATCTGCTACTTATTAAAATATTTTATTTTGCAGAATTTTTTATTTTTGCTTGATTTCACGGAAAAAAATTATAATTATTTACCGGAAATGGTTAATATTAGTATAACTTCCGGAAAGTTATTTACTTATACTTTACCAGAAAGTTATACTCTTTACGGAAAGACATATGATTAGGGAAAATTTTATTGTATTTCCGGAGGGTTATATTGTGAATTCCTAAAAGCATATAATAAATATAATTTCCGGAAAGTTTTTATATTTTTCCGGTGGTTATTTTTTCCGGGAAGTTATATTTCTTCCGGAAACTTTTCCTTAATTCCCGGAAACTACATATATGGTAATATAACTTCCGGAAAGCTGTATTTTTTCTGGAATATTTTATTTCCAGAGTCTTATATTTTAAAAAATACAAACTAATCAAATTATTATTTAGAAAAATATAATATTAAGTATACACTTATATTTAATTATAATTTTATTTTTTAAAAATAATGTATAAAATTTTATTTTATTAAAATTCAATAAATAAACAATTTTTTTTCTAATCAAAAATAAATTTTCAAAAAATTTTTTAAAATTTATTTCTTCAAATTTCTCTTCTCATTTGCCTTCTTCATACAATCCTGCAATAATTTAACTTCTGATTGACAAGCTCTCCAATCCCTTTTATCAGCCACACATTCAGACAAATTCACATGAGTCTCCCAACATCCGTTTGCACGTAACGATTTTTCTACCAAATCAATTTCTTCGGAATTTGTTGTTTCTGCTAAATTTGTTGTTAAATTTTGAGAAGTTTTTGAATTTTTTGGTTGTGTTGACATTTTTAATTGAAAATTAGAATTAAAATTTTGCAAAATAAAATATTCTAAATGGAAAAGATTTTAGTAAGGCATAAACTTAAGTACTACTAAATAAATACTTTCCGGAAAATTCTTTTAAATTATTTTATTTTACCGTTAATTTTTCCGGAAAATATAAAGTTTCCGGAAAATTAATTTAACTGTACTTTATTTCATTATTTTCCGGAAAATATAAAATCTCCGGAAAGTCAACTTAGTTAAGTTTTACTTTGTCTTATATTATGTATTTTCCGGAAAGCTATATTAGGTAATTCTGAAGATTGTCCCCCCCATTTTTTCCTTACTTTTTCCTTCCTTGAGATTGTACATAATGGTCAGATTTTTCCCCTTTTCCTTTTTTCTCTATGGCATATTCAAGTAACAAAGAGGATTAATTTTGCATTCATCAAATTATTTTTTGCATTTGGAAACTATGTTAATAAAAAAAGAGTTAAAAAACATTGATTTGGGGAGTATAAAGTAAAAAGGAAAAGGGAAAAATCTGACCATTATGTACAATCGTAAGGAAGGAAAAAGTAAGGAAAAAATGGGGGGGACAATCTTCAGAATTACCTTATATTATTTCCGGAAAGTTTATAGTAAATAAACAGTGAAACAAATATATGAAAAATGTAAAAACAAAAAACAATGAACAAACAAAATATTAAAAACATGATGAAACATAGGCAAGCAAACGCGAGGAATAAATCGATCTTTTATGTATACGTGCTCGCCCTCCCTTCCTGCAACTAATTTTCTGCCATTAAAGTATACCATGAAATGCTTATATTATCACTAATATTAAGGATATAGTACTTATTCTGGAAGTACAGTACTTACAAATCGACCTTCGTACTTCCAAAATGAAAAATGTACTTATTTGTAAGTACGTACTTACAAATCGACTTTTTAGTTAAAAAATTAGATTTAACCTTAAAATTTCCAAAATTTTCGCCTGCGGCGCAAAAAATGGAAGAAATATGGCTTAAGGACCTCCTAAATTTCCAAAATTTTCGCCTGCGGCGCAAAAAATGTAAGACTTTTTGGCGCCTTCGGCGCAACAGATATTTTTTGAAAATTTTTTTGTAGCGTACTTATATTTTGAAAATTTTTCCCCCTATGTACTTCCAAATTGAACTTTTTGTACTTACACTTAACATTTTCTCGATCCGAACCCTGATTTAAAGTCTTTAATTTTTTAAAAACAAAATTTATGATTGTTCACCTTTTTAATGCAAATTTTGGAATTATGACAACAATACTTTCAGTAACGCTTTTAAAATATAATATTTTTTCAGGAATAATAAATAAATGGTTACTATTTATTTTTCCGTTTCTGTTCCTTTCCCGGTTTTGGGACAAAGACGAGTATTTTTTAGTTAAAATAAATTAAAATTTAAATTTTTAAAGTCGTTGGGTTGGAGTTGCATGCTCGAAGACGAATTAAAGTCGTTACTGTGTCAAAAGATTTTTCGTCATTAACGTATTCCTATTATGAGAAAAAATATTTTGAAAAATTAAATTTTAACAAATTGGGATTTGTAAAAATTGTCCGCAAAAAATTTTGCGGATTTCTGCAAAATTTTTGCAGACTTTTCGTCTTTTCCATTTTATTCCAGTATTTTAATACTTTTTTTTGGCAAAGATTTTTGGCAAGATAAACGTGTTTTACAGTTACCTTAAAATTGTTTTAAAATTAAAAAATAATCCAAAACATGAAGCAAAAAATTTTATTGGAACATTTTCTAAAAACTAGAAGCATGTTTCAAAAAATAAGAAGCAAGTTTCACAAATCCTAATCGGTCCTAGGAAAATGTCCGGAAGCGACCGAAGAAACGAACCAATTTGGTACAACCACAGCAGTTGGTACAAACAAAATATGGAAGGTTAGAAGGGATCCCCTTGTCGACAGGTTATACAGGCATTTCTGTCTGTTTTTTTTTGTTTCGGGTTTTGTTATAGCTTGATATGTATATTTTCCGAAAGTTCTATTTTTATTTTCTTTTCCGGAAAATTTTGTTTTTTGTTTCGACGCGAATTTCTTTGTTTACTGTATTTCTCTTTTTTTCTTTGCTTTCACTATATTTTGTCTTTTTTGTTTCTCTTTTTTTCTTTCGTTTATTTCAAAATTTAAATTTTTAGAGAAAATATGAATGCTACTTCATATAATAAAGAAACGTGCTCGCGTGGGCACGAAGCGAGAAGAAGAAAAACGGCAAAGAGAGGAACAGAACGGCAAACGCAACTGCTTCAAGATGGAAAAGAGGTTTAGTTTTTTACATACAATTGTGTGATCCAATAAATTTTATTTATTTTATTGGACATTATATCAAATCTGAAAAGGAAAATGAAAAAGTTCTGGCCATATTTCAATGGGAAACATTAGTAAAACCTGTAATTTTATATTCCGGAAAATATAATATTTCCGAAAGATATAATGTTTCCGGGAACTATTTAATTTTATATGATTAATATTTATATTATTAATCATATAAAAGGCTTTTAATCATATAAATGGCCCCCTTAAGGCTTTTAAAATTTTGATATTTTCAAATCATAAATCAACTTATATTCTAATTTTTTCTAGAGAGGAATTAATATTGGTGGTGGAAATGAACAGGGAAAGGTAAACTTTATTATAATTTTTTCATTAAATTTTTGTTTATAGCCCATTGTGTGTGTTGTTGCACAACGTAATGGCGGTGGTGCTGGTTATGGAAATGTAAATAAAAAATTTTTTTTTGTAGACCTTTCCCTATTTAAAAATCTTCCCTAATATTTTAAAGGCGAAGATTACTAAATCATTTTTAATTTTTAGCCGCAGCGGCTTTTGTTGCGCGACAGAATTTAAACAACGCACAACAACACGGATATGGAGATGTAAAAATTTAATTTTTACATTTATGCAGTTCAACAAGCTGGTTATGGCAATGTAAATTTTTGATAATATATGCTGTTTATATCAGGCATAAATTTTTAAGAGTACCCTTACAAAGGAGTGTTTTAACTGTAAACTGAGGTCAACTGAAATTGAAAATGACAAAAAATCCTTTCAGGTTTTTTTAATTAGAGCGTTTTCCAATTCTTTTTCTACCTAATTATCTTTTCGTTTTTAGCTAACCAGCAGCAGCAACTAAATAATAACAATGGTGGTGTTACTTTTGAACAAAATAATCTGCAGCTTCAGCCCATTATAAATAATAACAACAATGGTGGTGAGGTTGGACAAGATAATCGCAGCAAATGAATTTGACAACACATGGGACCCAATATATTACCAATAATGAAAAATGTTTTTTCAGACTTTTTTGGATATTTTGAATGATTATGTTGATGTAAATATTTTTAATTATAATTTTTTAACATGAAAAATGTGTTCTCTTTCGGGCTATGCACCATCGAACTCTAGTAATGCCCTGCATATGGACAGTTTACTCGACGTAAATATTTAAATGAATTTTTAAAATTTTATCTTTCAGAGTTAAGTTTTTCTCATAACGACTTGATGTGCTGGTTTCTTTTTTATAAAAATTATTTCTTAATCGATGATTTCGATTTATTTTTGATTCTTTGTCTATCTAGTTTTAATTTAAATTTAAAATTATTTTTCTATTTTTAATTATATGTTTTCTATTTTGTGTTTTTGTAAAATCTGATCGTGCAACTAATCAAAAAATATTCCAAATTAATTTGTCTTTTCATTTATTGAGTATGTATCTCGCTTATCTTGTCTTTCCTTTTATCATTATAACGACTCCACTTTTGAATATCGACACCCTAAATATCGACACCCAAAACGGGTTAAACGGGTTTTTAAATCTCATAGAGAGCTTATACTAAATCCGAAATATAAAGTCTGTAAATCGTGCCGAACCCCGGAATTCGAAATTCGACTTTTTCGAAAATTTAGACCTTTCGTAATAAAAATTCGAAATTGTGCCCAACATTTAGAGTTTTTGAAGAGCTTTCGAATGATATATCACACTAGCTATTATCGTTACATATACTTGAGAAAATTTGATTCCCGATGATTTCGGGAATTTTGATATTTTCGACCAGAACTCCCTGAATACCTAACGAAAAATTCTCAAATGCTGGGATCCTTTAGAGCATAGTCTAACAGATGATTCGTAATAAAAATAAAAAAATTTTTCAGAAAACTTAATTTTAAAAATCGAAAAAACCCAAATAAAAAAAGCGACACTAATTATGACCCGACCTAATAATTTCATAATTATGTATTCCAAGGAGGGGAAGTCTGTTTCAATAGTAACTCTGCCCCAGTGAATCATCCGATGGCATCATGTTTGATGGCACCGTCCATCAGAGTTCACTGGTCAGGTCTTTAGAAAGGGAAAAAGGAGGACGAGATGAAGGCGGCATTCCACTGAGTCTATTGGGAAATCATAAGGATTCTAATTATCGGCTAAAGGGACAAATCACTTACACAATTAAGTCTAATTGATTATGTTTATTTAAGTGATAGCCAAATATAATATAGGTGAATAAATGCATTTAAATATAAAGCACGAAAACAAATGAGTAAAAATAAATGTGTGTATTGAATAAGGGTTAAATTAATTCTCTAAAACATCCATCTCTCGAACAATTTCCCAATCAAAAGAATTCTTTAACGAACATCCCAACTGAACCATTTTCTTCTCTTTCAAAGTTGTTTTTGTAGTTGTGGTTAAAAATGGGGCGTTACAATGGATAATGGGAAGGAGGGAGGATAAATACAAACAAATAAAAAGGTGAACAATATGGGAAAACACGTGAAGAGGTGTATGAATAACTAAAAGGAAGGGATGGGGGAAGATTAAAGGTGAAGGAACAATATGTATGTGGAAATAATAGAGGGTTTGGTGTTGGTGATTGGGAGGGTTGGGGTTTGGAGGTGGATGGCATTAAAGTGCCTTACATCTCCCTTCCCACATAAGCTGGTCCCTCAGCTTACTTGTTTTGTAACGGGGTTTAAATTAGTCGGGGGAGGTGGATTTCTGAAATTTTTCTAATTTCTGAAATTGGATAAATGGTTAAGAAAATTCAACATTGGAAAATTTTGAATTTTAGTTTTTTTTGAAACGGTTGGGGTGTGAATCTGAAAAAAAAAATTTTGATATCGGAAAAATTTATTTTAGACAATTCAAATTTCGAAGTTTTCGAATTTTGTATTAAATATGTATGGGTTGTGGTGTGGGGGTTTACAAGGTGATTTTTGATATTTTCTCCTTGCAGAGGTTTATTGAGGGGGAGGAGGAGGTACTTTAATCCATTTCTGGTCCTCTTCGGACCATTGCCAGTAATTGTTATTAAAATATTGAATGTTTAGATTTGTGCGTGGTACAGCAAAAGAGGTAGATGGAATTGTGGGGTAAGTTGGTTGTGGAAAATTTGAGGGCATCGGAGAAGGTATAAATGATTTTTGAATTTTTGGGTGGTGCATTGTATTTTGTGAGGGTATTGTGGGGTACATATTTGATTGGATTGAAGAATATTTATTTACTGGGGTCGGGTTATGTGGGGGATATTCTGAGAAGTATGGTGGTAATTGATTAATTTTAGGGCTACATTTAATTGAATTGAGTGGGGTAATGAGAGGATAAGGGCGGTATTGTTTTTTGTGTGGTGGTGGTTGACGACTGGTGATGGTTGGAATGTGTTTATGCTGCTGTTGATTTGAATTATTTTGAACTGATGCTGATGAATTGTCCTGTATACTAAAAAGTAAATTATGATTAAGTATATATGTATATTTTAGAGCTTGGTTTATAAATGATTGCCAAGATGAGCATTTTAAAAGGGTGTTAAAGTCTCCAATAATACAGAATGCTTGTCGGGCTCTGGAAATTGATACTGCTACTCTTTGGGAATCATTTATAAATCCAATAATTTTCTCATTTTCCAGGGAATCTGCGGGGATGGTTTTTGTGGTAATTAGTATGACTATTTCTTGCTCGCGAGCCTGATAAGAATCGATAGTGAGGGTGGTAGTTCGAGGGATATTTAATAATCTTATTTCCTCAACTTGTTTTTTGTATAGACCTAAAATGACAATTGGTAAGTTTGTTGTACTGATAAATTTTTCAGCAACAATCTTTGTTAACTGGGTTTGTGATATATTGTGGCGGGAAAAGGAATGGGAGTCTCTTGTATCCTTATCAGGAGTGTGGACAAGTAATAGTGGAATATTTTGTATGGGAAACGGAAAGGATAAGGCTTCAGCTCTTTCGGATTCTATGGTTCCAGATTCTAACATGGATCCGTAGAAGGAGTCGGAGATGATTCTAGTCAAGATTGGGTGGCTTCTGTATGATGTCCTAAGTGTGATTTTGGGAATTGAGGGAATCAAAAGTGTGTGTGTTAGTATTGATTCGAAACAATATGGGTGTAAAAATTTTGGGACATCTTGTAAGTGGACACCTAGCTGTAAAGCGTCGCCAGCAAGGAATATCTTTTCTAAGTTGCGAGCGAAGGTGAGGATGTGTAAAATTTGATTTATGGGAGTCTGGGTAGCTTCATCAAGGAAGAGATGGGTACATTTTGTAATTAATGAAATCACTTCTTCACACATTGAAACGGTGGAAAATTTAATTGGGTAGAGGTCATCAAGTTCTAAAATTATTAAAGCAGTTGATTTTTCATCTGCTTGTTTCGGTTTTGTGAAGGCATTATCTTTATATCTCATTATGGTTTTTCTATCCTTACTTTTAGCGGATTCTATTTGTGTATCTGTGATAGAGGCCATTAGGAGGTGGTCAGAGAATTGATTAAAGAGATTCATATATTGCTCTTTTGCGCGCGCAGACAGAAGGATAAGTGCTTGTTTGTTAGTGTGGGAGAGTTTGGGACAGACATCTTCAACTATCTTACTCATCGCAAGATTGCTGTGTGTAATGACGATGGGACGTTTACCGGTGTTAGATAGTTCGATAACCATTTGAGAAATAATTCGGGACTTTCCTGTGCCTGGTGGCGCAAGAGCCACAACAACTGAGGGAGTGGGATTGAAGGTAAGGTCTATTGCCTTCAATTGTTCTGTATTGGGGATTGTTTCTAATTTCTTGGCGAAATTAGCATACTGGAGATTAGTTGAGTTAGTGATAGGTGGGTTGGGGTAAATTCCTAACATTTGTTGCATTAATATTCCTTGGGGAGTGTCAGATTGTGAAACGGTTTGAGGTTCTAGAGAGGCCCATGAGTTTGCTCTCTCAATTAGGCTGGTGGGGGAATATGGTACTTGAAGGCTTAATTTAGTTTTATTAGTAAGGTAATCCCATTCATACTCATCTATTGTATCAATGGGTCTTAGATGTACTCGAATGGTAGTTTTAAATGAGGTTCGGGCAGTGATAATTTCAGATATGGTACCTTGGGCTATGGGATTTTGAAAAGTTGGGTCACTAGCTACAATAATTGGGGAGTCTTCTTCCCAAACTTTTCTAAACGTTACTAGTGCTCTGAGATTTTTGGGTGTGTGATAAATGATAAATACATTTTGCAAGTTTTTATCTTCAATCAGTTTTGTGGTTATCTCAGTGGATTCATGGATTTCATTTTGTATGTATGTTAGGGAATTAAGAGAGGCTGAGATAATTTTCTGTGCATTGATCTCATCTATTTGACTTCTATGCACATTAAAAGGAAAAACAAACTTGGCAGGTTCAGTGAGTTCAATAGCAAATGTGGTTGATGGACCAGCTCTTTTTCTTAGTTGAGAAGCCATAGGTGCAACTGGAAAGGATTGAGGTAAAATGTGGTTCTCAAATACGACAGTTCCTATTTGGAGACTCTTACAAATTACACCTATTCGTGAGCCAACTGTGAGTTTATTGTTTGGATTAATCTGGACAAAATTAGGTATGGGAGAAAAGTCAGTCTGAACAAGAGCCATTAGACCTAGAGGCTTTCCATTCTTAGAAACAATTTCTTTTGTTCTAAGTATGAATCCTTGGGTATTGATAGATTTCAGATGGGGGCCTACGGATTGTGGAGAAATACCTAAATGTAAGGTTTCGGGTGGGTCATTGTCTTGGTTCACCATTTCTTCTTCTTTGAGGTCTCTAAATCCTTTAAAGCTTAATTGATCACCTATTTCTGCCTTAAAGTCTAATTCATTTTGGTCAAATAAAAGGAACTCGGGCCAGGAGCTTGAACGGTTTCCGCGAGAGGATTTGGCGGCAATTAAACGGGGAAAAGTTTGGGATACCAGGTACTTATTATATTCAAGACCAGTGATGGGGCCAGGAAGGGGTCTGAATTTCTTGGGTTCCGGGGTAGGGTTTAAATCATTAAGTGACGGAGAACAGTTGGGAGGTGAATGTAATTGTTCTTCTAACAATTCGCCTTCACATGAGCTAAAGGATGAATTGGATGAATAGTGAGATTTCTTCTCACGAATTCCAGAAATGGATAATTGGGAGATTGTCTCAGTAACGGGTATAATGGGAGCGGGGTTTGGAATATTAAAAGAAGGAATGTTGTTGTCATTATTATTTAATTGAGTTGTCGAAGTTGGGGTAGCAGCATTTATTTGTTGTTGTTCAATTTCTGAAGGTCCATTTGGATTTTCAGATGATTCATTAGGAGGGTTTTGTGGTACAGATTCCATTTTAAATTCAGAATAAAATTTCAGACAGTAAGAACTTTAATTAGGTCAATTATAATTTATAAATGAAATATTAAAGTTTTACCTTTAACTTTTTATTTCTCTAAATTAAAAGATTTTTAATTAAAATTCTTTAAATGTTTGGGTGAAAAGAACACGAAAAACGAACAAAAAAAATTAAAAACACGGTTGGCTCACTGGGTTTAGTGTGATAAAAAGGAAACCTACATTCAGATCTTAGATTTGAAAGGAGCTTTCCCATAACGTTCGCTCCGGGCCAACGTTTCTCACGAAGAATCGTTGCCTCATAAGTTCCAGCACCCCAGAAATTGTCACTTGGGGAGGCTTCTACAAGGATTGCATCTCCTGTTTCCATTAGTATTGACAGGAGATTGGTATTCTGTGAAAATTTTGAAAAGAGGGCTCTTTTCATAACTTCGATTTTTATTTTTTGCCATTCTTCTAATTGATCTATAGTTGCTTCTTTTTCTAATTTTTTAGCGGAGTATTTAGCAAGTGCGCAAGTATATTTTGGGATGGAATCAATTAACTCTTGGGAGGCTCCTAATGTTGCGGCTTTTCTTTGTTGGTAGTAATGTTCGGATGATGAATATTTATAATTATTAATAAAAATTTCACATGGGTGGAAATTGGATAATTGAAAGTGGGTTTTTGTTGACGAATAAAAAGGAATAACGTTCATATCTGAAATTTTAATTAAATTTGATTAAAAATCATTAAACAAAATTAAATAAAATTATAATTAAATAAATTCAAAATTGACTGACAGAGAGTTGAGAAAAGTTTGAGGGAGAGTTGTGAGAATAATGTATATATTAGGACATGATTGGGTTAGGAGAGATTGAATGTTAGAACAGACCTAATAATTAGTTCTGTTTTATTGTTTTTTTAATATTGGACTTTATCGACCTTTGGGAGTGGGTGGAGATTTAACTTATGTTCAGGTTTTTAGTTAAATCCTGAAGTTTAATATTTAAATTATTTTGGTACTATTGTTTGTGGTATTTATTTTTTGATAATATTTACAAATTGTTTTTGTTAATATTTTAATTTATAATTGGGGAGGTGGGGAAAATGCTTGTATTTGTAAGATATCATTTTTAATTATTGTTTTCTACTTCGGAGATTATATTGATGGGTATTACTGTTTACATTATCTGGGAGCAATTTTTCAGTGACTTGTTGGTTTTGGGATTTGGTTATTTGTTCGGATTCAGTGGTCTTATTTTTGTTGGTATTATCATTTAATTCATGATTATATCCAACGAATTCGGTTAATTCTTCAGCTTGAGATTGCTTTAGGGCTTCTAGCTCTTCTAATGGAGTTTCATTGGTAGTTAGGGCCGGGGTGGTTATTTCGGGACCGATAAATTTTTTTATCTGGTTCAAGTGTACCTTGTGTGGTTTAGATTGGGGAGCTGAACAACTTAAGATTGTTGCATGTATGCCATCGGATTCAATAACTCGAAAAAGTCCCTTCCAAGGAAGATGAAATTTTTGAGATGTCCCTATCTTGCCTGTATAATTTCTTAAGAGGACACGGTCTCCAATAGCAATAATTTGAGACCGGGATTTTTTGTCATATTGGGTCTTGGATTTTTGTTGTGCTTGTTTGGTGGCTTCAGCCGCCGAATTCCAAGCTTTCCTAAGAGAGAGGATGAGTTTGGTTTTAAATTCAGAGAGGTCATTTTCGGGAAGGGGCATATATATAGTTGAGTCTAGTATTAGGTCAATGGAAAAGATTGGATCTCTACCAAATACAAGGAAAAATGGGGTTTCTTTAGTCGTTTCGTGGATGGAGGTGTTATAGCAAAAAGCAGCCGCATCTAAGAATTCGTCAAAATTCGGCTCTTTTGGATTGATATATTTGGCTAGGATGTTATGAAAGGTCCTAAAAGACCTTTCAGTTACACTATTACCTTGAGAGTAGTACGGGGTAGAATATGTTTTATTGATATATAGAAGAGAACAGAATGATCTAAAGAATTCAGAAGTAAAGGTTGTGGCATTGTCAGTAATGAGTTCTGTACATCCCCCAAATTTTAAATATACATTTTTAAAAAGTGCGTGGGCAATGGTTTGGGATTTAGTATTTGGGACTGGAACTGCAATAACATATTTGCTAAACCAGCAAATAATGTTAAGAATATGTTTGTTTCCGGATTCTGTTAAGGGGAGAGGGCCTGCAAGATCAAGTCCTATTCGAGCAAATAAAGTGTTTGCTGGAACAGATCTCATTTCGGTTCGGTAAAGAGGAATAGGATTATGGCGGAGTTGGCAGACTAAACATTGTTTTGTCCACATGAGGATATCGGAGTACATTTTCGGCCAATAGTATCGACGGGAACATTTATTAAGTGTCTTACGTAAATTCATGTGTCCACCTCCAACTATATTGTTATGGAAAGAATCGAATATAAGAGCACGAAGAGAGATTGGAACATAAATTCTAGGGACGGATTCGGGAGGTTGGAAATAGAGAATGTCAGACATTAATTTTAGATTTTGGGCATTGACTACAAAATCTTTTTGTTTTTCTTCAGAAATATCTGGGAGAGATCCATCGTACAGAAATTTTAAAATTTTGAAAATTTCTGGGTCATTTGTTTGCTCTTTGATTAGGTCAACCTGTTGTGTTTCTCCATCGCGGGTTCTAATATTTAGTGTATTCAGGACAGGATCATGGATTGTTCGGTCATATATACTTAGTGATAAACAAACAGGAAATTCGATAATATCTTCCAATTCTGAAGTATCATCGTTTTCAGAGTTATGGGCACGGGAGAGAGCATCTGCGAGTGTATTTTTCTTTCCTTCTATATGAACAATTTTAATATTATAATTTTGAATCTCAATTAACCAACGAGCTAATTGAGGGTGTTGGTGAGACTTAGATTGGAGATAGGCTAGCGGTCGGTGGTCTGAATGTAGTTCGACCTCCGAGAGATAAATATAAGGACGAAATATTCTTAGAGCGTAAATTATAGCTCCAAGTTCTATTTGTACCGGGGGCCATTTTCTTTCATTCGCTGATAAACTTCGGGAGGCATAGGCTATCGCAGAGAATTTTTCTTCACGCTTTTGCATTAAGGCTGCTCCGTGACCAACACCGGAAGCATCGGTAAAGATATGAAAGGGGGATGTATAATCAGGGAAAGTTAAAATGGGCTCTTCGGAAAGGAGGTCCTTAATTTTCTGAAAGGCATTCATCTGGTCTTTTCCCCATTCGAATGCTTTATTCTTTTTATTAAGTCGGGTTAGTGGCTCGACAATTGTGGCGAATCCAAGAATGTGTTTGCGGTAAAAACTTGCCATCCCTACAATTCTTCTGACTTGTTTTAGGGTCGTTGGGACTGAAAAATTTTTAATTATTTCAATTCGAGATAGTGACGGAGTATATCCTTTTGGAGATACTGTATATCCTAGGAAGTCCATAGAATCTATTGCGAATTTACATTTTTTGGGAGAAAGTTTGAGGTCAAAGAGTCTAAACCGTTCAAAAACACTACGAAGTGTTTTTAAATGATCTGAAACATCAGGGGATTTAGTGTATACCAAAATGTCATCGACATATGCGAGTACATTTTCAACTCCGGAAAGGACATGGGTCATTGTGCGGCTAAATGCTGCCGTAGCATTTCTTAATCCGAACGGAAGATGAGTCATTTGAAATATCCCTTCTTCCGTAATTAGTCCGCATTTTCTTGAGGCTTCTTCAGTCAATGGAATTTGGAGATATCCCGAGGAGAGGTCGAGGGAGCTATATAAGTGACAATTCCCTATTTTCTCCATTATGGTTTCTAATCGAGGTAAGGGGAAATAGTCTGGTACAGTTATTTCGTTTAATTTACGAAAGTCGATACAGGGTCTGAGACCTCCGTCTTTCTTTTGAACTAAAACGAAGTTTGAAACCCACGGTGTGTCGGACTGAACCATTACTCCTGAGTTTAGTAGCTGTTGGATGTGCTTTTTTAGCTCATCTCGGTATTTAAATGGGGTTCTGTGTGGTTTGCTAGTAATTGGTTCTTGGGTTGTTGTAACTATGTTGTGGGATCCTGCTTTGCATGATCCAAGGTCATATTGGGATTTACTAAAAATATCAGAGAATTCCTCACATAACGATTTAAGTAGTCCTAAATCGGGTTCTTTAAGAGATGATTTACTAAAATCTATCTTAAAGGTCGGGTCAACCTCTATTAAAGTGTCATGGCCGGTGAGCTTGGTACTGTTGATTGACTCAATGGGGCATTCATTAAATAAGAGATTCTCCTGATCGAGAGTTAGTTCTGTAGCAAATGCTATTTTCATGTTCTGGTAGATAATTTTGGGTTCTTGAGTTGGATTTATAAGAGGAATTATTGAGAGATTGTTTTTCGGTTGGATTACTGTCGGGATTAGACTAAAGTCTTGATCTACAAGTCTTTTGTCAAGAGTATTCACAGAAAATATTTGGGTATCATCGGTTGTTTCAGTTCTTATTGGTACTAAGCACTGACTCTCTGGTGGGATACTTAGGGATTTAAATGCTCGAATTCCTATTACTCGAAATTTCGGTTTGATTCCCATTGGAGTTGAGTTAATTCCAATGGTTAATGTGTTTTCTTTATGGTTGAAAGTAAGAGGGGGAAGTTTGGCAAAAGTATCGCAACCTAAAATTACTTCGTAATCTTTGGTATTATGGAAATATTTATCGTCTACGAATTTTATTTCAATTGGGATTATGTGTCCGGCAATGCATATTTGAGCGTTGCAGGATGCTATTATAGGCATGTGGTGGCCGGAAGCGCTAATTGCACCTAGTTTCTCATATTTAATAGGAGCTACTAGTTTTTCTGCTATACTTATAGGGGCTGCTGTAAATGTTGCACCTGTGTCTGCAAGGCAACTAAACTTAAAGTTATTTATGTAAGCTGTGATAGTGGAGTTATAGAAGTTATTTGTCAGGGCTAATATTTGTGGCTGGGGATTGTTTGTCTGGATTAGTGGTGTGGTTTCTTTGCCAATTGAGAGAAGAGAATCCTCAAAGTTTATGATCATGGCTGGGAGCTTAGTGAAGAGATTACATCCTAATATAATTTGGAATGAACCTTCTCCAATAAATTTGTCGTTGGGAACTAAGTACAAGTCAATTTCTCTTGAGTGTGAGCAAATAATTATTTCTACGATTGTCTTACCTATTATAGGGACGTTATGACCAGAAGGAGTTGTTACTATAAGTTCCCCTTCTATTATGGGACAGAGCAAACCAATAGCAAGTCCTATTGGGGCTAGTGAGATTGTCGAACCGGTGTCTATGAGGCAATCGAAACTCATCGAGTCGATTGTTGCATTTACTATTGGAAGGGGGTGGTGAACCCAAGTAGGATGATTGGTAGAAAAATCATAATTGGACCAATTAATTAGTACATTTAATGAGTGGGATCGCCTTCGGTTTAAGCGATTTTTTGAATTGTTCGTATTGGATCTTGGGGCAGGTGCTGGAGGATAAACAAGAGGGAATTTTGTAGCCGAAGGTGGCCATTTAGAGGGTTGTCCCTCACTAGGACGACCTAGCTCTAATAATATCTGAGAAGGGTGATTTCTAAATTTAGCCTGATGCTTAATAGTAGCTTCAGCTTTTGGCTTATTCTCGGGTTCTGGATTTGGTTTAGATGGGGGTTGAGACGAGAAAATTCGTGCTGAAATTGCTCGAATTAGAGAGAATTTCTTCAGATAATTTTCAAGTAATAGGACTGAGAGTCTAATAAGTATGTCAATTGAGGCAATTATACATATAACAAGACAAAAATTGTTTTGTAAGTTTGACCAATCCCCTAAAGTTTCGCGGATTATTTCTTGTCTAACTTGTTCCCAGTCACTTGAAATTGAGGAAGTTATACCTGAACTTTGTTGCTCAATTCTGTAAGTAATTTGGCTAATCTCTGCTAAATTTGTTAGATATGAGTGTGCAATTATGTCCGTAAGGTTTACGAGTACCATATGGTGGAATGCATGAGGTTCGATTTTAGGTGAGTCTATTTTATGGAGGGAATTACTGGTGAGTATCCGACTATGCAAAGTGATTTCTTCACCAGTTATTTGGTCAATTTCTATTAATGTATTGTTAATCTGAATTGGAATTTTCCTATATTGTTCACAAGGGGCTTTTCGGGCTTTTGATGAAATAATTAGAGTTGTGGGATCTATGAAAGATAATTCACTTTTCCCTTGGGTGTTTAGAATAACGGGTATTAAGTCAAAACATGTGTCAAGATTAGTGGGTGCAAATTTGTATTGTGTTGAAGAAAGGGGAATACAAGGCCATATTTTTAGTGTATTTCCGGAAATGTATCGAGCTATTAAATTGGGGTTGCGAAAAATTGTCCGGGCTAATGTGGTTGGGTCTGAGAGCATCGCAGTTGTGGTCCATTTGCGTGTTTCTTCTGCAAACTCGCAAAGTTGGTGAAGTGAGTGGGAAAATTGGAAAGTTAAGGAGTCTTTTACTTCTTGGTCCAAATAGGTTAATTGCCCTTCTAATTGGCTGTCAGTTACTAGAGTTTCGTGGTCCCAGTTCCATTCGAATGATGATGGGGACCTTTTGTGTCTTTTTGGTTTATTGTCTTTGATTACTTCAAAGGCAAATCCTTGTTCAGTTAATTTGAGGGTTTTGTTACAGTCACTGATATTTTGGAATTTAGGGTCTAGGGAGAGGCCTAGTTCTATCTGGTTTCCCATCCATACATTTGCCATTACATGACCTTTATATTCTCCAACCGGGATATAAAGACATTGTTTTTCGGGGTCAGGGTTCCAAATTAACGTTGTGTTATCAGAAAGGGTACAATTTCCTTCTGTATATAGGCAATGGTTCATGTTACCGAGGGAGGATTGGATTGTTTCAGAGGTATGTGGAACTGAAATTTCTGTTTTAAAAATGTAACAGTTAAGGGAAGAATGAGATCTCCAGGACCATCCAACTATGGGGTATCTTTTCTCATAATATATTCGGTTATCTGTATGCCAAAGGCCCGATTCTTCTTTGAGGGTTCCAAACTCACAACGTTTATCTAAAATCATTTTTTGGCAAGTTAGTGGAGGGACGTAAAGGTTAGTTGGCAGAATGTTCTTTGTTATAAGATCATTCATAGGGTTTGTGTATTCATTTTCTTGTTTCCTAATGATTCTACATGCCCAAGCTTGGTTATTTTGCTTGAAGGCATTAAGGCGATATAATCGAATATTCTGAGGTACGGGAGATCCAGTCAAGTTGGGCTTTATTCGTGGGCAAGGAGCAAATTCAGGAATGGACCAGTATTCACCTCGTTGTTCTGTTTGACATACCATTGGACTATTAGGTTTATAATTTAAATTGGCTGGTATTTGTGGATAAGCAAAGTATCCGGGAATAATTAGAATAAGAAGAAATATTGTAGACAAGCGCGTTATGAAAGGTGCAATAGAATAATTAGATTTACTTAGTGGAGGTTCCCACCTTTCAATTTCGCTTGCTCGGTTGATCTCCTCAGGTTTGTTTAATTCGGTTGGGTAATTCGTTGGGTTCGAAGCATTTGGTTTTATTTCGGGTTGTTCATTTATTGACAGGGTCTTTATATTATGTGGGCCGTGATTAATGTCAAGGTTGTTAAAATGATTAGGTAGGTTATGAACGTCTAAAGTGTTTATACGTCCAGAGTTATATTGAGATGTATAATTATTTTGGTTTCTGGGGTATGAAGCGTTATGGAATGGTTGTTGGAAATTTGGGTTACGTGCACGAATTGTGTTCTGGTAAGGGCCATAATTTCTTAATCTTGTATAACATTCAGAAATTAAGTGTCCTGCTTTATGACAATAGTTACAAATCTTAAAGTTATTCATGTTCGGTTGACGTCCAAAGGATTGGTTAAAGTTTCTTGGTTGATTAAAGTTTCGTGCAAAGGAGTTGGGTTGGGAATTTCCTCTAGGGGAGTAATTTTTATTCGAAAAATTATTGTTTCTGGGTTGTTCTTGGAGTCTTGAGTAATTTGAGTTTCTGGGTGATGGACTATAATTTCTGTTTACTGCATCAGAAAATCCTACTGTTTTTCTGTTCTGGTTAGAGTCATTTTGCCATGTGGAAAAATTTCCACTTGGGAATCTAGATGGGACCTGTTGGTTTATTTGAGATATGGCGCTGAGCCATTCCTCATTTTCATGTTTACGTTTTCGGGTCTGTATAAGGTTTTCAACTTCTAGAGATTTTATTCTTACTTCCTCAAAGGATTGTTGGGGTGTGATTCCGACTCTAACGTAAAATGCTATCTCTTCCTTGATTTTATCTAGGAAGGCAGCCTTTAGTATATCTTTCCTAGACTGGGGGTTTTGTTCGGGATACGCGGCGAATATTAATGGTACAAGACGGTCAACAAATCGATCTATTGACTCGTCTTCTTTCTGGCGGCAAAGGGACAGGGATTGTTTTGCGAGTTGAGCGCGGATTGGAGTATCTAAGGATCGTTTCAGGGATTCAATGGCTTTGATCAGGGTGTTCTTATCTTCAGGGGGTAATTCTTCGAGTACTTGTCTGGGAATTCCATCTAAAAACATTTTAAGACGCCCTATTTTTGAGGGTTCATCAAGTTTCTGGGCAGTACCTTCAATATAATCCAAGAATTTTTGCGCCCAGGAGGAAAAAGTGCCACTTGATTCCCCTGAATAAATAGGTATTGGGCCATGAGAGTTGGGAATATTGTAATCAAATGTCAGTCCTGCTATGGTGCCGATATTATTATTAATATTGTCATCTTCAGGGTCAGAATCTTGTATGTTATTGTCATCAGTATGGATTGATTTTAAAGTGGAGCTTTGTTGTTGGATCGAGGATCCTACTACATTTAAATTTTGGTCTTCGCGGTTCAGGGTTATTCTGGGTTGAATGTTCGGCTTAGGGGTTGAATAGGTAAATTGGGGCATATCATCAATTCTTTTGGCCAAGGTATGGAGTCCGGTATTAAGATCGTCGGAAATGGTGGTAATGGCTTCGGTTGCGCTATTAAGTCTTCGATTTACTGCTTGAAATTTGAGGTTAATCGAATTTTCAAGCATTAATGTATTAGATATTATAGCTTCTAGGTCAGTGAATTTTGGGGTTCCGGTTTTTCCAGTAAAAAGTTTTTGATCAATCACGGCAATGTCACCTTCGTCCATGCCGGAAAATTATTTATTTAAAGGGTAGGTTGGATGAATGTATTAATGAATTAATTAAATGCAATTTAAATAAATAAAAATGAATTTGAATAAAAATTGAAATTAAAACGAGTTATTAAAAATAAAGCGTATAAAAATTTAAAAGGGATTAAAGAAAAATAAAACGAAAAAGGTACGGGAAATATTTGGAATGTGTGCGTAATAGTTAAAGCAAAAAGCCTATTCTATTCCAGTTGTTGAATTAGAATAATTGTATAATAATACTATTTAAAAGAATTTTATTTTGTAATTGTTTGTATAATAGTTTTTTTTTTGATAACTGTTTATGAAGATTTATGGTGAGGAGTGGATTGAAATTAGTCCTTATATATATTGGATATATAAAGATGAAAGAGTTTGATTAGGATTAGACGGGGGCTGGTTTTCTTTTCTCTGGATTCACAGTGAAATGAAAAGGTGTAATATCTTGAGAAAGGAACAAAAAAAACATTTCTTTTAACAAGGAGAATGTTTTGAGAAAACTTTTCTCAAGACAGTTTAATTGAAAAAAAAGAAAAAAAAATTTTTTTTAATAGGGATTGTAATACATGAGAATTGCTTATACATTCTTTTTAACGGAAGAAAATATATATATCTGATTTTGAACTTTGATAAATAATTGTAATGAAATTTCCTATGGGGTTATTGTATTGGCCTATAATTTTATTATTTTAACTGGATAATTTTTAACGCAGGCCTATTAAATTTTTAAACTGTATTTCTGAAACGGAGGCCTATAAAAAATTTTAAACTGGATTTTTTAAACGGAGGCCTGCCTATTAATCTAACTATTTTTTAATCTGGATTTCTTGACGGAGACCTATCAAAATTATTTTCTAAACAGGATTTCTTGAAGGAGGCCTATTAAAATTTTTTTTAAATGGATTTCTTAAGCGGAGGCCTATCAAAATTGTTTTTTAAACAGGATTTCTTGAACGGAGGCCTATTAAATTTTTTTTTTAAATGGATTTCTTAAACAGAGGCCTATTAAAATATTTTTTAAACAGGATTTCTTGAACGGAGGCCTTTTAAATTTTTAACCTGGATTTCTGAAACGGAGGCCTATTAAATTTATAAAATGGGACTATTACTCCTCTCTTTTTTTAGTCTGGATTTCTTATACGGGGGCCTATAAATTTATATTTTAACTGGATTTATTATACGGGGGCCTATTAATTTTTTTTTTAAATCTGGATATCTTCAACAGAGGCCTATTAATTTTTGTTTATTGTTTACTGGTTTTTTTTTAAATGGAGGCCTATTATTTTTTGGATTTCTTCTACAGAGGCCTAATAAAATTTCATTACAATTATTTATTTTGCAAAAATATTAGATTGGGCTATTTTCTCAATGAAAGGCAAAATTAGTATATTCCTTCACACATCTGCTGACACTTAGCTGTGAGAACATAAAAGAAAGGAAAGTTTATTTTTGACTAACGTTAAAAGATTTACTAAGAGGTACTGTACGCTCCTCTTTGTGTTTAATTTTATCTTCCTATTGGTTATTTCCTGGGATAGGGAGACATAATTTTTGTAAACAAAGAAAAATTTTTTTTTTGGAGAAAATGGAGATTGAAGAGTGGAATTTTTAATTATTAATTACATTAATTATTAAATTAAAAATTAATTACATTGAAATTTTTAATTATTTAATTACAAATTGTAAAACAAAAAAAATATGTTCGGTTTCTGTTTTCCTTTCTAAAGATTTTTTTGGGATTTGTTTGATAAATTGACAATAAGACATTTTCTACTGAATTTATTTTTGATAAACTGTCAAAAATAAAATATTAGAATGATATTTTCTGTTGTGGTGTCGGATATATCTTATTTACTCGATTAATTCCACTGGGGAATTATTTTTTCAACCCATCCGTGACATGGGGAATTATTCAAGGGAGGTTGAAATTATTTTAAATTATTTTAAAAATTATTCGAGTTTTGAAATCTGAATGTGTAGTAGGGTATTTGGGGAAGGGGGATTATTGTTTCAACTCATCCGTATCAGGGGGGATTATTTGAGGGAGGGGAATTAATTGAGGGAGGTGAATTAGTCGAGTAAATACGGTAAGTTAGAAGTGGAATTTGAACATTTGGAATATTCTTTACAAAAAAAATTTCTATTAAGTATATTCCGGAGGTATTCTGAAAATGACAGATTTAAAGAGGGTAATAATAATAATTTTATTTTAAATTTATTATTTATTGGAATTCTTATTTAAATACAATAAAACTTTTTGAGATTTTCTGGTTGAAAGAGTTGAGAGGGATTATTTAAGGCATTATAATGTTATCTGTAATTTTGGGAAAATCAGCCTAAAAGTTGATTTAGAGAAAAATTTTCAACTTAAAGAACTAAAAATTATAAGAATATATTGAAAGGAAATAAGTAAATCTAAGAAAAATTTATTTTAACAAAAATGCTTTTTTAAAATAAAAATCTTTCGAAAAATAATTTGGATTTAGAAATAAAAATACTTTTTCCATTTTTTAATGGAAAGGAAAAATTTCTTTTAATAAAAACAATTTAAAATAAATATATTTAAAAATATACTGGGGATGGGGAAAAGAGATTGAAAAATAATTTATGCCGGGTAATTGTTGCAATAGGAGTGGCTTGGTTTAATGGAAAGAAGTAAAATTGTGATGTGCTCTCTAGCATTTTCTTTTTTTTAATGCTAATTTTTCCGATCAGAGTGTTAGTGGATGCGATGGTAGAATAAAAAGAAGGGCCAAATGCAGCCATTTTTAAATGGCATAAGCAATGAAAATGAAGGAAATGTCCTAGACATATAATTTTTTATATGTTTTTTTTGAACGGGGAGAGTTTATACACATTTAACATTTACATAATGGAATTTTTGAAGGATATATTGGAGTAAGAAAAAAGGTTTTTAAAACAATTTAACTGTAATTTTCGAATTACTGTTATTTTAATGGTTCTTCTATTTAAAGGGATTTATGGGGTTTGCGCAGGGGGAGGTGAGCGGGTGGAGATCCGGTGCTACCAGTAACTCTGCCCCAGTGAATCATCCGATGGCATCATGTTTGATGGCACCGTCCATCAGAGTTCACTGGTCAGGTCTTTAGAAAGGGAAAAAGGAGGACGAGATGAAGGCGGCATTCCACTGAGTCTATTGGGAAATCATAAGGATTCTAATTATCGGCTAAAGGGACAAATCACTTACACAATTAAGTCTAATTGATTATGTTTATTTAAGTGATAGCCAAATATAATATAGGTGAATAAATGCATTTAAATATAAAGCACGAAAACAAATGAGTAAAAATAAATGTGTGTATTGAATAAGGGTTAAATTAATTCTCTAAAACATCCATCTCTCGAACAATTTCCCAATCAAAAGAATTCTTTAACGAACATCCCAACTGAACCATTTTCTTCTCTTTCAAAGTTGTTTTTGTAGTTGTGGTTAAAAATGGGGCGTTACAATGGATAATGGGAAGGAGGGAGGATAAATACAAACAAATAAAAAGGTGAACAATATGGGAAAACACGTGAAGAGGTGTATGAATAACTAAAAGGAAGGGATGGGGGAAGATTAAAGGTGAAGGAACAATATGTATGTGGAAATAATAGAGGGTTTGGTGTTGGTGATTGGGAGGGTTGGGGTTTGGAGGTGGATGGCATTAAAGTGCCTTACACAATATAGGGGAATTGTGCCAACAACGGAACAAACATCAATCTGATCGATATGTTCAATCAAAGAGAGAGTCGATCTCCGAGGAGATTCTTGATCGGTCGCTATGATCAGTTCGATAGCTTCTCTGTAGCTGGAACACTTCCCAGATGTAGGAACAATATTTCCGATCATTGGAATATATAATTATGAAATTAAAAATTTTCGATATTTTGGGTAATTCATCATTTTGGGTTCGATATTTAGGGTTTTTTGGGTGTCGATATTCTGGGGGCGATCCCATTATAACACTTAATTATATACTATTTACAAAAAAGTTTTGTGATGTGCCATAAATTAAAATTCACATCAATAAATATTTAAACTTCCATTTTGGCTTTTATTAAAAAATTTTTTTTTAAATTTATTTTATATTTTTGAACTTAATTTATTTTAAAATTTAAATTTTAAAAATTTTTTTGCTTTCTATGAGTCCATGTTTTGATTTAACAACAAATTTATCTCAACTTTCATATGGCATTTTTTCACAGCTTTCCCGTCAACTCGATTCTCAAGAATTATGGCTTGATTTATTCAGTGATCAAGAGAAAAGTAGTGCTTACAGCCTTAGGTTTAAAAAAATAATTAAAAATTAGGCAGAGAAATATATGCGGGCACTTAATAATTCTTAATGGGGCTATAAAATATTTAAAAAACTGAGGAAACAGAGGCGGTTCGGGTTACCCGATATACAAAATCCTGGACTTTTTTTCCTACTCTAATCCGGAAAAAATATTTATTATAAAACACAAATTTAAAAGGATATTTTTAAATGACAAGTAGGGTGTCAGTAGTCGTTTTTCCTCTAATTTAGGTAAATCGGACTTAATTTTGTCCGCAACTATTTGTCTTCAAAAGCTTGAAAAATACAAAAAATTATCTTTAATAAAAGAAATTTTAATTTTTTAAATTAAAATAAATTTAAAAAATTCAAAAAATAAATTTTTTTAAGTGTTGCTGAGAAGGATAAATGCTTGCGTTTACAAGAACCAGGCGCTTATCTCCTCAGATTGCTTGGTAATCGAGGACAGAATGTTAAAAGTTTTTTTAATATTGATAAATTTTAACTCAAAATAATTTTTCTAAAAAGGTTTCCTAGCAAAATTGCATTCATCTGCCAAAATTTATGGCCCAAAAATGGATATACCTCAGTTAATTCTGCATAGAAAATTTTGTAAATTAAAATTTTTAAAAATATTAAAGTGTTGGGAAAATTTCTGAAAAATTGTATTTTTTCCGGAAAATTTTTAGAAATTTTTTGACGATTTTTTGGATGATAGGGACCATGGCTTGAAATTTTTTGACAAAAATTTTTTTGAAAATATTTTTGGACGCAGGAGACCAAAATTAATTGGTTTAATTCTTAAGATTTTTTCAGAATTTTCTCAAAATAATTTTAAAATTTATCAAGACTTAAGGCTATAAAAAAATTTATTGACTTTTTTAAAAATTATTTTAGGCTTTCTAAACCAATTATTGCCAATTTTTAAAAAAACCTTTTTTAATGACGTAAAATGGAAAAAATTTTGTCAAGAAAATTTCTTGAAAACCTCAAAAAAAATTCCCAAAAAATGAATTTTTGGACGTGAGAGCTTTGTAGGGATTTAAAAATTTTTAATAATTTAATTAATCGACATTTTTATTTTTAATTTTTTAATTAAGAAATACAAAATTAAATTTCAACAAAATTTTTAAATTAATTTTTAAATTAAAAAAAGGTCCAGTTATTTGGTCACGTCCAGAACAAATAATTGTTTATATTGACAAATCTGAAGAAAATTTATTAGACAAAAATACTTCAATAGATAATTCTTCAATTATTAACCAACATTTACGGTTACAATGCAAAGCTAGTGGATTTCCTACACCTTTGTATCAGTGGCTAGATGATGATAGAAAATTAGAGGGGGCTAATCAATCCTCTTTAATTATTTTGAGGTTTTTTAATTAAAATTAAAAATTCCAAGTCCAAAAAATATTATTTTATTGGTGGATAATTATTAGTAGGGTTGGGGGCCCGATCCGAAAGATCGAGTCAGGCATTGAATTTTGGCCCGAAAAAGACTCGGTCGTGTCGGCCCGATAAAAATGACTCGAACGTCGGTCCGACTCGAAACTCCAACCCTAATTATTAGAGGGAACTTGAACATTACCTAGTTTTTATCCTGAAAATTTATTTTAAAATTTAATTAAAAAAACTAATACTTAGTGGTCTACACAAATATTTTTTAAATTTATTTATGTCCTTGAATGCAGGGCTAGTGAATCTGGATAACCGAAATTTTTGTTTCCGATCCTTAATCTTCAAAAATTCACCTGACAATCTCAAATCAATTTTGGGTTCAGATATACTGAGATTTCTCAGGATCCGACTTAAATATTATTAGAGAGAATTTTATTGGAATTATTTTCTACATTAAAAATTCGAAATTTCTTCCATTTTTCGAATTTATTTTAAAAATAATTAATCATTAAAATAATTATTTAAAAAGATGCCCCTGTACAGCCAGAAATGTTTTTCGATGTAAAGTTTGGAATCAAGTAGAGGAAGGCAAAGAATGGTCAGAATTTTATAGAGCTACTGGAAAAACATTTTATTCTGAATTAATTTCGGATATTGTTGATCTCTCTTCTTTTGCTGTTCCGTTTGCTGGTTTTTTTTTGGAAAATTTAAAAAAAATTTTACCAGAAAAAATTTTTTCAGACTGTGAAAATTGTTACAAACAAAAAATGGAAGAATTAGCAAAACGCTTAGGTGATGAACAAAAACTTGGAAATTCTAATGATAATTTAAATTTACATGAGGATGACCCTATGACAAGTACAAAAATAAATTTAAAAATCAGAATTTAATTTAATTAATAAAACATAAGAATAAGTAAATAAAATACAAAATCAGAATTATTTCAGAATTATCTGAATAAATCAAACCAGAATATTTAATTTATAAAACACAAGTGAAACGCAGAAAATCAGAATTATTTAAATAATTTTGAAAATCGGAATTCTGAAAAAACAGAAAGTCAGAATAATTTTTAAAAATTCTGAATTATTCTGAAAATCAAATATTCTGAAAAATATTCTGATTTCATAATTATTTAATTAAAATCAGAATTATTTAAATCAAATCAGAATAAAGACCTATACATTATTTTTAAGATTATCAGAATATTTAAAATCAGAACATTTAATTAAACCAGAATTATTTTATAAAAACACAAAAAATATATTTATTTAATTTTAGCTATAGCCCCAGAAGAATTAATAGCATCAGACAAAGTAGCCCTAATAATTTCAAATCGTTCATATTCCCCAAATATGACAAATTTAATTACTCCACATTGTGATGCTGAAACATTAGCAGATGCTCTTCAACAACTTAACTTTAAAACTGTTACTTTGGGGGATTTAAATCTTTCTGAAATGAAGCAAATGATTAATGCTTACAAAAAGTTGTTGGGGGAGGGAGTTTATGGTTATAATTATATAATTAATAAAATCAGAATTATTAATATCAGAATTATTTTTCCAAATCAGAATTATTAAATTAAAGGGAAATACAAAAATCAGAATTAGGTATAATTAAAAAAGGGGAAAGTACAAGAATCAGAATTATTAATTAAAAAGGGGGAAAATACAAAACCAGAATTATTTAATAAAAAAGAAAATACAAAAATCAGAATTTTAAAATTTTATTCTGTTTTTGTATTCAAATAATTCCGATTTAGTGGTTTCCCCTTTTTCTTGATAATTCTGATTTTGTGTTTTTAATAATTCTGATTTATTGTATTTTTTTAAAAACTGAAACCAGAAATAAACTGGAAACAAAACCAGAAAATATTAATTAAAAAATAGACACAAATTTTCCTTATTTTCCAGCCATTTTTTACTTTGCTGGTCACGGTTTTGAAGCAAATGGCCAATGCTATTTATTACCAATCGGTGCTCCTGCTAACGATTATGGACCTCAAGATTGCCTAAGTATGGACTTAGTGATGAATGAATTTCGGGATTTCCATCCGGCATTAAATTTAATATTGTTGGATATGTGCAGGAGATTTTTACCTTTAAATATTGATGCGTTTGTGGCTTATTCTGAACGGTTTAGACAAGGCGAAATTAAAATTAATAGAAATACTGTTTATGGTAGGAAATTAAAAATTCTGATTTGTAAACTTGAAATAAACTGTATTTCTGATTTAAATAAACAAAAATACAAATTCTGATTTTTAAATTAAAATACAAAAATCAGAATTTTTCAGAAAATCAGAAAAAAATTTAAAAAAAAACAAAATAAATAAATCAGAATTATTTTCTGCCTATCGGAATCTTAAGTTTATAAACCAGAATTTAAATTTCTGATCTCCTTAAAATTAAAATTCTGAGTTTTAAACTTAAAATTCTGGTGTATTTCAGATTTAAATAAAAAGAAAAATACAAATTCTGATTTAATTAAAAAGGTTATGCTACAAGTGAGGGCATCGGCGCTTATGAAGTTAAAGGGGAAATGAATGGCGTTTTTATGAAATATTTAAAGAAACGAATAAAACAGCCTAGGCCATTACTTGATATGTTAAATAAAGTATTTTTAGGTGTGTTTTAGAAATTAAAAGATTATTTTAAAAAATTAATTTAAAGATATAGAAAGAGACCCAAAAGTGAGGGATGTCCAAATCCCAGAGCTTCGTTCAAATTTAACCAAACAACGAACTTTGCTCGATCCCTTATGTAAAGATGGGCATACAACCTCTTATAATCATCATACATTTCATTGGAGAACAATGCATGGTGTGACAAAATATTTTTTATTTTTAGAAAATCAAAATAAAAAACCAGAATTCTCCAGAAAATCAGAAAAATTAAAAAAACATTTTTTAAATATTTTCCTTAATCAGAATTGCCAATACCTGTACAAATTGAATTTTCTGAATTAAAATTACAAGTGACTATATGGTTCGATTTCTGTGGGCATTTTACTAATAAAGTATATAAATTTAATTTTAAATTAAAAATATTCTGAAAATAATTCTGAAAATTTTTTTAAATTTAAAGGTTTATGTATTTAGCAGTGTTGAAGATTTAATTCCAGAAGATGAAGATTTTCAAGAATTTATGGAGGGGAAAAATAAAGATTTAAATAAAGGAGAAGGTTGTTAAATAAAAATACGATAAAAATTAAAATTAAATTTTTAAAAGACGGAAGAATGTTAGTTAGTGATTGTAAAACATGTTCTGAATGGGCGTTGTCTCATTTGGCTTATTTGCGCTTTCCTGAGGTGTTTTGTTTTAATTAAATTCTGATTTTCAGAATTTTTAAAAATACATAGAAATAGAGAATAAAATACAAATCAGAATACCTAATTATAAATCAGAATATTTAAATGAAAACACAAACCAGAATATTTAATTTAAACAAAAAATTCAGAATATTTAAATAAACTAACAGAAATACAAAACCAGAATATAATATAAACAAGAAAATACAAAAACCAGAATCTCAACAAAACAAGGAATATAAAAACCAGAATTTTAAATAAACTAACGATAAAAACAGAATCAGAATTTCAAAAAAACATGTATAAAATACAAAAAAATACAAAATCAGAATTTATTAGATAATTAAAAATATTTTTAATTAAAAGGAATTTGAATGTTCCTCTCCAAAAATGTGTAAAGACGATGCTGAGGGTGTTTCTCTATGTGTTCTACTCTCACATTTACAAAAAGCAAAGGTTCAAAAAATTATTTTCCTGGAAAAAAATATTTTTTAATTTTAAGGGGGAGCTAACTTGTGTAGTTGAAATAAGAGATAGACAACAAAAATTAATAGCAACAAAAGAAAATCAGTTATTAGGGCATGTTTTGATAACGAGAATAGCTGGAAAGAAATAAAAAATATTTTTCTTTAATTTTCCAAATTTAATTTTATTTTAAAATTTTTTAAAATTATAAGCCGGTGATTTTTAAATAAATTTTAAGAGCGGATTCAATTGGCAGAACTGTGAAAAAATATTCTTGGCGTTCTGTATTTTTCCTTCCTTTATTTTTTTATATTCTCTCTCCATTTCTACTCCCTATCTAAAATTTATTTTATTAAAATGCAGCATTAATATAAAAGAGAATTTTGCTGGGCAACCCCGTGGGGCTAGATCGTTGCTGAGTACTGCGCCGGACTAGTGTCAGACAAGGAGGTGCATTGAGGGCAGAGAAAAAGAACTGAATTCTCTCTCTCATTGTGCTGGGCCGTCTGTGTGGTGCGGCCCCAATTTCGCCTCTCTGCCAGTCACACCCGACAGCTGGACAGTTGGAGTGTTTCCCCACTCCATTCTTCATAACTTCCCTCTCATTCCACACACACACTAACCCTTCTAATAAAGAAAGAAAAATACAAAAAAAGAGTAGAGGAGAGGAAATGCCTTCTGGCATAAAACTGAGAGTAGAAAGAAGTGTGCGGAGGTGAGACGCACAAAACTGAGTGCTTCGGCATTGAATGAAAAAATTTCTTTAGTGAGCCTCGGCTCAATAAAAAAAATAACTATGATGCATTCGTGCGTCGAAATCACGTTCTCTGACCAGCTGAAAAGCTGAGAAGAAATAAAGTCCAGCTGTAGCTGGTGGACACTTCGGTGTGACAGAATTTCTCTGAAGAAATTGTCTAGCTGTCGGTGGAGGTATATGGAGGAAAGTGTGACTAGGCTGCGGAGGTTGGAGGAGAGAGGGAAATTGAACCTTGCTGGTGCTACGAATAAATGTCTGATTGTAGTGCGATGAGGCGGGCGGCCCCCCAAATTTTTTAATTGAAAATTAAAAATGTTTTAGAAGAACTGAAAATTATAAATAAATAAATTCTATTGTTGATTAATTAATTTGATTAATTAATATATGTAATATGTAAATTAAGTATGTAAATTAAAAATGGGAGCTAGAATGAAAGGGCAAAAGTGTTATGTATATGGACGCGAGACAGCCAAAGTTAGTTCTTTCTTCTTGATTCCCTAAATTCAAGATACCTAACCTTCATCTTCTTGTATATTTCTACTTGTGATAAAGTTTCTGCTTAGTTGTATTTTTCCTTTATTTCTTTTAATTTTTTAATTCTCTGTTCATTTCTACTTCATATCCAAAATTTGTTTTATTATATTGCAGCATTAATAAAAAGAGAATTTTGCTGAGCAGCCCCGTGGGGCTAAGATCGTTGCTGAGTACTGCGCCGGACTAGTGTCAGACAAGGAGGTGCATTGAGGGAAGAGTAAAAGATACGAAATTCTCTCCCTCATTGTGCTGGGCCGTCGGTGTGGTGCGGACCCAATTTCGCCTTTCTGCCAGTCACACCCGACAGCTAGACAGTTGGAGTGTTTCCCCACTCCATTCTTCTTAACCTTCCCTCTCATTCCACACACACCAACCCTTCTAATAAAGAAAGAAAAATACATACAAAAAAAAGAGTGAGGAGAGGAAATGCCTTCTGGCATAGAAATGAGAGCAAAAAGAATTGTGCGGAGGTGAGACGCACAAAATTGGATACTTCGGTATCTACTAAGAATTTCTTTCCTGTTCTTCGGCCAGTAAAGAAATAACTATGTTGCGTTCGCGCGACAAAATCTTATTCTCTGACCAGCTGAAAAGCTGAGAAGAAAAAAAACATCTAACGGTGTACAAACAACGTTCTGAAGCAAGTGTCTAGCGTGTCGGTGGAGGTATATGGAGGAAAGTGTGACTAGGCTGCGGAGGTTGGAGGAGAGAGGGAAGTTGAACCTTGCTGATGCTACGAATAAATGTCTGATTGCGGTACGATGAGGCGGGCGGCCCCCAAAATTTTTATAAAATTAAATTATTGAAATTATGATCTAATATTTAAAGTTTGGCTAATTCACATCATTACATATGTATGTTAATTAATATTAGAGTAAAATCAGAATGATAGAGAGATGAAATTTTTGAAAAAAGAGAAAAATATTTAGTGTTTAAAAGTTTTAATTTTAAAAATTAAAAAAGTCTAACTCCTAAATGTGGATATCGAGGGAGGTAGAATACACTGTCTAACAGTCAAAAACATCAAACACATGGTTATAGATATTTTTCTAGTTTTAAATGCTGGAATAAATCTTATATGTAAATATAATTAATATATCCTTCTTGTATGTGCATATATCCCCCCTAGATCCTTACTTTATAGAATAATTTTCAAGCTTAATTTATCGCGCGAAATTCTTTTTTCTTCCTGGACTCAACTGATCTTTTATGGTTTTGGCGATTCGTATTTTTTCTTACTATTTTTTCCTTTTTCTCATTTATTTCTGCTCCCCATACAAAATTTATACAATAAAAATGCAGCATTAATATAAAAAGAATTTTTTTGTTCCACCCTCGTGGGGCTAAGATCGTTGCTGAGAACTACGCCGGACTAGTGTCAGACAAGGAAGTACTTTGTGAGGAGAGAAAAAGAACTGAAGAGTTTGTTCTCTTCCTCGCATTGTGCTGGGTCGTCTGTGTGGAGCGACCCAAGATTTCACTCTATATTTGTCACAGACCACCTTGGGCGGTATGGTGAGCGAAAGCTCATCCGCCATTCCCTTCACTCCCATTCCACACACACATCACTCCCCCCAGTAAAAACACAAACCTGTGCGACGGCTTAAAAAACCATCACACATGGCTGCTTCGGCAAGAAAATGGATTAAAAGAAAGTGTGCAGAGTAAGTTCCTTTCGAGGAAGACAACCCGTTCCCACCACCACCTAACGTCCAGCCGAAAGGCTGAGGAGAAAAAAACAACAACCTATACGCTGCGGCGTTCACTAAACTTCACTAACCTTCACCAACCCTCTCCCCCCCTCGAAGGAATGGAGGAATCCGCCAAGTGTGTGTAGGAGGTATATATGGAGGAATATGTGACTTTGGAGGCTGGAGGCAGAGTGTAAATTGAGCCTTGTGACGCTAAGAATAAAATGTCTGATTGTGGTACGATGATGCGGGCAGCCCCCCAAATTTTTTTAAAAATTTTTGAAAATTGAGAGTATGATATTGAAAAATGATGGGAAATATTTTTAATAAAATTATATGTGACAAAAAAATAAAAATTAAATTAGAGTAACTTTTGGTACTTAAATTTATTCCAATTTTTGATCAACTACAATTCTTGGTCAAAATTCTTGGTCAGCAAGGATGCTTAAACCCCTTGTTTTTTAGCTTGAAAATAATTTATTTTGGCCTCTTCTTTATTTGCTCAATTTTTTCAATTCCTCCTTTACTTGTTCCCCTCTCCCTAGTTATTCAGTCCCTAAAGGGAGAAACTACTTTCGATAGTTAGCCTTTAAAGATAATCAAGCAATAAAAAACAAATGAAGGCTTAATAAAAGCCAAGAAAATTTTTTCATTTAAATTCAATATTAAAATACTCAATTTAATAGTTAAAGGCCCTCTCTCTACTAATTTTCAAATTTTAAATAGTAAAAAAATCAAAAAAATTTCCGTTTTCAATAAAAAATAAAAATAATACTGCCCAATTTAAGTACCAATTTAATCTTTATTTTACGTTGGATTATTTAAATTTAGGAACAGATTTTAAATTTATTTTTGTGAGTCTATATCCTTCTTAGTAATTCCTTAGAGATTAAAAAATCAAAATTATTCACTATTTTTGAATTTTAAATTTTTTCCCATTTTCTATCATATACTTAGAATTAACATTTAAAAAATAAAATAGCTAATAAATTTTAAAAAATGTTAAAATAATACAACAATAAATTAGTAAAAAATAAGCAGCTATATAAAATTAGAAAGAAATAAAAAAATATAAAATGCTTGTAAATCTTTCTTAATTATTTGTTATAATGTTAGCTTAAACCAAGCATTAAATTTTGCTTCAGAAAATATATATAGAAGATCCGGAAAATGGACCTTCTAAAATTATAAAAATATAACCAAGTTAATATTTAATATCCTTAGTTAATAATTGGAGGTCCGGTTTATATTTTGTTTCCGGTTGATAGCTTAATTCATATAATTTGAGTTATTTCCGGTTATATGTCGTTTCCGGTTGATAGCTTAATTCATGATAGTATTATTCTGTTTCCGGTTAATATTATTTCCGTTAATTATGTTTCCGGTTGATACTTTAATTCTTATAATTGTTTACGGTTTATATTTTGTTTCCGGTTGAAAGTTTAATTCATAATAATTGGAGTTATTTCCGGTTTATATATTGTTTCCGGTTGATAGCTTAATTCATGACAATTGGAGTTTCCGGTTTATATTTTGTTTCCGGTTGAAAGTTTAATTCATGATAGTATTATTCTGTTTCCGGTTAATATTAGTTCTGTTAATTATGTTTCCGGTTGATACTTTAATTCTTATAATTGTTTCCGGTTTATTTTCCGGTTGTATTTAATCTTAATATTCTGCATATTATTTTTTTCCGGTTGTTATTTGTAGTTAATATTTTCCGGATTTATAATAGAGTTCAGCGGGATCGGGATCCCGGTCGGGATCGGGCGGGATTATCCCGGGTTTTTCAAATCCCGATCCCGATTTTTCTGATCCCGGTCCCGAAATATATATCCCGATCCCGGCCAATTTCAATCCCGTGCCGGGATCCGGGATCGGGATGTGCATCAGATCCCGATGCAAATCCCGATTTTATAAATTGACTAGAAGTCTGTGAAATAAAGTTAACAGAAGAGAGGAGGCGTGAAAGTAAGAAAAATTTTCGCCTGCGGCGCAGAAAATAGAAGAAATTTGGCAGCTTGACATCCAAAATTCTCAAAATTTTCGCCTGCGGCGCCGCAAAAATGAACAAAGCTGTCTTTATATCTATATCGAAATATTGAGTGATTTGATGAGATATCGAGGGATCAAGAGGGGTTGAGGGTGTATCGGTGGATTTGGAGTATAGCAGGATATCGGTGGATTTACAGGGATTAAGCTAGATTTGAAGAGACAGAGATTAAGCTAAGAGACAGGGATTAAGCTAGATTTGAAGATAAGAGTTTTTGGGATTTTGTAAATAAAATGTGAAAAAATGAATAAATATGACACTTGGACGTCACAAATTCTTAAAATTTTTGCCTGCGGCGCTGAAAATTGAAGAAATTTTGTGACATCGCACAAAACATGGCACTTTTTGTGACTTGGCACTTTTCGCCTGCGGCGCTTAAAATGGAAGAAGCCCAATCCCATTTATCCCCCCCCCCCATTACCTTATCCCCCCTTAATCCCCTGAACCGGAAAGTAAATCATGCGTCTATGAGACCTAAACTAGATAGTTAGCACCGCAGTGGAAAGAATTATGTATATTGAGTCTATGTGAAAAAAAAATTTAAATGTTTTTAAAAATTTTTTTAGTAAATCCCGATCCCGATTTTTCAATCCCGCTCCCGATCCGGGACCGGGATCGGGATCTCCATTCCAAATCCCGATTTCGGCCAATCCCGATCCCGTGTCGGGATCCGGGATCGGGATTACCATTCCTAAATCCCGATCCCGGGTTTTTGTCAAAATCCCGATCCCGCTGAACTCTAATTTATAATACAAGTTATATGTTTATGTAATAGAATTATGCAAAGACCCTCAACTTTAATTCCTCCTTCATCTACAGGATGTAATATACCTCCTACCGTTCAGTTTTTAACTGCGGTAAATTAAAAAATTAAAAGAATTAATTTAAACATTAATTTTCCAGCCAATAGACAATTCTGCAATTAATGTTACCTCGCCTTCTTGTCTCTCTGGAGTCGAAAATCGAATAATTTTGAATGTTGGGGGTATTAGATACGAAACTTATAGTCATGTTTAGTTGATAACTTAATTTTTAATTTTTAAATTATTTAAAATAGGTTCTGAAAAAAATCCCAGCAACTCGTTTATCTAGATTAACTCCAAATTTGTCAAATTATGACCCTGTGAAGAACGAATATTTTTTTGATAGACATCCGGGAGCTTTTTCTTTGATTCTAAATTATTATAGAACTGGTAGGTTGGTTGAAAAAAATTTTTTTGAACAAAATTTTCGAAAATTTTTTTGAATCAAAAAAATTTTTTTTTGAAATTTAAAAAATTTTTCCAACAAAAAAAGGAAAGCTGCACTACCCAGCAGACGTTTGTGGTCCTCTTTTTGAGGAAGAACTCGAATTTTGGGGGTTGGATTCTAACCAAGTAGAGCCTTGTTGTTGGATGACTTATACAAAATACAGGCAGAAAATCTACAATTTAATTTAAAAAATTCAAAAAAATTCTTTAAAGAGAAACCCAGGAAACATTAGCTTTAATAGAAAGTATGGAAATGGATACAGATATTCGCCCAACACAGGAAGATGTAGCCAAAAAATTTGGCTGGGAGGATGAATATAATAATGGAAAATTAAATTTGTGGCAAAAGGTTAAACCAAAATTGTGGTCGCTTTTTGAAGAGCCGTGGACATCGCGTGGGGCGAGGGTAGGAAATTTTTTTGGAAAACATGTAAAAGGAAAACACACGTCTTATTTCCAGATAATTTCAATAATTTCAATTTCCTGTATTGTTTTGTCTATTTTATGTTTTTGTTTAAAAACTAATTCTGGAATACGTCAAGTTGGAAATTTTCCTGCTTCAGAATATGTTTATTTTAATAATAATTCTGTTTTGATTAAAAGTATGAGGCGGCAAAATTTTAATTTGCCTAGAAGGTGAGAGGCTCAACGCTTACTCCTTTAAAGTGTGAAGGAGTCAGCGGTAACAAGAATAATTTTTTCTATATTCCATTCATATTCCGGTTATTCCTGCCTTGTGGCCTCAACTCTAATAGGAGCAAATTGGATAGACGGGGTTGAGGGAACTTATGTGTTCAGGTCTCCTAATCGACCCTTTCCTCTGCTTACTCCTTGTATTTATTTCTACAGATACACTGGGGTGCATAAGTTTATCTACACTAGAAAAAATTTTTTAATACTTATTTTTCATTCAAAAAATACGTTCTATATAGCAATCGAAAGCTCTATCTGTATCTCAGTTGACATATTTCTGCATTTTTGTGAAAATGAAAATTGGCCGAGATAATCCGGATCTACCGGTTATACCAAATCCCATATCCTCGGATTCTAGTGTAGTTTAGATCTAGTGTAGATAAACTTATGCACTCCAGTGTAGAGGAAATTATGGGATTTTACTATTAATTTTATCATTAAAAAAAATTTTTTTTTAACTTTAAAGTCCACCAACAACACCAACAAATTCCTTCATTATTCAATTCTTCTATTTAGAATTAGCCTGTAATTTATGGTTTACATTTGAATTTATTGCCAGGCTCCTTTTCGCCCCAAGCCGTTCCAGATTTATCAAAAACCCTTTAAATCTGATAGATTTATTTGCAACAACCTCATTTTATATTGACTGGATTTTGACAAACAATTTTTTAAATAATAACGATTCTTTGGAGTGTTTGAATATTATGAGGGTTTTGAGGCTTTTTAAATTGGCACAGCACTCTTCCGGATTGAAAATTCTTATACAGACATTTAAAGCTTCGGCGAGGGTTTGGAAAAATATTTTGCTTTTCAAGCCTATTAAAAAATAAGCCATTCACAAGAAAATATTAGGAGAATGATGTCATTTAAATGAGAATTTGCCTTTACTTTATTTTTAATTCCAAGGAAGAATATCATGGTTGATCAGGCCCTTCGTCCAATTCCTAATTTTTACGCAAGTAAGGAAGAGTAAAAGTTTAGCAGGCGCTTTCGCTCACCAAGTGCAGGGGTCCATCGGTCACCTTTCTTTCCCTTCTTCCCTATATGTAGGTGGTAATAATTTTTTTCAAGTACAGAACATAAGCTTTAAAATTATATAAGTTTTTCATTTTCTCTCCAGGAATTAATTTTGCTCTTCTTTTTTGTTGTTCTTGGAATGATTTTATTTGCCTCTCTAATGTAAATAAAAATAAAATTTTGAACTTAAAAAATTCCAAAAATTCTCAAAGTTATTACGCAGAAAGATTAGAATACAACCCTGAAAATCAGTTCGAGTCAATTACTGTAGGTATGTGGTGGGCTTTGATTACTATAAGTACTATCGGTTATGGTGATTCTGTTCCCAAAACTAGGTTGGTTACGAGTAGAATCATTAAAATAAAAGAAAGAAATGTTAAAGGTTAGGTATGGTTGTCGGATCGTTATGTGCTTTAATGGGTGTATTAACCATAGCCTTACCTGGCAAGTTTTTTTGTGATTTTTAAACAATAAGCCTCATTTTAAAGAATAATTATAATTTATAAAACAACTTATCGTTCCAACGAGGGAGGGGACATCCCTTAACTTGGCCTTCCAATTTCTCGAAAATGTTCCATAATCGAATATACCTATGTACTTTCCAATATCTTCAAGAACGAAAATCGAAAAAATACTTAACCTCCATAGTCTAAATTCCTAAATACACTCGTTCTCATAAAACGGCCTCTTATTGCTAGTAAAAGTATTATTCATGATAGATATGTCTCTAGATAAGCCTCAGTTTCTTCCCTTTATCCAAGCATCTCCAAATATTTGAAATTTTTTCAGTTCCAGTAATCGTTGCCAACTTTCAAAATATTTATTCACACAGTAAAGCTCGTTCTAAATTACCCAAAAGACGCTTAAAAGTTCTCCAAATGTCAGAAATTAAAGCTAAAGAAAGGCAACAACAAAATCGGTTTTTGTCAGCCTGGAGAAATAATAATTTAGACAAATTTGGGAGTAAAACAACAGCAGCTCTTCTAGGGACTTTAACTAGTGATTTATCCCCAGCTGTGGCTATAGCTGCTGGTTGGTAGAATTTGATCTTAAAATAATTTTTTCTGAGGTAGTGAGATATTTTCTCTAAATATTTATTCCGTCCATTATTTACCTTTAATAGTTGTTATATTAAAAACGAGATAAAAGGGATAAGAGTTGTGTACACACTTGCAGAAAAATACCTATAAATGAATAAAAATAAAGTATCACCGGGTTGGATGGTGGAACAGTCGATTGTGCTTCGGTCTGGGTTCTTTCCGTGATGGCTCAATTCCATCTCCCATCCAATGAATTTTTCCACAGCATGAACTTCTCGTATATAATAATGTCTCGGAACTATTGTGAGCCCTAAAAAGATCGAGATTTTATTCCATAGAGGAGAGGGGTTTCCAAAATGGTTCTTTTTTGACTCACTTTATTGGGAGTGTTTCTAAACCGATAAACTTAAAATTTTATTTAACTAAAAATTTTTCGATGATAATTTATTCCAAAGGATTCTCCCCGGATTCAATGAATAACAACAACATTAAAAAATCATCAATCCACCAAAATTTAAATTTTACACATTCTTCTTCCTCAGCATTAATTAACCGAGCCCGTAAAGAATCTTTAGCAATAAATAAACGTCGAGGAAGTAATTTAATAATTCCAACAATAAATATTACAAAAGAGGGAAAATTGATAAGAAAAAGAAGTAAGAGAAATAATAACAATGATAATAATAATAATGAGGAAAAAATAATTTTTAATGATGTTGAGCAAGTCGAGGAATAAAATTAAAAAAAAATTTTTTTTTGATGATAGTTTTATCCCAAAGGATGCCTCTCGATATTATTTAGGAATTAAAAAATTTTTTTTTAAGTTTATAACACTACTTTGACGCCAGTCCTGTTGTGGATGGGCGTCAGCCTTTAAAGAGTTTAGTATAAAAGCCAGTGAACGCGTCAGCCTTTTTGGATCAGAATAGCGGGGCTAGTCACTGATCTCCTTCGTCTGTCCCATTCCCTTCGCCTACACCTTGTTATTTCTACACCAGATAAAGTGTTATTATTGTGCTCGTCAACCTTATCTCCAATAATTGGTTATATTTTCTGATTTTTATCCTTCTAATATTATTTAAAATTAATTAAATTTTAGTATAAAATTGAAATAATTCCAAAAAAAATTTTTTTTTAATTTTCTAATCTGAATAAAAATTAATTACCTAATTAATTAAAAAAAAATAAATAAAATAAAATTTTTTTGACTTCAAAAATTAATTTAAAAATAAATTAATTAAAAGTTCATTTAATTTGGGTAATCTATCAAATTTTTATTTAATTTCTCATAAAAAATATTTTTTTTTATTATTTTTTTATTATCATAAAATAAAAAAATTTTTTTTTGAATTAAATTTTATTTAAAAAAAGAGGTCACGATTTTTTACTATAAGTTTTAATTTGAAATAATCAGGTTTTTAATTGATAAAATAAAAATTATAAAAATAGAGTTTAAAAAAGATGATTTAAAATTATTTTAAATTGAATTAATTTTCATTAAATTAATTACGTAGGTTTTAATTTTATTTAATACTGTTATTTATTTTTTAATTTATTCTGATTTTAATATAATATACAAATAATATAATTCTGATTAAACAATTTAAATAATTCTGGTTTTAATTTAATAATTCTGATTTTTATTTATCATTTTTTAATTCTCATTTTATTAAATTCTGATTTAATTAAATTCTGATTTGATTAAATTCTGATTTACTTGAATTCTGATTTAATTAAATTCTGATTTGATTAAATTCTGATTTAATTAAATTCTGATTTAATTAAATTCTGATTTAATTAAATTCTGATTTGATTAAATTCTGATTTGATTAAATTCTGATTTAATTAAATTCTGATTTAATTAAATTCTGATTTAATTAAATTCTGATTTAATTAAATTCTGATTTAATTAAATTCTGATTTAATTAAATTCTGATTTGATTAAATTCTGATTTAATTAAATCTTATTTGAATTCTGTTTATTTCTGATTTTTATACTTTTTAAATAAAAATTTATGATTTAAATTCTGATTTAAAAATAATAATTCTGTTTTATACAAATTTAAAAATAATTCTAATAATTACAGAATAAGCTCATTTTTCAGAATTAATTTAATACATAACAGTCTTAAATAAAATGTTTAAACTATTTTTGTCATTATTATTTACAATTGTAATTATTACAATAATAAATGCTCAAATGGACATGGCGGAAGAAGAAAAGGAGTAATCTTTATATTTCAATTGGCCTCAGTATAATTGTGTATCGTGTAACAGGGCGTATAATTTTGAATTTTTAAAAGAGGAAGGCTCTCTTGGGCTGAAAAAATCATACCTTATAATGGAGAGTATATTAATTAGAGGTATTATTAGACAGTTCTTTCCCACTTCAATAGCTTTCTAAAATTTATAAGCGTATCATAAATAGAGTGTATCTTTTATAGGTGGGTTATATGCAGTGTTTGGAAGCTCGTACCAAAATTCGTACTCGTACTCGTACCTGTGTACGAGTACGAGTACGAGAAAAAAATAAGGCCTGTACGAGTACGAGTAAATGGACGCGTACCTCTCGTACTTTGACATTAAATTTTTAAAGGAAAAGTGAAAGGAATATTTATAATTTCTCCCATATTTTTTATGTTTGTCGATGGTTGAGTGGTTAGGTTGACTGACTTCACTCAGTTGAATATTTTGGTAGTGCTGGGTTCGAATCCAGGGCTGGATTTGAAGCTTAGAAAGTTTTTCTTTCAAAAATAAGTCTTTTTAAACTTTTATTTTGATTTTAAGAGTTTAAATTTATTTTTTCTTAATATTTTAAACTTGAAAAAACATATAAAATCTTAATTTAATCATGAATTTTCCAAAATTTCTGCCTGCGGCGCAAAAAATTTAAGAGGTCTGGCTTCAAGATCATCTAAACTTCAAAAAAAATTTTGGCTGCGGCTCTGACAATTGAGTTTTTTCTCCTGAGGCCTTCCAAAATTTTCAAAATTTTCGCCTGCGGCGCAAAAAATAGAAGAAATCTGACAATAGGATCTCCAAAATTCTCAAAATTTTCGCCTGCGGCGTAGAAAGAGATTTGATGGAAGTAGAGGGATTCGTGTCGGGGTTTGAAAAATTCACAAAACAGACCAATCCTTGGAAGAAATATTGTCCTTGGACATCAAAATGCTCAAAACTTTCGCCCGCGGCGCAGGAAATGGACGAAATAGAAGGATTTATGGCTTCAAAGCTTCCAAGAAACAAAAATTATCGCATACGGCCCTAAAAATTAAGAACAATATGCCGTTGACTCCAAAAATTCACAAAAATTTTAAATTTTTTGAATATTTCCCAAGTACAAGAAAGAACGAGGTATGAGTACGAGGTACGAGGCCAAAAATAGGGCTTGTACGAGTACGAGTACGAGAAAAAAAATTAGGCAAGTACGAGTACGAGGTAAAAAAATTAGGCAAGTACGAGTACGAGTGCGAGTACGAGGTAAAAAAGGCCTGTACGAAAGTACGAGTACGAGCAATTTTCAAAATTCCAAACACTGGTTATATGGTGAGGTATATATGCCGAGGTAAGACTTTATTCTGATAGAGTTCTTACTGTATCCAAAAATATTCTGATTTTTCAAGAAGGATTTTTTCTCAATTTTTTATATTTTTTAATAATTTAAAATCCCATTTTCAGTGCTCGTCTGAAACGTTGGGGCGGCATGGGCCCGTGGGGTGGCGGTATGGGCATGTATCGCCCATGGGGTGGAGGAATGTATAATATGTACCGACCGTGGGGCGGTGGAATGGGCATGTACCGGCCATGGGGAATGGGATGGGGCAGACGTTAAAAATGGTTGGAAAAATTAAAGAAATGAGGAAAATGATGAATTTTAAAAAATAAAAAATATATACCTAGTTGTGACTTTGATAATATTTTCATTAAAAATTTTATTATAATTAAAACGAATTTTTTTCTAAAAGATAAACAAATGGATTTTTAATTTTTCAATTTTGATATTTAATTAATGATAAAGAAATTGAATTAAAATCAACTCCAAAGAATCATACTATTAGTGGTGGAAGTAATTTAATAATTTTTTAGTGGAAGTAGTAGTGAAATTCGAAATCGACGGTCATTAAGTAAACGGTCATTAATTGGAGGATCTGGAGGGATCAACGGAGATATCTATGGCTCTGTAAATATATCTCGATATTTCCTCCTATCTTTGTTCAGCTTAAGATGGAAGGTTGGGGAAGTGGGGGCATGGCATTCCCCTGGGCCCTATTTCAATTGTCCGCAGATTCTGCATTCTGTGAGTACACAGCATCTGCGTTGACCGCAGAATCGCGGACAATTGAAATAGAGCACTGGAGGACATTCAAATGGGAGGGGTTGAGGAAATACATCTGTTAAAAGATATCTTATTTCCTTAACTAATTACCCAGGGTAATTATTGGTTCAACATCTCGATGTTACTATGTACATCTCCAAGCGAGATATGTCAAATATCGACAAAAATCACCTCGACATCTTGCAACAGATCCTCAATACAAGACTTGTTTAAACATTAAAAAATATAATTTTTTGATAATTTAATAACCAAAACTACAATAAAATTTTTAAATTACCTAATTTTAATGATGAAATAGGGTAACCTATTAGTAAACTAATTTAACGAAAACAGGAAGATTTTAAGAAGAAATAGGAAATTTATTTTTTTTTATTTTTTTTTAATCACCAAATAGAAAACAACGACAATTATATATTTTTGGTTGTTTTTATTAAAAGTAAATTTTACAAAAAAGTAATAAATAAAAATAAAATTAATTTCCTTGGCAGTGATAGTTGGAGAAAAGCGCTACCATTATTCTCTTTAAATTTTTGAAAAGAATTTTCAGCAATTTGGTAAATAAAAATAAAAAATAAATATTAATGATCATGAGAATAGGTAGGTGGTCTAGTTGGAAGAAAAAATAAATATATAAATAGAACCAGAATATCAGAATTTTTATCAAAAATAAATTTACTTGTGTATTATTATTTAAAAATAGGTAAATATTATATAATTCTGATTAGTTTTATTCTGATTTTTAATAAAAATTCTGATTTATTTCTGATTTTTATAATTATCCTATCGTAGTCTATTTTTGGGTATATTCTGATTTAATTAAAAATAAATTCTGATTTTTAAAAAATAAGTTCTGAAAATAAATTCTGAAATAATTTTGAAGATAAATTCTGAAAACTAATTCTGAAAACATATTTTGAAAATTAATTCTGATTCAATTAAAAATAAATTCCGAATACACTAATATTTTTATTCTGATTTGTAATCCGGGTGTTTTACAATTCAATTCTGATTTTTTGTAAGACATAATTCAGAATTAATTCTTAATTAAATCAGAATTTATTTTCAAAATTACATCCCTTTTCAAATTACAATTTGTATTTCTGATTTTTACAATAAAATTAATTTTAAATCTGATTTGTAATTCTTTTAATTAATTTTCAGAATTAATAATTACCTATATAAGATTACAGTAGATATTCAACGAAAAATAAAATGAACAAATTATTGCTTGTTCTGTTAATTACTTTTGTAATTGCAACAATAGCTATTCAATATGGAATGGCACAAGATGAAGAAGAATTTCAGTATGTCTTTTATATTTAATTCTGAAAATTTTCGAAAATTCTGATTTTTTATTTATAATCAAAATAAGTAAATTCTGATTTTGAAATTCTCAAAATTTTTTTCTGATTTTCGGATAATTTTTTATATATTATCTGATAAATTCTGATTTTAAAATTCTGATAAATTCTGAATTTTTAGAATGTATAAATTAAAAATTTTTTTTATTTTCAGTGCTCGTCTGAAGCGTCAATGGGGCTGGGGTGGCTGGGGTGGACGCCCATGGGGCTGGGGCGGAGGATGGAGACGTCCATGGGGCTGGGGAGGATGGGGCGGTGGATGGAGACGCCCATGGGGATGGGGCGGAGGATGGGGAAGGCGCTAAACATGTGAACTAAGCGAATAAATTGATGAAATAAAAATTTCAAAAAATTAAAAAATGTGATAAAATTAATTATACTATATATTTATTTTTGTATTTTCAAAATATCAAAAAAAATTTGTCTTAAATTGACAGAATAAATGAATAAATTTTGCAAGAATATTTTTTTTATTTAATTATTTAATTAAATTTTGATTGAAATAGGGTTTTGTATTTCTGATTAAACTAAGTCAAAGCCAATCTAGCACCGAGTACTCGACTTTTAAGCTAACTTGGCATTTAAGTTGCCCGATTTGATTCTGATTCATTTTTTCATATAATTTTTTATTTAAACCGCCGCCGGCAAAATCACAAACCCGTAATTCTCTATAATTATCTTTATATCCAAAAATTTTTTTAAATTCCAATATATTAAATTCTTCAAATACTTTTAAATTAAAAAATTTTTTTATTAGTAAACAATAAATATTTTTTTGTTTTTAAAAATAAATTTCAATTTAAGACAAACAAAAATTAAAAATATTAAATTTAAAAAAGGTCAAAGTAGAAAAAATAAAAAATAAAGGTGATATAAAAAAGAATATTTTTTTAAATAAAATTCATTAAATATAAATAATATTAAATTTAAAATGAAACAAACTTTAATTTTTGTAATGTTTCTTATTTTTATTATGGCATTATTTGATGTTGGAATGGCGGGGGAAAATGAACAGTACGTTTTCATTAATACTTTTATTTATTCTGATATTTAATTAATTCTGATTCAATTATAAAATAATTCTGATATTTTATTCTGATTAATAATTCTGATTATTAATAAGTCTGATATTTTATTCTGATTTTATTTAAAGATTATTTATAACGAATCAGAATTAAATCAGAATTATTAATTCTGATTTAATTAGTTTTATAGTAATTCTGATATTAATTATTCTGTAATTAAATATCAGAATTATTAATTCTGAAATTAATTCTGAATTTATTCTATAATAATTCTGACTTTTTAATTCTGATTTCAGAATTATTAAAATAAATACATGTTTATTAAATTAATTCTGAAATTAATTTTTAGAATCATTAAGCGACAGTACCAACAATATCCGATGGGAGGCGGTTATTATGGCAAATAATGAAGCATATTGTTTAAATGAAATTTTCTAATGATTCTGATTAATTTAAAAAATAAAATATATTAGATTTAAGTTTTTCCAAAATTTTATAAATATTTTTAAATTTTAATTTGGTAAACATATACAGGGTTATTTGGTCAAATACACGTCCAAATAAATTTTAAAAAATAATTTACATATTTTGCAAGTTTGATTTCTAATTAAAGTTTTATCCTCGACACTTCCCATCCTTGGCTCAAGGCATTCATAAAATTTTAAAGTAGAACCCTAAAACCATCCCATAAAATAAGAATGGGTTGGATATTATTTGATACTGAGAGCTTTCCGATGTAGTTAAACCCTTCAATCATCTCACGATCGTCTTAATTTTTGTTTTATTTAATAGGTGGGAGGGACCTCGCCAATCTTAAAATATTTTATTAATAATTTAATAACCAAGAAACTGATACAATTTTTAAAATAAAAAACGAATAATTGATGAAATTAGGTAACAAATTAGTAAACTACCTAATTTAACGAAAACAGGGAGATTTTTGAAGAAAAAAATTTTATTTTTTTATTTTTAATAACCAAAATTCAAGCATATTTTATCAGGTTTTTAATAAAATTAAATTTTACAAAAAAGTAATAAATAATCTAAAATTAATTTCCTTGGCAATGATAGTTGGAGAAAGGCGCTACCATTATTTTTAAAATTTTTAAGCAATTTGGTAAATAAAAATAAAAAATAATGGGTAGGTGGTCTAAGAGGAAGAGAAAAAATGTATAAATAGAATCAGAATATCAGAAATTTCATCAAAAATAAATTCTGGTTTTATTAAAATAAATTCTGAAAAAAAAATTCTGATTTAATTAAAAATAATTTCTGAATATGTATAATTATATTAGATATTTTTATTCTGGGATGTAATTGGGTTTTTAATGAAGGTAACAATTCTGATTCTTGAAATTCTGATTTTCAGAAAAGTAAAAATTATGGAGTGATATTTTCAGAATTTATTTTTAATTTAATCAGAATTTAATTTTCAGAATTATATCCATATACTCTTATAATTACAATTTGAAATTCTGATTTGTAATTCTGATTTAATTATATTTTACAGAATTGGTAATTGTATTACTACAAATTTTAATAAATTTAAAACAAAAAATAAAATGAATAAATTATTGCTTGTTCTGTTTATTACTCTTGTAATTGCAACAATTTCCATTCAATATGAAATGGAAGAAGAAGATGAAGAAGCTCAGTATGATTCTTATATTTAATTGCGATTATTAAAATAACTTTCAAAATTCTGATATTTATTTATATCTGATTTGACTAAAATTCTGATTGTAGTGTAGTTTACCATGGTAAATGTTTTGTTAGAAACATGCCATACGATTTGCTGTAGAAAATAATTACCTATATTATTAAATTTTTATTATTAAATTTTAAATCATTCCTTTAGCATACGTCTAAAGCGTCAATTTAACTGCTGGGAATATTGTAGAGGTCCATGGTTCTGGGGCGGACGAAGGGGTGGCGGAAGGCGCCGTCCATGAGGGTGGAGCGGATGATGGAGACAACCTTGGGAAGTTCGGATTTGAATTAACGAAGAAAGTGATGAAAATAATTTTCAAAGGATGTTAAAATTGTGATAAAACTAATTAAATTTATTTTACAAAAATTACTAAAAAATTTGTCCTAAAATGACAGAATAAATCAAATACCCTAATATATCCTAATAATATCCCTAATATACCTAATATACTAATATATCCCATTTTAGTAAATCCCTATTTCAATATATTTGATTTTCCTAAATTCTAAATCCTTATTCCCCTAATATATCCCATTTTCTAAAAATAAACCTAAAGGATTTTGATTTTTAAGCTTTTTAGAAAATTTTAAAATATTTTTCAATTTAATAATTAGGCAAATCTATAGGGTTATTTCGTCAAATACATGTCCTAATAGAATTTTAGAAATAACAATTAATTAATTTGAAAATTAAAAACAATAATAAATTGGCTCTTTAATTAAATAAAAACCTGATTTTCTGAAAAATATTTTTCTATTTTTTTTATTTTTAAAAAATATTTCAAACAAAATTTTAATGAGAATATTATTTTTAATTTTTATAATTATTTTAAATATTATTTTAACTATATGCACTCAAAATAATGTAAATGATGAAGAAATGTGTGTTTAATTTTTAATTTAAAATTTTTTTGTTAATTGAATATTTAAATTTTAATTAGAAAAATTCGAAAAAAATTCAAAAAAATCCTTTTTCTCCTTCCAGAAATCTTCAAAAGCGTGCCAATTTTATGGTGTCATCAGTCAAATGGCTAGTGCCCAAATTCACAACATTATTAAAATTGGGATATAAGGCTGTTATGATTAAGAAGAAGATTGAAAATAACAAAAATTCTACTAAAAATAATAATGATAATACTAATAATTGTACTAAAATAAAATGTTAATCGTTTGATTTTTATTAATTGTTGACTGATTATATCACATTAAAATTTTCCTGACTATTTTAAAACTCGAGAATAGGTTAATAGATGCCAGAAGGTCTATCTGGCTTCGATATTGATTAGCTTTTCATACTAATTTTCATTTTATATTTGATAAGTTCTAGAATTGTCCCTTATATAAATCTGTCATATCAGGGTTGCCGCCCGATACCCGGCATTTTTGTATCCAAATTTTTTTGAAATTTTTGTTTTTTGTACCCGCGGCAACACTGTGTTATATGTAGTCTAATGATATTCAACAGAATTTCCTTTATAAAATAAGCCTATTTATTTCAAACCAGTTTTAGTTATTAATAAATAATTATAAATATTATTTAATAACTGATTGATTAATGTGGTAATTTTGACCACTATTTATGTATATAAATTAGCATGCGATCTTATCCAGGCCTTGACTTCTCTTGGCTTAAGAAGATCAAGGAATTTTCAATGTTCCTTGATTTTATTTGACTCAAGGGCAACGATTCTGGTCAAAGTTCTCAACCGAAATCAAGAATCAACGTCAACGTTTTTTTAAATTTCCAATCTCATTTTGTGTGTCTTTTATTTGTCTTTTAAATTTTGGTTTAATTTTGGTCCTAAAGGTTGAACCAGATTAAACAAAAAATGTTCGATTTTATAAACAATATTTTCCAGAATATACCTAAATTATATTTTTGGGTTCCATAACCCTAAAAGTACAAAATCCTTTAAAAATAAAACTTTTATGATTAATTGACTATAACGACGATAATAAATTGGAATTGCTTTTTTTATTTTTTACCTTATTAGTTCCGCTTTTCCTCTTTGATTTTTAATATCTGGTTCACTTTATTTACTTCTCTTTTCTTTCTAATCACTAAATATATCCTTCCAAAAATTTTTAATAGACAAGCTGATCTGGTTGGTAATAAAAGGAAGTGGAAAAATGGGAAGGGAAGTGATGAAAAGCTAAAAAAGATCATTAAAAACGACCTAAAAAATTAATTTAAAAAATAAATCTGATTAAAAGAGAATTTATTTTTACTATATTAAAGTTTTAGTTAATCTATAACATTCCTTTTATTATTATTTAATCAAATTATATTTTTGTTAATTAAATTAGTTTTAATTTTAAATTCGATTTAATTATTAATTTTTTATTTTAACAATACAAATTTATAGGAAAAATTATTTTATTTATTAATTTTTTAATAATTTAATGTAATACACACGAATATCTTTATAGTATGCCTTATTTAATTGAAAATTCGTATTCCAACCAGGGATTAAACGCCCCAACCCGATTCACTAATCCATCCCGATCCCCACCCTGATTCACTAACCAAATCCATAAAAGCGTAAAGAAACTAGTATATTAGTGGAAGTATATCGTCTATCGTATTTTAAATTGAATTTCGGCACCTTTAATTGGGAGGCCTTCAATGAGGTTGAATAGAGGAATACTAAAACAAGCTTTGAAGGAACTATAACAATTTTTATTTAATTATTTTAAATTTTATTTAATTATTTTAATTAATTAATTTTTTTAATTAATATTTTTTATTAATTTTTAAAATAAATCTTTAGAAAAAAAGGCATTTATGTAAAATGCAAAATGCACTACTTTTCAACATACAGCTAAATTACAATTTAATATTAAATTGGCAAAAATTTTTATTTTTAATTTTCATTTTACTTAATATATTGATAGCAAGTGTAGACAGTGTTGCTAGTTCTGAGAGGTCTTCTGTTGAGAGATCTGTGCCTAACTGTGTGTTTTCTGAATTTTTATTTTAATTTTAAATAATTTTCCTGTAGTAACACGAATTCGAGGGGATATAGAAATAAATCAGAATAAATCAAAAGAATTAAAAGAACAGGAAGAGGAAGATGAGGAAGACAGAATATGTAAAGCACGCTTAGAAAGTAAATTTATTTTTTTAATTTTTAAAATTAAAAAATAATAAATCGTCCCCCTCTTTATAATTTCCCATTTGACGTAGAAAAAATCAACTTAGTGTAAGGAACTGTATATTAAATTAGGGGTATCACTTAGGCTTACCAAATTTAAAATGAGCATATCTTAAATTAGGAGTTCTGATTAGTATGAGAAATGTAAAATTCTGATTCCGAAAATTCTGAAATATTAATAAAATTCTATTTTAAATTAATTCTGATTTTGAAATAATTTCTGATTTTAATTTTAAATTAATTCTGATTTTTAATTCTAATTTTAAAAATTCTGATTTTAAAAATATAATTCCGTATGGTATGTTTTATAGCGAGATCCAAAAATATTTAAAAATAATTTTTTATTAAATCAAAAAATAAATATTTTAATTAAAAAGGCAAAAAACGCAAACAACAAAAAATTAAAGAACATTCATCCGAAGAAATTGGGAAAACTAAATTTTTAAAAAATGAAACTGAAGATTTTGTAGTTAAAAAATCGTTGAAGTCTTTTTCTTCGAGTAAAGAAACCGAAAAAATAAATGATGAAATTAAAGAAGAGATAATAACAAAAAGGTAATATTCTGATTTTTAATTTACTAAAAATAATAATTCTGAAATACTAAGAGACAATAGAATTCTGATTTTTAAAATTCTACATAATCGGAAAATAAAAATTCTGATTTAAATTATGTAATATAGAAATTCTGATTTTTAAATATTCTGAAATTTTAAAAAATTCTGATTTTTAAAATTCTGAAATTTTTAAAAATTCTGATTTTTAGAAATTCTGCAATTTTTAAAAATTCTGATTTTTAAAATTCTGAAATTTTAAGAAAATAAAATTCTGATTTAAATTAATTCTGAATTTTAATTTATTTTATATTCTGGTTGTCAAATAATTTCTAATTTCAAACAAAATTAATTCTGATTACAATTCTGATACCAAAAATTAGAAAATTCTGATTTTTAAATTACTTTCTGAATTTATATAAAGGCCAGCTATAGAGGCCACAACCCTAAGAGAAGAAATAGAGGAGGAAACATTATCAACTTTGCCTGACAAAGACGAAAATTCTGAAAATGAAGCTAGCACAAAGAAGCCTAAAAGAAGTAATTTTTAAATTAAATTCTGATTTTTTAATTTATTCTGATTTTTAAATTTAATTTTTAAAAGAATGCCGTAAACGAAAAATGAAAATAGAGAAAGAAGAAAAAATAGAAAAACAAAGGAATGCAGAAATTGGGGGAAATGATAACGAAAATAAAATTTTGGACCCTAATTTAATTGAAAAAGAAAATAATACAGTATTAATCAGTGAAATAACTCCAAAAATAAATTCTTCAATTATTGACAATGAAGAAGAAAATTTAAAAAATGATGGAAGAACTACTGCTGGGGTGGAAAGGGAGGAGGAAGTAATTAACTCAAAAACGACAAGCTCACCTAAAGGAAATAAATATTGGGGTATTAATTTTTGAAGAATAAAGGGGAAAATGAGGAAGATAAGAGGGAAGTCTTCCGGCAGTTATTGGTAGGCGTTTATGCACCCCAAGTACAATAATGCTCTTTAAATATACCTATTCAAACTTCCACCACCCTCTGAATCTCTCTCTAAGCCTATTCAGTTTTTAATCGGAAGATAAGTTCTCTCTAGGGTCATTAAATTAAGTAACATAAGTCTGACCTTAGGACTCACTAACCTCCATCGGAATCTCCTTTTTTAGACAATCAAGCTTCTTCCAATTTTTAACCAGAAGAAAAATTCTCTCACGGGTCATTAAATCAAGTACCTAACTTAAGTCTCTCACCCACCAGTCATTATCTAAGGTCAGAAAGATTCACAGAAAAGGAAGGTAGGAAAATTCAGTAGGAAGATTAAGGGTGTAGGAAGATTAAGGTCAGTAGGAAGATTCCCTGACCTTAGAAGACTGACCGAGGTTCCTTCCGGTAACTGTCCGGGAGGGAAGAATGAAAGAAATATTTAACAAAAAAAGTTCTCTCTTAGATTTCGACCAAATAAAGCTTCCATCAAACACCACAAAAAATAAAGAATCAAGTGAAACTGAAGAAGAATTAAAACAAGTAACAATATCCACTTCAATTAGCGAATCAAAATTAAAAGAAATAAATAAAAAGGATACGGAAATGGACGCAGAAAAGGAAGAAACTCGAATGGAAACAGTCAAGGAAGATGTGAAGAGTTTAGAAAAACGTAAAGGGAAGCATAGGAAAGGGTCGAGATCGAGGTCTTATGAGTTAAGATCTGGAGAAAGACGACATGGAAGGAAGGGAAAATCTAGAGAAAGACATCATCATGGAAGTAGATCGAGATCCTCGGAAGAACATAGAAGAAGATCGAAAGAAAGAAGACACTCGAAAGAAAGGAGACACTCAAAAGAGAGGAGACACTCAAAAGAAAGGGGAAGATCGAGATCTTCAGAATCTAGAGAAAGGTATTAATCATTTTAGGATTGGTGTTTCGTCCCCGAGCTTAGCAAATTAAGCAAAAATAAAAACAATCAGTTTCGACGGTGGGATGGTTAAACGGGATTAACGACTTAAAATCGGAGGGCTTTCAGTATCAAGTCACATCCAATCTTTTGCCTATTTCATGTAATGACTTAATGTTCCGTTTAACTTCTGGATCTCAAATAAATTTAGGAGTAGAGTTGTCGGTTCTAGGAAAATCTTTGGATATCCAAACCCGAACATATAACCTACAACCTTATTGAGAACAACCAAGTCCAATTTAAACATTTGAACTTCATATATAAGTTATACACCTCACTTTAATATACGTTTTCTTAAGTAGCACAATGGGTGTAAGAGCTGCCTAAGCGATACCCCCTATTTAAGAAACAGCTCATTATAAGGTGCAAACTTTAAGCCATAACGGGGTATATCTAAAATGAGGGGTTGGTTGTAAATTTCAAAAGTAACTGAGATATTTACAGGCACAGAACTGGAAAGCATAAAGGGGGAAGGAGAGGAAGTAGATCTGAAGAAGTATTGAAAAGGGATTCAAAAGAAGTAGTAAATTCAAAAGAGGAAAATTTAAAAGAAATTAAAAAGGAAAATTTAAATAAAAAATCTGTGGAAGTAAAAGTAGAAAAATCTGTGGAGAGATCAGAAAAATCAGAAGAAAAATTGGAAAAACGAAAGAAGGATGAAAGTAGCGAAAAAGAGAAAATTGAAAATGAGGAAGGGAAGAAGAAAGTAGTTGAAAGAAGGGAAGAGGAGAAGGAAGGGAAATTATTAAGTGAAGAAAAGAAGGAAATAAATACTTCTAATGAAGAAAAGAAAAGAGAGGTGAATTTAAAAAAATTTTTTGAAATTTTATAACTTTACGCAACTGTGGGTGCTGGAAGGAATGGTGTTCCCTTCGGCCTAGTAAATAAGGGCAAAAATAAAAAAGGATTAATCGATGGTGAGATGGTTTTAGGAGGTCATCCATCGGAGAGCTCTCAAGCTCCCATCTCTCAAGCTCTCTCTCTCTTCTCAAGATCCCTTTCACTCTTTTGTCTGTATTCTGTGATGCAGCTTTACTCGAGAAAGCAATTAAATTTTTTGAAATTTTAAAGCTTTTAAAGCTTTCCGCAACTGTGGGTACTGGAAGGCCAATGGTGTTTCATTCAGCCTAGTAGATAAAAGCAAAAATATAAAAATATTATTCGGTAGTGAGATGGTTTTAGGAGGTCATCCATCGGAGAGCTCTCAAGCTCCCATCTCTCAAGCTCTCTCTCTCTTCTCAAGATCCCTTTCACTCTTTTGTCTGTATTCTGTGATGCAGCTTTACTCGAGAAAGCAATTAAATTTTTTGAAATTTTAAAGCTTTTAAAGCTTTCCGCAACTGTGGGTACTGGAAGGCCAATGGTGTTTCATTCAGCCTAGTAGATAAAAGCAAAAATATAAAAATATTATTCGGTAGTGAGATGGTTTTAGGAGGTCATCCATCGGAGAGCTCTCAAGCTCCCATCTCTCAAGCTCTCTCTCTCTTCTCAAGATCCCTTTCACTCTTTTGTCTGTATTCTGTGATGCAGCTTTACTCGAGAAAGCAATTAAATTTTTTGAAATTTTAAAGCTTTTAAAGCTTTCCGCAACTGTGGGTACTGGAAGGCCAATGGTGTTTCATTCAGCCTAGTAGATAAAAGCAAAAATATAAAAATATTATTCGGTAGTGAGATGGTTTTAGGAGGTTAACTAGCATCCATCGGAAAGCTCTCAAGCTCTCTCTCTCTCTCTCTCTCAGATCTCTTTCTCTCAAGCTCTCTCTCTCTCAGATCTCTTTCACTCTTTTGTCTGTATTCTGTGATGCAGCTTTACTCGAGAAAGCAGCAGTATCTCTTTATGACACCAAGAATAAGACGTTTTTAACACTATAAATATTCATAAAATTCGACTAAATTTAATTTTTTTAGTCAGAAAATTCATCCGAAACCAAAACAAAATTTGAAAAAACAGAAGAAACTCAAATTGACAAAAAAGAAGCAAAAGAAAGTGAGTTAGAAAATGATAAAGACATATCCGTTGAAAAACGTGAAAATATTAGAAATAAAACAAAAGCTGTTAATTGTGATGAAACGAGAGAAACGCGAAGTAAATTTAAAAAAATTTTCTAAAAATTTTCGAAAAAATTTTATAAAATTTCAAAAAAATTTTTTCTAGCTTTTAAACCTCCAAAGAAAAAATTCCAAAAAAAAATTTCCAAATTAAAAAAAAATTTTTTCTAGACGAAAACACAAAAAAGAAAAATCTAAAAACCCGCCAAAACGGAATAAAAATGGAAGAATTAAATAATAATGAAGGCAAATCTAAGAGAAAATCAACAAAAAAAAATTTAAATAATGATGGGAAGGCTACAGAATTTTTTTCTGCCATAGATGACGAATTAACTGAAAATTCAGAAAATAAAATATCAGAAGTTGAAGAAAATACAAGTTGGAAAATAAATATTTTTTAAATAAAAAATTTATTTATTTTTAAGAGCCTGTAGCACCCAAAGCAAAACCCATGCATTTAAAAAATAAATTAGGATTAGTGGGAACAACTACAGAACGTGAAGGTAATTAATAAATAATTAAATCAGAATTTTGTGTGATTTTGTATATGTATTTTTTTCAGAATTTCAGAATTATTTTTTTACAAACAAATCAGAATTATTTTTGTTAGTAAAAAATAATCATAATTTTAAGAATCAGAATTTTATAAACCAGAATTTTAATAATCGGAATTTTTTAATAATCATAATTCTAAAAATCAGACCTTTAAAAATCAGAAGTTATTAAACCAGAATTTTTAATAATCAGAATTTTATAAACCAGAATCTAATTAATCAGAATTTTATAAAATCAGAATTTATTATTTTAGACTTAATAATTCTGATTTTTTCTACCTAAATTTTAAATAATAGCATTATTACTTAATTATATTTTTCTTTTTAAGCTTCTCCATTAATAACAACAACAGCCGCTTTTCAGAGATGTTATTAATTAATTTAAATATTTTTTAAAATTAATTTTAAGGGACTCCCTACATTTTTGACTGTGAACACGAAGTAGATGACAGAGGGGAACTTTTATGTACTGAATGGGCTAGGGGTGATTTAGAAAAAAATTTTTTTTTAATTTTATAAAATTTAATATTTTAGGAGGATTTTGCGAAATAAACAAGGCAACCAAATTTTTATTTTGTAGAAAGACTTGTTTGTGTATTGGTGCCAACTGAATTTTAATTAGGAGAAAATTAACAAATTATTTTAATAAATAGTTCAACTAGTTTATATTTAAATATTTTAATTTTTAAAAATTAATTACGTGTCTTTCATTACTCTTTATTATTTAAAAAATCATTTTTAACAATAATAAAAATTAAAATAATTTTTCAAAATTTTTTAAAAATTGGTCGAATTTTGTTTATTATTTAAATAATCTACTAAACGCTTCCTTCGCTTTCCAAATCCTCCTCCTCCACAGCAGGGACATGATGGTTGTTGTGGACGCATCATACCTCCTCCACCGAATGGTGGTGGTGGTGGAGGCATTCCTCCTTAAATTACTATTTTTTAAATTAAAAATCAGAATTTTTTGGAAAAAATCAGAAGATCAGAATTTAAATTCAAATCAGAATTTCTGGGAGAAATATAAGATCAGAATTTTTGGTAAAATCATAATTTTTTGGAAAATAAGAAAAATCAAAATTTCTGGTAAAAATCAGAAAATCAGAAATTTTGATAAAAATATAAGATCAGAATTTTTAATAAAGTCAGAATCGGAATTTATTTTTTGGAAAATAAGAAAAATCAGAATTTTAACTAAAAATAAGAAAAATCAAAATTTCTGGTAAAAATCAGAATTTCTAGTTAAATAAAGTAATATTCTCCTACCTCCAAACCCTCCTCCAAATCCCCCACCAAAATGAGGTGGTTGTTGTGAATGTGATTGTATAGTACAACAACAACAGCAAGGACAGCAACATGGAGGTGGTGGCGGTGGAGGAAGTTGTTGTTGTTGTGGAGGACAGCAGCAACAACAACATGGGCAAGGCTGTGGTGGTGGTGGAGGCGGCATTGGTGGAGGCATTGGTGGGGGTGCTGAAATAAATAATTTTTTCAGAATTTTTGCTTAAAAATCAGAATATTCAAAAATCAGAATATTCAAAAATCAGAATACTAAAATCAGAATATTCAAAAATCAGAATATTCAAAAATCAGAATATCAAAGAATCAGAATATTCAAAAATCAGAATATTCAAAAATCAGAATATTTAAAAATCAGAATATTCAAGAATCAGAATATCCAAAATCAGAATATTAGAACAATAAAACTCACCTGGAGGACAGCAACAACAACAGCAAGGGCAAGGTGGAGGAGGCGGCGGCATTGGAGGGGGCATTGGTGGTGGAGGTGGTGGGGGACAACAACAGCAACACGGACAGCAGCAGCAACAAGGCTGTGGAGGAGGGGGTGGTGGAAGTGGTGGTGGGGGAGGGGGTGCTTGTTCACAACAGCAAAGAAGGCAAACTTAAAAAATTTTTCGAGGATCAAAAAAAATTAATTTTGCTCACTTTGTGGGGGAGGAGGTGGAGGTGGTGGTAGTGGCTGCAGAATTATTGGTGGAGGCATTGGTGGTGGTTCCTATTAAAAAATTTTTTTATTTTAAAAGTAAAAATAAAATTATTTAAAATTATTTTACTTGTTGTTCACAACAACAAATTACACAGCATGGAGGTCTTTGAGGAGGTGCCATCATTGGTGGAGGTGGTGGAGGCGGAGGACAACAGCAACAACAACCTGTTTTATTTAAAATCAGAATTCTGGTTTTTCTAATAATTAATTCTGATCTCATTAGAATTAAGGAATCAGAATTCTGATTCTGAAAAAATTCTGATTATTTTAGAATTAAAATCAGAATTCTGATTTTTTAAAACCAATTTTTCTGATTTTTCTCGGAATTAAAAAATCAGAATTCTGAATTTTTTATAATAATTTTTTCTGATTTTTTCAAAATTAAAATCAGAATTCTGATAATTAAATATTAATTAAACCGACATCTTTCATCCCTTTGTTGCATCTGTTGCCCATTAGGAGGCATTAAAGCAAATTGCTGTAAAGGTTGTTGATGTTGTATTGAATTTCCCATATTTGGACCGCCGCAAATTGCGGCACACGGATCTGATTGAAATCCTCCTCCTCCCAAATTAGTTCCAATAGGGGGGAATGCATTGTTGGGAGGGGCATTTAGAGGAGGACCTCCAAACTGGGGGCCTCCAAATTGTGGCAATACTGGAGGGGTTGTTAATAGAAGCAAAATGAGAAGAAAGTGGAGATGATGAGTAAACATTTTGAAAAATATAATTAATTTAAATTTATTATTTTTGTATTTTCATAAATATATTAAATTAGAGGAGGTCCTAAATTAAAAATTAAATATTTACATATTTATTTTTAATTTTATTTTATTAGTTAAAAATTTTTTATTAAAAAGCAACATAAATACTATGATACCTAAATTTCTATATTAATTCTGATTTTAATAATTAAATTCTGGTTTTAATAATTAAATTCTGATTATAATTATAAAGATAATTCTGATTAATTTATTTAGAAATAATTCTGATTTTTTAAAATTCTGATTTTAAAAAATAATTCTGGTTTTAAATTAATTGTTTAATTCTGGTTTTAAGAGTAATTCTGACAAATATTTTTAAAAAATTCTGATCTCAAGAAATTCTGATCTTAAAGAAATTCTGATCTTAAGAAATTCTGATCTTAAGAAATTCTGATCTTAAAGAAATTCTGATTTTAATATATTTAATTCTGATTTTACATAATTACAAATCAGAATTAAATATATTAAATTAAAACAAAAATACAAAAAAATGGAATTCTGATTTTAATTATTTATTTAAAACAGAATCAATGAACAAATCCACAATTCTGATTATTATATAGGATTAAAACGACTCCGAAAAATATTTTTAAAAAATCAGAAAAAATTGTAAATCTTGTAAAATTATATCCTAAACATTTTTGAGTTGCTTTTATGAATATTTTTTGAAGAATATTTAAGTACTAACAGTTTTCCAGGCTTTTATTGCTTATTATTATTGCTAACAAGTACATTTCACACAAATACCATTGTTTCTTATCTTTGTTTTTTTTTATTTATTTTTATGTTTTTTTTTGGTTTTTGGTTAAGTTTTGCAACAGACAATTTTAAAAAAAAATAAAAAAGAAATAAAGAAGATTATATGAAATTTAAGTAAATATTGTTTTTGAAGAACAAGAGGAAGACAATGAAGATTTAAAAAAATTATTGGGGAAAATTAGCAAAAAATAAATAAAAATAAAGAGAAAAGATGTATTACTTTCTCTCTCCTTGTCCAGTTAAAAAATATTTTTTGTGGTTGTTTAAGTGCCTAACGTACTATGAAAGTAAATTTTCTGTTTTTTGTACTTAAATTATCATAAATAAATATTATATATCCGGATTGATGACCAGAAAGTAAGTGGAGAGATGCTGCTCTTGAAATTCTGCTGTTTTTGTTAGCGAGGATGGATAATTTTTTTAAATATTGATATATACAAAGGGATGAATATTAATATAATAAATTACAAATTCTGATTTTCTAAAATTCTGATTTGTAAGCTTAAAAATAAATAGGGAATTCTGATTTGTAAAAATAAATATAAATTCTGATTTTTACAATTTCTGGTTTGTGAAAATAATTACTAATTCTGATTTTCTAAAATTCTGATTTGTAGACTTAAAAATAAATGAGGAATTCTGATTTGTAAAAATAAATTACAAATTCTGATTGTCCAAAATTCTGATTTGTAAACTTGAAATAAATAAAGAATTCTGGTTTGTAAAATAAATTACAAATTCTGTTTTTTTTAAACATAAAAATTAAATAAAATTCTGAATTTTTACAATTTCTGGTTTGTAAATATATTTAGACAAAATACAAATTCTGATACCTATACATATTTTGAGAATTGTAAATTCTTATTTAATTAAATAAAATACAATTTCTGATTTTTTTATTAGTTAATTTATTATTATAATTATTCTCTCTCCTTTTTAAAAATCCGATAATAATTTTAATTCTGATTTTTATCAAATAATTCTGTTTTATAAAAATTTTTCATTTTGCATTTATTATTACATATAAAGGTTTGTCAGTTATTGACACCACTATTTATTTAACAAAACAACAAAAAATTGCTAATATTCTCAAATTTCATTTTTATTTACTTGGAGGAGAGGATGGTCTTAAAACCTTTTCCTCCTCCTCCCTCATTTTTTTCTTCCTTAAATTACCCTTCTCTCTATGCCATTCATTTCACGGCTACATTTCTTCCCCTAAAAAATAAATTTTCATTTTCTTTCATTTCTTTTTTTATTTGGCCCTATGTCTTTGGACGACTTAAAGTAGATTTTCTCACATTTCAATTTTTTGTTCATCAATTCACTTTTATTTTTATTTAATTTTTTAAATTATTTATTTATTTTATAATGTAAGGTAAACAAAATAATTAATTTAATTTACAATTGTAATTTAAAAAAGTTCTGATTAAATTTAAAAAACCAATTGAAAAAAATTCTGATTTGTAATTATGAGAGTTAATTGAAAACAAAGAAATTCTGATTTGTATTATGATTTGTAAACTAAACAGAAATTCCGATTTATACAATTCAAGTTTTACAAACCAGAATTTTGATTTTATTTTACAAAAGGAAAATTCTGATTTTTAAAACTTGCGATCAGAATTTCTATTTAGTAATTAAGTTTTTAAAACCAGAATTATTTTACAAGGTTAAATAAAATAAATTCTGATTTGTAAAACCTATTATAAACATAATTACAATTATTTTATCAGAATTTCTGATTTGTAATTTTTTAAAAATTCTGAATATAATTTAATTTCGATTGAATTTCTTTGCAAATTATTTCTAATTATTTTTGTGTATATTTACATAAATATTTATATTATAAATAAACTTTTTTTCCTTCCAAAATATTTTCTTAGCGTGCCAATTGCTAACAAATTAAGTTAAACAAAAAACGTGTTACTTTTTACTTTTTTTGTTTACACTAAATTTGGGGAAACCAGAAAAGTAAATTGTCCAAATAAAAATATTTTAAACTTTTTTTTGACTAATTGAAATTGGCATTTTTGGATTTGTATGTAAAGATTTTAAAAAATATTTAAGCAAATAAAAATTACTATATAATTTCAAAATTTAATAAGACAGAATAAAACACAAAAATTCTAAATTACAAAATTAAATTATGGATCAGAATTGTAAAATTAATTTCAGAATTATTTCTAAAAATTCAAAAAAATTCAGAATTAATTTCAGAATTAATATTTAATAAAAAGGGAGTCAGAAAAATCAGAATTTTAATATTTTAACAATTTTACAATTCTGATTTTAATTAAACTTATTCAATATTAATATACTTACATAATTTACAATTTTAATTACAAATTTTAAAATTATGATTTTAAAATTCATATATTGCTATAGTAATTTTGATCATATTTTTCCTCTAATTTATTTCCGCTTAAATTTATTAAAATTAATTCTTAAATATTTTTTTTTCAAAATTTTTTTTTCTTCAATTAAATATTGATAAAAATCAAAAAATATTATTTTTATGCTAATAATCTATTCAAAAATAATTATATTTCTTTAAAAAATATTTTTTTAATTTTTTGACAAAAAAATTTCTCTCTCTCACTTTCATTATTTGTATAAAAATAAAAATTATATTTTTTTACCCACCAACTAGCCCCCCAACTATTCACAATTTTTTCTTCTAGTAAAAATATACAATGCTTTTCTGTTGGTATTTTTATATATTTTTATTTGTTTGCGCTCTTATCGCAAGCAAATCGAGCAGATGACTGACTGAATGTTGATGACAACCAGGGCCTTTAAGCTATAGAGAAAGATTGGGAAAAAGCTTCTCGCTTTTTGGGGCCTTTATTTAAGCAAAAACCTCAATGCTTGTACAAACTCTGAGGTAAAGATGGGATGAGAGGAAGACATTTCTCTCTATTTACCTCAACAATACACATACAAACCTACCGTTTTCGGAAAATGATAACTCAATAAAAAATAAATATTTTTTAAATATTTTTATATCATTCGATAGAGAATTTAATTTGCTACAAAATGAGCCTAAAGTCAAAATATTATAGTTTCACTACAACAAAAGTTATGTTCAAAAAACCATCAAAAATGCTCCATATTTTATTAAATTAGGGCCAGTTTTTTCATCATAACTTTTCCCTTGATTATCAAAAATTTATCATTTTAATCTTATTAATAGAGAATTTTCTGCTCTATCAAATGATGTCAATTATAATTTTAAAAATTCATTTCTGCAAAAGTTATAGGGCCCAGACTCGTCTACACCCCACAATTTCTCTCTCATTCTCTCTCTTTGTTTAATTTTCCTCGAAATTATTTCCCTCGAATTAATTTTTCTATTTATTTTCACTCAATATTTGATCATTTTTGTATAATTTTGTACTAAAACACTTCATTTCTTTTTAAGCTTTGTGGTTAAATAAGCTCTCGAGGGATGCTTTTATGCGACTTTCAAAGGTAGGAACGAGAGGGAAAACAAAAAAAATTTTAAATAAAGGAGCGCAAATGAATGGACGGGAGAGAGGGAATGTTTGTTGATTGAGGACAAAAATTGGGGAGAAAACAAGATAGAAAAGTATTGGGAAGTTTAAATTAAAATTTGGTGCTTTTTATATTTTGGTGACATTTGATCTCAAAATTCTTTTAAAATTAATTTGAATTTTTCAGTTAACGCCCCCTCCCTCCCTCAAATCCTCTTCGAAGGCCTTTAATATAATTAGAGATCGGACCGAAACAAGGTTATCAAGGTTGATTCTAGTACAAGGTAAATGTCCAGCTCGTGGTCTATATGACCGCAAAAGGCATCTGCAAAAATCATTTCTTGTTTCATGACTTACGCCAAACTGTCAACCAATCATAGTAAAGTTTGGAATGCAGCAAAAAACCACGAGCCCTAGTATAGTCCTCACAGTTCGGGCTCTATAATTAATGACCTTAGAATTAAATTCAGCTAAAAAACATTAAATTTCCAATTAATTATGCTTAGGTAGTGTGCAGAGCTTATACGCTCGTACCAAAATTTGTCCCTGTACTTTGGTATGAAGTACGAGAAAAAAATAGGGGTGGTACAGATTACGTGTACGAGCAAAATTGAAGTTTATAAGCACTAGTAGGGTTGTTAACTTCAAATAATTTTTATTAGTGTTCGGCACGAGACGATATATCGACGATATTTTTCGAGATATCGCGAGATTTTTTTCGAGATTATCGATCTCGATCTCGTCTCGATCAATTTTTGAAAAAATCGAGATTTTTTCGAGATCGAGATTTTTCGAGATTATCGATCTCGATCTCGAAAAATCGCAAATGCCGAACACTAATTTTTATTGTTTTTTTCTATTTTTAAAATTTTAATTTTTAAAATTATCGCTTAATTGCAAAATAAATAAACAGGAAAAGACTTTTACTTTTTTTTTATTTTTCAAACCCTCAACTTTTAAAAATTAAAAACCGCATCATCTGTCTTCTCATTTTTCAATCATCTTTTTTTTTCTCATTTCCTCCTAATTTTATTTTTTTATAAAAAATATATAATTTCTTTTTGCGTTTTTTATTTTGTTTTTTGTTTGCACTTAAATACACTTTGGAATTTTTTAAATTTTTTTCTGGAATTTTAGGAAGGTTTATGGGTCATATAAAATTTAATTAATGTAGGTAGATATAGCACCGAAAAAATCCCCGATTCCCGAAAATCGGGAATTTTGTTTTTATGTCGGTGCGATCCGTGATAGAGATAGAGATCGGACCGACAAAATCTCGACTCTCTTACGACACTTCCAGACCGATCTCTAATTAGGGACATAGCCGTTTCAATCCCCAAAAATTGGAAATTTTTTTTTTATCCTTGGCCAAAAATTTCAGAGTTTTTTCTCGTGTGAATTTGATTTAGGGATTACGATATTTTAGTAAAACTCTCTCATCTCCATTTTCATCTCCATAATAAGATCCCTAAAAATCTTTTTATTATAATTTTTAAATTTAATGACCTCTTAGTTTAGTCACTTTTTCAGTTGCTTTTTAAATAATACATTTTTTAAATTTTTTTCTTATCAAAAAAATATATTTTTAATCGTTTTATTTTTATCATTTCGTTTTAAATTTTATTACTTTTCTACTAAATTTTTTAAAGGATTGAGAAATAAATTGAGGGACACAGCAATGTGTTGTTAAGCCATTAAACTTCATTTCTTTTTACTTTTTTCTGCCAAATTTCCAAATTGAGTATTTTTCTTTACTTTTTTTTATCCACTTTTTAGTCATTAATTTGCCAATTTAATTTTTATTTTCTAAGTTTTTTTTTTCAACTTTTTTTTAATTTTACAAACTTAAAGAATATCCACATTCATTTAAAATATTTTTAACCCTACAAAAATAGTTCCGAAAAAAATAGTTCCAAGTTCCGAAATCGGTAGTTTTCAAGTTATGCCATCTCAAAGTCCTTCCCTCATTCACAATTTCCAAGATCGGAAATTCATTTTTATGTTCCTCCACCTTTCTAATTCCTCCAGACTACCTGTTAAGTGGTCTTAAAAATATCTGTACTAATTTAAAATAATTTTTAAACTAGACTAGCACCCGTCTCCCGAAACCTTACTGAACCCCGACCAAAATTAAATTCCTACATCCCCTCCCCGGCAAACCCCGAATTCCCCGACACACCCGACCCCAAAGGCTCAGGGTGCTACGCTACTTTAAACACAAGAATATTAAGATTAAGGGTTACTTACTTATAATTTCCTAGATTTCCCTCTTCAATGTCACAATAAATATTACACTTTTTCATCCAAAACTCGCTTCTTCTCCGACTCCCCCAATATTTCCACCCAAAATTCTTATCACTCCAAAAAATATTTTTAAAATAAATAAATATTTTTTATTTTAAATAGAATTGATAAAAAAAAATTAAAAATGCATTCCACCACCCCACAAAATAATCATTTAAACAAAAATAAAATTAATTTCTTTTCCTCATTTTTGTGTAATTATCCACCATCAACTACTACAAAATCATCAATGGAAATTAATAAAAATAATAATAAAAATAATAAAATTATTTCCTCATTTTATTCATCCCCAAAAACATTAATTCCACAAAATTCTGATAATAAAAATAATAATTCCCCTCCCTCCACTGAAAATACAATAATAAATAATACAACAGAAACACCCCAACAAAAGGATAATGTAATTCTGACAGTTAGGATGTTAATGCAGGGAAAGGTAGTTAAATAATTCTGATTTTAATTTAATAAGTAATCAGAATTTAATTTTTGTATTTTACAAAAATTCTGATCTAAATTAATAAACGTTAATTCTGATTTTAAATAATTCTGATTTAATATTAATAATTCCGATTTTAATTTAATAAGTAATCAGAATTTAATTTTTGTATTTTACAAAAATTCTGATCTAAATTAATAAACGTTAATTCTGATTTTAAATAATTCTGATTTAATATTAATAATTCTGATTTTAATTTATCCCAAATAAAATTCAAAATTAATAAATTCAGAATGTTTGTATTAAAGACAAAATCAGAATTTTAATAAAATCAAAAAAAAGAAAAATCAGAATATATGTAAAACACTTTTTTCTGTTTTTAAATATTCTGTTTTATAACAAATAAATAATTCTGATTTTTAATGTGTTAACTCAAATTAAATCAGAATTTTTATGAAATAAAAGATTGGGAATTCAGAATTCCTTACAATTACAAATTTTAATTCTGATTTATTACAGAAATTACAATTATTAATTAATTAAAATAATCAGAATTTTACAGAAAATTCTTTTATTTTAATTTTAAGGATGTAGGCAGCATTATAGGAAAGAAGGGCGATTTTATTAGACAAATTAGAGAAAATAGTGGTGCTAAAATTAATATTACGGATGGGTCTTGTCCAGAAAGGTGATTTAAAAAAATTAAATTTTTTAATTATCTATCAGAATTGTAACAATTTCGGGTACTTTTGCTGCCATTGATCAAGCCTTTACTTTGATTGTTAGAAAATTTGAAGAAGTTTTCTTTTGACTAAATTTTTTACTAATATTTTAAAAGGATATTCCCTCAACACAAACTGGAGCTATAAAACCGCCTATTACGCTTAGGCTAATTGTAATTTTTTTTAATTTTATTTTTAATTTTATTTTTAAATTGCCACAAGTGAAGTTGTTAGGATACTCGACTTACAGTTAACAAGAAACTCGGGTTTGATAACCTATAGTTGGTAAAGTCTGCTTTAGTGTAGTCCCTTATAGGCATCTAAAAATCAGCTCTAGCCTTGTTAGTAAATTCTGAGGTAGCACGGACAGGGATGTCACAAGTTATTCCAAGTCCAATAGTTCAATACCCTAAATCCAAAAGATGGGCAACTAAAAATTTCAAATTTTTATTTTTCGCAAAAATTCTTCATATTAAAGATACCAGCTTCCCAATGCGGTTCACTTATCGGAAAAGGCGGCTCAAAAATAAGAGAAATACGTGATGTAATAATAATACTTTATTAAAAATTTATTTAAATTTAAAAAGAAAACTGGTGCTTCTCTTCAAGTAGCAAACGAAATGCTTAGCAATTCTACAGAAAAACCAGTTACCATAAGTAAATAATTTTCTATTTTTCTCTTAAATTAAGCTACTCTTCTTTTTTATAGGGTTTTCCCCAGCCCGTCGGGGGGAACTTTTTCGGGGAACGAGGAGGTGAAGGAAGGACTGTCGGGGATCTGGGTCGAAGAGACTATTTCGAACGTAAACACAAGAACTCCGTAATCTGACCATTATGAGCCCTTTTAAAGTCAAATAGGGGAATCTTGGAGATAATTAAGATGGGAACCTTTTTCGGGGACGAGGAGGTGAAGGAAGGACTGTCGGGGATATCTCTCCATATCGTGATCGGAGAGACTATTTCAACGAAAACACAAAATCCTTAGTCTGACCATTATGAGCCTTTTGAAAGTCAAAAGAGGGGAATCTTGGGAACAATTGAAAAAAAATTTTTTTAATTTTAAAGGTGGTAACAGTGAAGCGTTAATAGGCTGTATGCAACATGTCTGCCACATTTTATTGGATTCCCCAGCCAAGGGTCCCACAATTCAATACAAACCTTTGGGTACCTTAACAAATATATTAACACCTTCAACTTCGGTATTGGCTTCTGTAGTTGCTTCTGGAGGAGGGGGGAAATTAATATTGGGAGGCGTCCCTCCCCAACAATCTACCCAACAACCAACCCTTCCATTTATTGGAGGATTACCTCCATCCTTGTGGCAACAACAATTATTATTACAACAATTACAACAACAACAAACACAGAGAAATATTATTTCGAATAATATTCCATTATTAATCCCTCAATCACTTCAAGAGGTAAATTTTTGAGTGGATTTTATAAAGAGTATAGTGTGAAAAAAATTATTAATGTAAAGATAATTTAATTTAGGGTGCGTAGATATCAGGATGCGGTCTGTAAAATCCGGACTTTTCTGGGTACAAAATTGACCCCCAACTAACTCAATAACTTGTACGTAAGATTGGTGGTATTGCTAAACATTTAAGATAGGAGTTTAGGCATCTCCTCCTACCCCTACCATTGGCAAACTAACTTTAAAAAATTTACCCAAAATTGATGTCATACATAACATCAAGGTCCGATTGTATTATTTTAATTTTTCCATAAAATTTTCCAAAAAAATTCTTTTTTCTATTATATGTATTCCAGAATGCTATCTATTTTTTGCTTTTAATCTTTTCTGGCCGTCAAAGCTTTAAACTATTTTTACATAATTAATATTTCATTTCCTTTAAATTTAATTTTTTTTTGTTTTTTCCCTCCTAAATTTAAAGCAAATTGCTCTTCTAAACAATCAACAACTTTCTCGATTTTTGCCAGTTACGTCCTCTTCAAATTTAAATACTTATCCACAACAAACAGGTGATTAAATATGATACAGTGAGACCTCACTATAATGAATCCTCCTACAATGTCCTACTACATATAAGCGATTGTGGTTATAGAAAAGCTGTTGATCCAATGTCCATCTAAAGTACACCTCTTGGGCTTAAAATTTTTTTTCTTATAATAAGGTGTATTTAAAATTGTCGGTATATCGCCTCCCTTCAAAATTTTATTCTAACGTGAGGTCCTACTGTATTATATACCTATATATCATTCTATTAAACCCCCAATTTTTAATTTTGTGGTGTTTTACCCTTCAATTTTCATGCTTTTTTAACAATTTTAAATTCATCTCCCATTCTGTTTAAAGAAATAAATCATAAACCATTTTAATAAGAATTTTTCTAATTAAAATTCAAGCCGCATTTTTGGCTTCAACTCTAAATCCTACACTTATTCCAAACAATATTCCAAATATACAACAACTCGAAACGCAAAGTTCTACTAGTGGAATACCCGGATTTGACCCTGTTATTGCAGCATTGCTAGCACAGCAAGGCACTTCTTCTATTGACTATGCGTCTTTATTAGCTGCACAGGTTCTGAAAATTAAATTCTGATTTTTTGAAAAGACAAAATTCTGATTTATGAAAAAATTCTGATTTTTTTCTGATTTTTCTGAGAAAAAATTCTGATCATAAATTCTGATTTGGGAATAAATTCTGATTTTTTAAAATATTTACAAAAAACCAGAATTTTTCAGAAACACCAATCTCTCTTGTCAGACCCTTCTACAATTAACCTTCAACATCAACAACAAATGCTGCTTCAACAACAACACTTAAATAATTTATTGCTTTATCAACAACAACAATCACAACTACAAACTCCTAACGAGACTTCAAATACTTCAAACACTCCTACTACTACGGCTAGGTTGAAAATACAGAAAATTCTGATTTTTAAAAATTACAAATTCTGATTTTTAAAAATTACAAATTCTGATTTTTAAAACTTACAAATTCTGATTTTTAAAAATTACAAATTCTGATTATTTAAATTACAAATTCTGATTTTTAAAACTTACAAATTCTGATTTTTAAAAATTACAAATTCTGATTTTTAAAAATTACAAATTCTGATTTTTAAAACTTACAAATTCTGATTTTTAAAAATTACAAATTCTGATTTTTAAAACTTACAAATTCTGATTTTTAAAAATTACAAATTCTGATTATTTAAATTACAAATTCTGATTTTTAAAAATTACAAATTCTGATTTTTAAAAATTACAAATTCTGATTTTTAAAACTTACAAATTCTGATTTTCTAAATTACAAATTCTGATTTTTAAAAATTACAAATTCTGATTTTTAACAATTACAAATTCTGATTTTTAAAAATTACAAATTCTGATTTTTAAAACTTACAAATTCTGATTTTCTAAATTACAAATTCTGATTTTTAAAAATTACAAATTCTGATTTTTAACAATTACAAATTCTGATTTTTAACAATTACAAATTCTGATTTTTATTTCATTTTATTATTTTTATTATTTTTCAGTGTCTCCCTGCCAACAGATACCATGGTACTTGCAGCTGCTTTCGGTAGCAACAGTAATAACGTAAACACAAATAAGAAAAAACAGCGTTATACTCCCTATTAAATTGTGATTTATTATTTAAAATTTTTTAAATATTTTATTTAATTTTTTCTTCAAATTTTTTCACTTTCTTAAAGTGCATTGCACTCATTCAATGAACTTTATAATTAAAATACTATTTAATTTTTTTATTTATTAAAAACAATTTTTCACATTTTTAAAGTGAATTGCACGCATTTATTAAAAATTTGTAAACTTTTTAATTAAAATAATAGAAATTATAAAATTTTCGTTGTAGTTAAATTATACTTTTAAGAGTACTGTGCAATGTCTCTTTAATATTTTTACTTAAAAAAAATTTTTTTTAAGTCACGAAAAACATTTTTACTTTACTTCTAGTCTCCCATATAAACTTTAATAAATGTTAGAACTGTCCAAGACGCTGGTCATAATTCTTGACTTTGTACATTTCCTGGGGGTTTTCGGTCCTAGGGTGAAGTCATGGCCTTTGGTCTTGATTTTTTGGGCTTCTGAACAATGCACCCCCTAAAGACCATTGAAAATAGAAGAGCGAATGGTAGTAGGTGTGAGGAGGAAGGAAGCAAAAGTTGAGACGGCTTAAATAAATTTTAACATTACAGTAAAATTACTGGGTTGTTGATTGGAAGTGTTTTATGTAGGTTCTTACTGTTGTTCAATGCCCTAAATGTTAGTTCGGAACCCAAATGTTAGTTTATTCTAGGGTAAAACCCCGACTATTTTTTGGCAAAACCCCCGAACCGAACCCTTGAAGGCTCTACCCCGGCAAACCACCATCCCCGACACTCCCGCCCCCGAAGGCTCGGGGTGCTGCACTAATTTATTCTTCCAACATTTTACTATTCATAAGGTGAATAACGCTTGTGAGTGACATTATTTTTGCCTTAAGCGCTGAAAATTCCAAACAATTTTCTCAAGTCCTGAAAATTTTTGGTCTTATAATGGGTTGACCCAAAAAGAATGAGCCCTTTATGGATAAAGCAAATAATTTACTATAACAAAAAAACAAAAAACATTCAAGAAACGATGTATTGCCCATTATTATCTATTACTTCTTGCCAATTTTTGGGCAGCTCTAGAATTCTTCTTCGATAAAAAGCTGTAGCTGATTTTGCCTCTAGAAGATCAGTTACTCAATTTTTGATTTGCGTATCATTTAGGGACCGAACTTCACGTAAATGATTTTTCATAGACCGGAATAAGTGATAATCAGATGGCCCAATGTCCGGTGAGTAAGGCGGCTGTGGTAGAATTTGCCATCCGAGTGTTTCATTAATGTGGGCACGAGTTGCATTTGCATGGGTGCGCAGGTGCGTTTTCCTGATGGAAAACAACTTGGCCTTGACGTCGTCCCTGAACGGTGAAACCATCAATGGCAACTTGAACGCGGTCCAGAATTGTACGATAGTGATCTCCATTAAGAGATCTCCTCCTAGGAATTAATTCCCAGTGCACAATTCCAAATCTAGCCCGAAAAAAAGGGCTCATTCTTTTTGGGTCAACCCATTAAAATGTACCTGATCATCTACAGTATATTTAATAGTTTTACTAAAAAATGTTTTTTGCTCCATTTAACTTTTATATTTTTAAATTAATTTTAAAAACTATTTTAATGGAAATTTATAATTTAAAAGCTAATTATGTTTTACTTTTAGTAAATGTATTTTTTAATGAATAAAAGTATAATATAGTACTATTTAACTTTAAAAATTAAAATTGCATCAGAAAATTTTTTAATATAGTAATAGGCACTTTTATAATTAATTAAATGGTAATTTTTTTATATTTTTTATAAATTTTTTTGTTTAATAAAAAAATTTTTTTAATAAAAAATAGGCTATTATTTACATAGTTTATCCATTAAATTAGATTGTACAAAAAATCAGAATTTTAAATTAATTTCAGAATTTCTAGCTTCAGAATTAGGGTTGGGGTTTTCGAATCGGGCCGACGTTCAAGTCGTTTTCGGGCCTCGTTTTTTTCGGGCCGGACCGGTCGAGTCTTTTTCGGCCCAAAAATCGAGGCCCGGTTCTATCTTTCGAACCGGGTCCCCAACCCAATTCAGAATATAACAGAACATTAAAAATAAATTCCGTTTCAGGAAGGTTTGGTGTTCATTCTCCGGTTGTATTTTACAATTAAATTTTAGTTTAATTACTAGTTTGTATTTCCGGAAAGTTTAATTCAGGAAAATTATTTATCAGAATATGTCTTTTGGTATTTTCCGGTTGTATTTTACAATTCTGATATTTAATTCTGGTGTATTTTCCGGAAAGTTTTAATTATTTTCCGGTTGTATTTTTTTAATACTATTAGAAATACAATTTTTAATTTTGTGTTTTCCGGTTGTATTAATTATATTTTTTCTTCGTTTCGCAGGGACTTTTTAAAATTAAGTCAAAGCTAAAAATAAATTAAAAATTTATTTTAAATTAATTAATTAAAAAATGAGCAACAATAACACATCTAATAATAATTTAACTACAATTAACACAAGCCCTGTAAATCCTTTAAACTTAATATTAATCTGATAATTTTCCCCAAGATTTACAATTATTGGGCCAATGCTGGGTTTATACCTAATATGGTTGCGATGTATGGGGGACTTTTTATCTTGAGTTTAACTGGGTTTTGTTTGAATATAATGTTTGTTTATTTGACTAAAAAGAGCAAGTTTGTAATTAATTTTTTAATAAAAATTTTTTTTATTTTTTAATGGAGAATGCCCCTCTTTCTCTAAGATCCTTTCTCTAAGATCTAAATCGCTAAACTAACCTACTACTAAACCAACCTACTAAATCACCAACCTATTATGAGCCATGGTATTATTTTGCCCCATAATAATCCCATAAATTGAACCGAACATATTTTCCACAAAATCGCCCCTCAACTTCAATCGCTATATAATTTAATTAAATATCCAATTTTCTCACCCAACCTACTAATATCCCTTGAGTTATTGTGAGTGGTATTAGGAGTTTATGGAGGGAGCAGGCCAGTGTACCGCGAGCCCAATGTACCGCCGAGCTATATCTTTGTTCAAAATTGTCGAATCCGTGGCACCCTTGTATGGTTCGATTCAGCCGTCGAGCCCCATCGAACCATACCCAGACGCCAGGATTCGACAATTTTGAACAAAGTTATAGCTCGGCGGTACATTGGGCTCGCGGTACATCGGGGTGTACCCGTTTATGGATGATATTGTTTATCTAAATAATCCTAGTTTCTACTGAAACATCGCCCTACTCGTTTTCGCTCCTCAAAATCACACCTCAATCCTCATCGTCAAATAAAATATATTTTTTTCTTCTTCAAGATCCCTCCATGGTCGCTGTAATTTACTTTTAGCATTTAATTCATTAACTATAACACCTTTACAACTTTTTTCTGGCGTTAAATTTTTTGTTTTATTTTCTGGAACTAATTTTATAAGACTTAAAACTTGCTATTATTTTGCTTTTTTACCTTTAATTGGGGCTGGATTGGCTACAAGTGCACAATTATGTGTTGGAGTGGATAGATTAATTAGTGTTTTGTTTCCTTTTTGGTTGGGAAAATCTTTAAAAAATTTTTTAAAAATTCAAAAAAATTTGAAGGTATAGAGACAGCGATTTTTACATTTCCACTTCAATTCTTTTTATTTTTTGCTTTGTTCGGTGTTTTGTTATTAATTGTTATTATTTTTATGGTGTTTCTCTACATCCTGACAAGTAAATAATTATTTGATAAATTAAACCCTCCATTTTTGTACGCCTTTAGGGCTAATCTCAGGTTTACTCACCAATGGCAAATGCAAAGAAAGTACCTCTTAGGCAGCTCCCCAACCCATTGGTTCCAGAAATAAGAAAAAGTCCCCCGTGACCAGAAAGTCATGGGCTAGCTTCTTGGATATAAAATTAGAACCAAGTAAAGATGAGAGGTGGAAGTATATAAGATAATAGGGTGGTTAAGAACAGAGCTTCGATCAAGTCTCTTTTCTGATAAAAGACTCCCTAATGAAGGACTCTCCAATAAAAGACTCTGAGGGGTATTGGGATAGTTAAGAGCCTGCTTTAAAGATACTATATTTATTAAAATATTTAAGTATGGTAATGTGCTCAACAGGGGATAATGTTACACCAGAAGCTGGTCCTTTTGTTTATGATGAAGGTCTAGTTATATTTTTCACTGAATTTGCCTGTTATGTTACTATTTGGTTAATTATTTTAATTAAGAAATCTTCGCAAGGTAAAAAGTTATGGGAAAATGATAGATGATAATTTTGTTAATTTTAAAGAAATGGCAAATTCAAAGAAATTAATTAAATCATTAACCATTTTAATGGGAATTTCTGTTTTTATTTTCTTACAGGCAAGTTTCTCTCATTTTAGTACTACGTTTCGGCGCAGCCTGATTATGGCGCAGCCGCTTGTAAATCAGCTAAATGAGTACATAGAGCCCTGAAATTTTGTAGAGATATTCTGGTTGATGTTATCAATCTTCTCTTAAAATTTCAGAATTTTTGGTTAAATATTTCAGAAGTATGGTTGGAAATAGACCAGATTCTCCCATAAATCTCGATTTTTCGGCCATAACTCTTGAAGTACTTGATCGAAATTTCTAAAATTTATATAAATATTAGATAATACTATCCAAAATATGTGTGCAGAATTTTATTATACATAGGGTTTCCTTATCTAATATTTTTTAAATTAAATTTACTCCATGTTCTCTCACAAATGTACGCCTTCCCCCATATTCTCCCTCCCTAAAAGTCATTCTAAAATTTAAATCTATTTATGTAAAAATATTTTAAGGGACAAATTTGGAGAGTAGTTTTAACCTATGTTAGCTTTGATGCTTTTGCAATTGAATATTATATTGGTTTTCCCACTACTTGTCTTTACATGATTGGATTCAGCAGTAATTTACCTGTTCTTGTTATTTTTAGGTTGAATTCATTCCTTCTTATTTCCCCAAAAATTTTTAAAAATTTTGTAGCACGGAATACAAAACAGCGTTCTATAAACATCTTGGCTGGCTATTCTGTATCAAACCTGGACAACAACGTCCAGTTATAGTTTCCATGGTTAGAACATTGGATCAAGTCCAGCCTAGAATGAGAGCGGATACTAATACTGTTGGTACTCATTCTAATGTTACTAATACTCGATCAAGAGCTTGATTGAAAGTTGATATCTTATTAACTCATATTTTTCCCTTTTACCCAAATTTTTATAACTTTTCAATTATTTTTTGTAAATAGCCTCAGGGCAAATGCTTATAACTCTGTTCATTGATTTCCTATAATTTTAATTTTGGTATCATTCGATTCAGCTCGACGAGACGAATCGAATGAGTGGTCGTTTGATTGTATTCCTCTTATATTTTTATTAAAAAAAATTTTTTCCGTGACTATGTCCTTCCCAAACAAATTTAATTTACTTTCAATATTTTACAAAAAATTAAAAATACAGGATTTATGTTAAAATTCACTCGAGTTTTATAAAAGAATATTATATATTAAATTTAATTTTAAATATAAGCAACAATTTGTTCATTTCCATTCTTTTCAAGCAACTGACGTAAAGAATTGTTTTCTTCTGCTGACCTAGCTTTACGTTCCCCTTCAATTTTTAAAATTTCCTCCTCACTTCTTTTTTTTCTTTTTAATACGGCATTGTTAGAAGCCGAAGACTGTGCAGCCCCTTTACTTTGGACACCCGATTGTTGATTGTTAAATAAGGATTGGACTCCGTTTGTGTTGACAAGTTGGCTAATACTAGAGACGTTTGTATTGTCCCCTGTTGCGTCTACACTTCCACGAATATTTTCAGCTAGGAAAATTTTTAAAAATTTGTTTTTTGAGAAAAAAAATTTTTGAAGTATTGGCTAGTAGAATATCTACTTTTTTCAAAAATCAGAAAAAATCAGAAAAAAAATTTCCTTATTTTTTTAGTTTCCGGAATTATTACTACATATTAAATTGACCCTTCCCACCTTCCTCGAGTCTTTACCCTATAACTCAGGAACGCATTACCCAATAAGAAGAGGACCTATACGGTTAAATAGAGGACAAAATTTGCTACAAAACTACCAAGATTTTTAAATTTTGAAGGACAAACAAGAAAAAGTTAAAGTCAAAAAACTGACATTACTCCCAATATTTTCCCTATTTTTCACTCATAAGAAAAAAATTTTTTAATTTTCACTTTGTGGAACTCCATTAGGTCCAACCAATTGCAAATTTGCATTAGTTAGAGCACTTGAAGGGCCTAAAATTAAATTTTAAAAATCACCAAAAAATTTTTAAAACTAATTACCAGCCCCTCCTCCTTTGGCTAGAATCGTTGAATTACCAGAATTACCAGTATTAGTCAATCCCATAAATGTATTTCCATTGACAGAGGATGACTGTCCTGTTACTCTACCATTAACCATATTTGTACCTTAAGATTAAAGAAAAATATTTTGGAGAAATTTCCTCTTAAACCATTTGCCCCCATCCCCGTTCCATTAAGCAAAGCTCCTTTATCATCAATTGATAGCATTGAGGGTGTCCCATTGGTTGCTTTTGATTCCCCAGCAGACCCCACACCTACTCCTGACTGAGGATATCCAGCATTTGCACCGACAAAGGATGAAGCAGCTCCGTCTTGATTTCCTGATCCTTGTATGTTGCCACTAGCTAGCCCACCTAAAAGGAGGGAATCCATTTTTAATTGATTTCCGTTGTAATTTATGTTTTATGACAATTACGAATTTAATGCGAAAATACAAACATATTTGTGCTTTACTTTCAGAAAGATTTTTACCATTTGCGTTTTCCGGTTGTAATTTTCATAATTACAAATTACAATTCAAATATTTAATTCTTTATTTTCCGGAGAGATTTTTACAATTTATTTTTTCCGCTTATTTTCAGAATTTTAATTTTATTAATTTGCGTTTTCCGGTTGTAATTTTACAATTACGAATATTTCTTTTTCCGGAAAGATTTTTACAATTTGTTAGTCTCAGAATTATAAATTACATTTATAAATTTATATTTTCCGGTTGTAATCTTACAAGTCTTTTTACTAAATTCTAGTTTCTCACCACTACTTGCTCCATTGCCATTGATGCCACGAATACCATCGCTTACACTAACTGACTTATTTGCTCCATTACTTTTTCCTTGCACACCCACCATGCCGTTAACAGCTCCAGCTGAGTTAATGCTCGAATTTCCCCATAATCCACCTTCACCCGGTCCCGATCCATTCATTACAAGATTTCCAAACGAATTTACATCTAAATTATTTGTGTTTCTTTGTATTTATTCTGTTTTTTGTATTTTTTGTGTTTTTTATGTATTTTTGTGTTTTTTGTATTTTTTTGTATTTTTGTGTTTTTTGTATTTTTTTGTATTTTTTTGTATTTTTGTGTTTTTTTGTGTTTTTTTGTATTTTTTTGTATTTTTTGTGTTTTTGTATTTTTTTAAAAATTTTTTTTGTATTTTCTTTTGTATTTTCTAAACAAAAAATAACGCTACTTGAGTTGCCAGAAGTCAAAGTTTCAGCTCCAACCAGTCTACTACCGCCTGTTTTCGAACTTACTCCTCCAAGCATATCCCCGGACAACTGCGAAGAGTTGCCATTTCCAGTACCTTTGCAGTATATATTTTAAAAATAATTTTTAATTTGAAAAACCATTAGCCGAAACACGCGAAATAACACCTCCACCACCATTGTCATTAACTCCAGACACTAATCCATGGGCGGAGAGGGCTTTAAAATACAATAGATAAATTAGAATTTTAATGAGTTGGACGGATATGACTCGAACTTCACTTGCGTACTTCCTTGGGGTATGAAAATAATCGTAAACTAATCGCTTAAGTAGCTTAGAATATCGCTTAAGTAGCTCCCAGACCTTGTAGCTAGCAAATTTAAAAATGAGACTACATTAGTGGAAAGGCCAACAGAAAGGTCGATATAGAGATCCAACTGTAAATAAAAATAAAAGCCATGAATATACCTGGATTATATAAAGAACTTCCAGTCAACATTATATTCGCTTGGGAGTTGTTTTCTCCTTAAAATTTTTCATTAGTATTCTAAAAAAATCTTTTAACAAAGCTACCCAAAGCAGAAGATATAGCTGACAGCTGAAACATAACCGACCCCCAATTTAATGTTTGCCCCACAGATAAATCTACATTGGTCAATATATTGCCTGTTGCTCCAGCTCTGCCCCTGGCAGTTGCAGCTGATAAAATTTTTTTATATTTCTAATTTATCTCAATAATTTACAGTTATTTCCATTAACAGAACCCATGTTGTCCGCAATCACTTGAGAATTGCCTTTTCCCGAGGCAGATCCGGAGTCCGTTCCTGACTGGCTAAGAGTGTTCCCATTGACGTCTTAAGTAATTATTATTATGCTTCTTAAACGAAATTTCCTTTACTCGAAGCACTCATCCCCGATGCTTTGCTATTCATTCCGACAGCATTTACGTTTCCGTTGTTGGACGCCGAGTTTGCCCCAGCCATAGCATTCGATTGACTCATAACATTGCTAGGACCGGTTCCAGCTGCGTTTCCGGATGATGTGCCTTTAGAAAATTGTTTGAAATTTTTTTTATAAAAATTTCTTAATCCTCACCATTCGCCCCAACTGTTCCATTTGGAGTTTTCCACATTGAATTTGAAGAGGATAAATCCTAAAAAATGTCATTTTAATTTTAAAAATAGTTACGAACAGTATTGCTCCCGTTCGCTGTAGCTCTTCCAGATGAGGCAACAGGGGTGCCACCAGCTGCAAAATTTATATAGGTAATTATTGGACTGTGCCCTATTTCAGAAAAGTATTCCTGATAAAAATTCCGGAATGTTTTGTATTTTATTTTGTATTTTTGATCACTATTTATATTTTTTAAATTTTCCGGAAAGTAATTACATTCTTCCGAAAATTAATTAAAATTGTTCGGAAGAAAATTACAACCTTCCGGAAAATTTTTTAATTACAATCTTCCTGAAGAATATAAATTACAATTATCCGGAAATTATTTTCTACTTTTCCATGGGGAAGAATACCTTCCGGAAGAATATTAATACAATCTTCCGGAAAAATATTATTACAATTTCAGGAAATATATTAAGTACAAAAATAGTTATAACCTTCCGGAAAGAACTAATTACAACCTTCCGGGAAAAATTAATTACAATTTTCCGGAAAAATATAAATTACGATTATCCGGAAATTATTTTCAATTTTCCGGAAAAATGTTAATTACAACTCTTCCGGAATTTAATTACAACTTTCCGGAATCTAAATATTTAATTCTTTCCAATTTTAATAAATTAATCTATCCGGAAAGTATTTTTCTTTAAATTTAATTAATTTTCCGGAATTTATTTATTTTTTCCGGAAACTTATATTCAAGTTAATATAAAAATTAACATTGTCTTCTTTCCCTAACAGTTGCATTTGTGAATTGTGACATTATTAAAAGTATGCTCAAAAGTAAAAGGAATATTATTAATGAAGGCATTTTCTGCCTTAATAAATGTGCAGAATTAATCATTCTTTAGGGGTTACCTTTAATTTAAAAAAAATTTTTTAATTAAAAAATTTTATTCTTTAAATTTATTAAAATTTTATTGATATTAAAATTTTTAAAATAAAAAATTTTTGGTTAATATTATTAAAAAATTTATTATTAAAATATAATTATTTTTATTTTAATGTGAGAGATAACCTGTTTAGTTGTGTGATTAAATTTTTGAGTATTTTTTAAATGGATTTAAGTGAAATTATTTATTTTTAATCCCTTTCTGTGTCTAAGCCTTCGTGTTGAATTAAATATCCTTTTTATATAATTTTAATAAATCCCCATTTAAATGGGTAAAATAACAAAACACGTCCAATGGTGAATTTTTTACTAATTTTTTTTTATTAAAAAAAAATTTTTGAGAAATATTTTTTAGTAAAAAATTGTCCAACTAATAATATAAATGAATATAAAAATTAAACATCCCAAACCGGGTGTACGCGAATCTCTGGATACGAAAAAGATTGGATATACGAAAATTTTGGGTGCATATAAACAGGAAATATCCCAAGATTTCCCGGGATCCGCCAACCCTGGATCCCATCACCTAGTAAAATTCAGACTAATTACGGTACGGTCCGAACTCTAATTCTATTATTTTCAATTAAATTTATATCAAAGTCCTTAATAAAAAAATTTTTTTTTAATTTTTATATACTTTATTTAGTAAAATTATTACAGGTATACATAATAATTTTTTAAATATATCCATTATTCAACATTATTTTCTTTAATATATTTGACCCTTTTTAAAATTATATATTCATTTATGTATCAATCATTCTCCTCATAATTTTATCTTTTTAGCAGAGAAATTACAAAAAGATGATGCCAAAATATTAAAATCCGGATTTCTACAAGATGGTCCATTTCGAATCTAATTAAAAAAAAAATATTTATTTTTTATTTGAACTTTAAATTTAAAAAATACCGCAGGTTTACATTTACAAAAATCAATTGCAGCTTGTTTACTGAAAAAAAATTTTTTTTAATTTTATTTATTTATGAGCAACCACAGGGTATAGAAAAATACACTAATTTATTCCAATTTGTTATATTTCTTATAAAAAAATTATTTCTGGATTTCGAGATATATCTTTGGTTTCGAAGGAGAAGGGGTTTAAAAAAAATTTTTTTTTAATTTTAAAATTTTAAAAAATATATTATACGCAGTAGCTGCAGTGGCATGTATAAGATGATCACAACAACCATCAGCCACACAATATTCAAAATTATTTATAAAAAAGAATATTGAAATAATTAAAAAGATGATTGTTTTAGTTGCCATTATTTTTTTTAGTTAATTAATTTTTTTTAATTAATTAAATTTTTAAATTGGATTTTTAATAATGATAAAAATGAATAAAGAAACAGACTATTTATATTAAATATTTTGTCATTTTTTATTTAAATAATTTATTTAATCAGTGTTTTTTACTTATTTAATTTAATTTTTATAATTTAAACGTGGATTTAATTTTTTTAAATTTAAATGTTTTAATTTTTAAATTCTTTATTTGGGTTGGGATCGTTTTGGCGCGAGCTTATAAGTTAGCGAGTTGATTATCAAAAATGATAAAATTTTGCAATAATAACTCACGTACCTTTATCTAAGTTCTACAAAAATTACAGAATTTGTGAGCAAGAATTTTAGAAATTATGGCGAAAAATGGTGATTTTCTGAAAAATGCCTAATTTTTCGAGGTCTATCGACTATACCTTCAGAAATATTTGATGAAAAATTCTGAAATTTCTGGAGAAGGTAGTTAAGGATGTTAAAGAAATTTGAGAAAATTTTTATGAAGTTAGGTCTCGCCTAAGTGCCACTTTTTTGTTCTCGCGCCAAAACGGCCCGGCGCCAAAACGACCTCAACACTTTAAACGTAAATCTAATTTTTTTTTAATTTAAACGTTTTAATTTTTAAATTCTTTATTTGGTTAATAAAAATTTTTAAAAATCTTTTTTTTGTTTAATATTAGTTCCTGTCATGAGTTTTTAATATTTAATTTAATTCAGTCTAATAAAATTCAGTCCACTAATAACAGACAACAGAAAAATTAGTTTATCAAAATTTAAGGCATTTTATTTTAATAAAATAAGGCACAAAATATAAAAAAAAAATATTTTTTTAAGAATTATGCAAAAGTATTTTTAAAAAAAGAATTAAGTATTGCCCCAAAAAATATATTTAAATGACTTAGTATAGTTGAATAGTAAGAGATTCTTAATACAGTTAGACCTCTATTTCTAAATATACCCACAAATAGATCATTTCGATTCAAGGAATAAATTTCCTGAATTTAATTATTCCTTCCTGAAGCTTTCTTTCATCCTAAAGGTATACTTCAAGTGATTTTTAAAAAATATACATATATGTAAGTATCAGAAAAAATCGGAAATAGAAAAAAAATTAGAAAAATAAAGTCCGAAAAGTCGAACTTTATTTTTATCAATTTTACTTATGATTTTTCATAATTTTTCATGTCCCAAGGGTGTACTTTTAAAAACAAGGTCCAACTATATTCATATTCCTAAATTTAAAAAAATGCAGATTCAAAGAATAAATTTCCTTATTATTTTCCATTTTCTTTATCTCCATCTTCCCCTTTATTTTCAGCTTCTTCACCTTTTTCCTCCTCCAAAACACTTGCTAGCGCTTTTGTTTCATTTTTATTTTCCAATTTTATTTTTTCCGTTCTTTCATAAAGCTGTCGATCTGTTGGAGCAATTAATCCTAATTTTTGAGCAGCATCCAATGCACGCTGTGCTTCTTTGCGAGCTTCTTCACGACCAGAAGCAGCATCACCTTCCAATTTTGTTATAGCCACAAGAACACGGAAAATCTCACTCTGAAAGGATGAGAATAATAAAATTTTAAATATCAGAATTTTGAAAAAAATCAGAAAAAAATATAAATTATTACTTAAATCACAAAAATCAGAAACAGAAAAAACCCGAATAAAACAGACTCAAAAAATCAGAACAATTAAAAATCAGAAAAAGAAAAATAAGAGGCAGAAAAAAGTAAGAAAAAATCATAACCAGAAAAAAATCAGAATTATTGGGAAATTATAGAATTGGAAATCAAAATTAAATCAGAACTGAGCAAAACCAGAATTAAAAATTGTAGCGATAACAAAAAAAAATATGGATCAGAATTATTAACACGAACAATTTCAATAACAACCAGAATTACAACTCAGAAATTTAAATTGAATAAAAATCAGAATTAAATCAGAACTGGATAAAACCAGAATTAAAAATTAGAAGAAATACAAATCAGAGATATAAACCCTAAACAAACTTAAATAACAACCAGAATTACAATTCAGAAATTTAAATAAGAATCAGAATTAAATAAGAACTGGATAAAACCAGAATTACACATTAAAATATATCTTTAGTAATAAGAAAGAGAAATACAAATCAGAACTACAAAACCTAAACACTCTTCAATAACAATTGAAAAATTTAAATAAAAATCAGAATTAAACAAAATTACAAATCAGAATATAACTTTAGTAATAGAAAGAGAACTACAAATCAGAATTACAATACCTTAAGACACTACAATAACAACCAGAATTACAATTCAGAAAATTAAATAAAAATCAGAATTAAACAGAATTTTACAAATCAAAATTACAATTTTAAAAATTAATTTACAAATCAGAATTTAAAAAAACGTTTACCGCCATAATTTCACTAGCAACCATTTCCCCTCCATATTCAACCATATTAGCTATCCCAATTAAACCTCTTCTTTGTAATTCTGGCCTTTCAGCCATTGCCATTTCTTTAAATAATTCTATCCAACTTTTACTTGAAATTTCTTTAATTATTCTTGAACAATATTCTTTATCTTCTGTTAATATAGCAAAACCAGCTGTTGATGCAAGCCGTAAACGATCAGTTTCTGTGTCACCTTCATCACAGTAGAGGGCCCAAACTTTAGCACGGTCTGTTCCTGGCTATATAGAAAAAAAATTTTTTTAATTTTTTGGGGGTTAAAAATTAGGAAATAAAAATATATTGACTTGTTAAATAGCAGGGACCGGACAAATTATCAAAAAAAATTTTTTTTTTTCCAAGAGAATCTTGAACAAAATTTATTTCCCAGAAAATTTCCCAAAAAAGATTTACTGAGAAATTTTTCCAGAAAATTTTTGGGAATTTTTTAAGGAATTTTTCTCCCCAACAAATTGTTTCCCGAAAAAAAATTTTAAAAATTTCAAGCAAATTCTGGATTTTTGAATTTTTTTATAACTTCCCCTCATAAAAAATTTAACAGAAAAAATTTTTCCTTAAATAAAAAAAATATTTTCCCCTCCAAAAAAATACCTTAATAACTTCTTTATAATAATCTTCACAAAAAAGTAAATTAAGTAAAAGTTCTGCAGCAGCAGCCCTCAATTCTTCATGTACTGGATCAAACCAATATTCTTCAATTTTGGGTAATGCTCTTTCATGTAAAATTCTTTTACGGACAGAATCACTAATTGATGCCAAATTTGTTAAAGTTAATAAACTGTCATAATTTGCACGGCCCTCAACTATTAAAAAAAATTTTTTGAGAAAAAAATAAAATTTTAACAAAATAAATTTTTTTTAAAAATAATACGTGAGTCGAATTTCAGGGGGGAAGGGGGGCTAAAATGGAACTTGCAAAAAAATTTTTGATGCTTACTTTTTTGGAGGCTAAAAAAGGCCAGATTCCTTTGGCCCACTTCACTATAAAATACCTTCAAAATTAGATACTCAATCTAATACACTTTTTTGACAAGGTTAGCCACTGGGTGGGTTAGCCCCTTTTAAGTGTGTTATTTTCTGTTCCAAGACGCAAAGCGACAACACGACTTTAAAGTAACCGATACAATTTTAAACCCCAAAATGTGTTTCTCTAAGTTATGCCCGGTAAATGTCCGGTTGGTGTCCTACATGTCCGCAAAGAGAATGCGCATTTTTCCTTCCTTTTCTTGCATTTTTTTCTTCAAGGAGTGGCGCCCATTTTTCTCTTATATATGGTTTTTTCTCTTATGCCTTTTGGCACGTGAAAAGAAAGGAAATATAATTAAAATTAATTACTAATAAAGTATAAATTTATATTTTATTGTATAAACGATCAGAGATGATTTACTGTTTGGTGTTCATATCCAACTGATCTAACCCTTTTTGATTCAATATCGAGTTCTTAATCGTCGAAAAATGGAATCCAGAAATTCATGAAGAAAAGAAAAAAATAATCATTAAGGATTTTTGTGATAGCTTTCTCAAATATATTTTTAATATATCAGCGGGATAACAAACTTTAATGGGATTATAATGTAGGGATATTACCCAATGGAATTTAAGATATTTTGACAAATCAGCTTCTGCAAATGTCTCATCTATATACACAATAGAACTGATCTGTGAACATGATTTAATTCTTCAAGAACTTAAAAACCAATTCTTATTCTAATTTTTTCGAAATTCTTATTTGACTCATTATCTAATTTGTCTCTTTATCTAAATTTTCTTTATTTTTCATTTGTTTCTACTTAGTAATTTTAATTATTTGCCACTCCTTGAAGAAAAAAATGCAAGAAAAGGAAGGAAAAATGCGCATTCTCTTTGCGGACATGTAGGACACCAACCGGACATTTACCGTTATGCCCAAGCGTATTTTAATTTAATAAAATAAAATTAAATACCATCAGGATGTAATAAATCAACTAAAGGTTTAACTACTTCATACATTCTTTGGCCAGCAAAAACAATATTTGGATCATTATGGGCACCTAAAAAATTAAATTTTAATTTAAAAAAAAATAAATTTCAAAATAAACCTAAACGTGCAATAGCATGTGCTGCTTTAATTTTTCCATCAGCTGTGCATTCCTTATATAATTGAAGTAAAAGTTTGGCACCACCTTCGCTTATTATTTGACCTATTTAAATTAAATTTAAAAAAATATTTTCAATAGAAAATTAAAAATTTCTTCAGAAAAAATAATTTTTAAAGGTGGGACAAAGTGCCTATTTTAAATAAAAACAAAAGGGAAAATTAAACACACAAGTTTTCGAAATATTAAAATGGTATAAATGTTTTTAAAAATTAAAAAAAAAATTTCGGAAAAAAATTTTTTAGAAATGGGACAAAATGTTCACTTAAAAAAAATAAAAGAAACGCTAAAAATAGACAGGAAAATCTTCAAGATATTATTTAAATTCTTTTGAAAAATTTAAACAAAAAAAAAATATTTTTTTTGAATTTACCAGAAAGATCTTCAAAAGCACTAAATGCACATATACACCTTGCCAAATTATCCAAAGCACTTTTACTTTCAGTTTTAGAAACAAGCACACAAGCTGTTACTGCACCAGCTTTTACCTTTAAATAAATTTTATTTTTAATTTAAAAAAATTTTTTTAATTAAACCATTAGTCTTATCCTTTTCTCAACAAAGGAATCAGCATCTTTTGGGTGTGTTTCAGGTACATGATGTTTAGAAAATTGAGCTAGTCTGTTGAAAAAATTTTTTTTTATCTTTAAAAACTAAATTAAAATTTAAACAAATTTTGGTACTTTATGGATATGTCACCCCCCTCCTATTTTTGAGTCTCAGAGTTTTCCTTAAACGTAGAAAATGGTCAGAGATTATTTTCTTCTCCATGTCAATCATTTTTCTTTCTTCAAGCAAAATAACTGAAATGTGGTAAATGTAGAAACGAAATGAGTGAAATGTAGGTACAAAATACGTGAAAAAGCAAAATAAACAAGCAAAATACTTGAAGAAGAAAAAAATGATTGACATGGAGAAGAAAATAATCTCTTACCATTTTCTACGTTTAAGGAAAACTCTGACTCAAAAATAGGAGGTGGGTGACATATCCATAAAGTACCCAAATTTTAATTTTTTATGAGACAAATTTTTTTAATTGAAAAAAAAAATAATTAAAATTAATAGTAAATAGGGTTTTTAGATAGCTCATATCCCCACCCCATCTTCTCAACCCATCATTTCTAATGGTCAATAAAAAGCATCTTAAACTGGGGTATGGGGGGTATCTAAAATTAAAATGAGATTTAATTGTAACCAGAATAAAAATTAACGTAAAAAATTTAAGAAATCCTTAATAAAAAAAATCTTTAAAAAAATCAAAAAAAGCAAACAAACTTAATCATTTCTTCATCAATTTTAGGTTTTTCATAAGCATTTGCACAATTCATAAAAATAGCAGCCATTGTATAAACACATAGAGCCCCAGCATTTTTTGCCAATTCAACTAAAGATTTAAGTAATTCTGTATCACAAACAATTTGTTCTTTAATTTCAGCATCTAAAGATAAATATGAAAGGCCTTCACAAGCAAAACGGCGAACATCAACCTTTTAAAAAGAAAAAAAATTTAAGAAAATTATTTTTGGTCCAAAAGATTTAAAATAAAAAAAATTAAATAGAAAAACAAATTTAAAAATTGAAAAAAAAAATTTTAGTAAATTCAAGCAAGAAAAATAATGCTTAAACACCAAAAGGAATCGAACCCAACAGAAAAATTAGAATATTTAAACTAAAGCCAAAACACCTAACCACTAAACCACACACTAACAGTTCTTAAATTATTAATTTTAGCCTGAATAGAAGGGGAATTTTCATTAAAATTTTTTAATAAATACAAAAATGGATTTTAATCTAATCAAGTAATAATAACTTAAAAATAAATTTAAAAATCCCAAAAAAATTTTTTGAGTAACCAAAGAAACCCTTTCCTTATAGAAATTAAAAAATTTTTACAAAAAAAATTTTTTTTCTATACCGAATATTTATTAGCATTTTCAACAACCAAATATTTCCTACACGCCATTGCTAATTTTGTTCTAGATTCATCATCCATAGGTTGACGACTTGGAAAAAAATTTTTTTTATTTGATAAAAATAAAATTTAAAAATAAAACCTGCAATCATCCCCAGCAGAAGCAGCACATTTACATAAACCTACCAAAGCACGAACTCGAACATTTTGGTCTTCAGAACGATAAAGCTTTTTTAACACAGGCTTAAAAAATAATTAAATATTACTTAATAGAGAAATAAGCTATTAGAGCCCAGAACTCGATAGAATTCAAAATTTTTAAAGTAACGTATCCCATTCCGTACTAAAAAAGGATTTTGTCCGCAAAAATTTTTGGCCACAAAAAAATTTGCGGATTTTTATTGTCCGCAAAAAAATTTGCGGACAGATTTACTGAAGAGTACTTATCTGCGATAAAATTTACGGATTTTTGTTGTCCGCACCAACACCACCGAGAATTTGCACTCTCTTTAAAATTCGGACAAATTTACTAATGAGCACTTATCCGCAAAAAATTTGCGGACCCCCTATTCAAAAACAATATCCAATTTTTTAAAATTAAATCCCAAAAATTCCCAACTAAAAAAAATTAAAAATAAACAACAAACCAATCCTTGTTTAATCAAAGCTGTTGCCCTTTCATATTTACTAACAGACAAAACAATTAATTCAACAGCTAAGCTTTGTTGTAAATTATCCCCATTTTCAACATCAGCCATAGACAACATAATACCAGTAATTTTATCATTTGTTAAAAGATTAAAACCAACATCTATTGGGCCTTGCATTAAAGTTATTAATAAAGCAACCAATTTAATTTTGGAAATTCTTTGGTTAATGTCGATTAATAGACCATCAAAAACATTTTTAACAACTTCTGAATAGAGAGCACGACGTTGATCAAAAACCTTTATTTTTTGTAAAAAATTTTTAAAGTTAACGTTGAAAAAATTATATTAAACACTTAAAAGTAATTGTCTGCAAGAAACTTGCGGACAACAAATTTTTTCCGTAAAATTTGCAGATAACCGAATTTGTCCGCAAAAAAAGATGGCTTCAGTAAAAAAAAGAGGGAATTGTTGTCCGCAAAAAAATTGCGGACAGAACTTGCGGATTTAAATTTGCTGATTAAACTTGCGAATTTAATTTGCGGACAAATTTTGCGGATTAAATTTTAAAAACAATAATCTAAACAAAAAATTAAAGAAAACCAACCATATCATCATATAAACGAGTAAGAAAAATAGCCACATGTTGACGTGTTTCAGCAGAAACGGGGTAATCACACAATTCGGGTACTTGAGTAGCCAAATGTAATATTTTATAAAGCCCTCTTCCTTCAATAAAACGCCAAGACCATCCTCTAGGCAATCCCCCATCCATATGCATTAAATTCTTCATTAACAAATCAATTACACATTCTCTCACAAAAACATCAAATTTTGGGTCAGTCAACATTTCTTCCAATTCAAGAATTATACGAAGGATTGGCACTTAAATTTGGGGGAAAAAAGATTTTTTTAATCAAAAATACTTCTATAAAAAATTTAAAAATCGTTTGTAATATTAGGGTGTAACATAAATAATTAGCCCCCCTTGAGCAAAGTTAAATAAATATTTATTAAAATTCAACTAAATGTTTTCAGACTTCGAATTATATTTTTTTATGTTCCTAAGAGAGTTGCCTATTTTCTGGCAAAAAATCAGAATCCTAGGATTAGGTTGGCCGGAGTTAGAGGTAAAATAATAGAACTTCTATTTTTGAGACAAGGCAACTTCTTTTTGATTTTTCTCTGTAAAACTGATGAGTAAGAATGAAAATTTAAATAGATTCTGATAGAGAAGAATCTGATGAATACGATGATATAAAAATTCCCATGGAAAACAGTTGGCTGATTTTTTAGAGGGTCGCATTTGTGAAATGGGGTCTAGAATTATGCTGTTATAGGATATCCCCGCGCGAAAATGCCCAGCGTGGCTAGGCGACGAGATTTTTTGATGGACTCGATTTATATGGGAACAATACTATCCGGGGGTAATAGTTTAGCCAGTTTAAACTAAGTTCCAATGATTACCCCGCCGCGACACCACCAAATACATAAGTTGGACCAGTCTGGGTTAGAGGTCGAAACTGCTGGTTAGCTGGGATAAGCCGTTCCTTTTTATTTACAGAATTCATGAGGACAACCCACTCTTCCTTATAGGTTAAAATTTGTATCAAACAAGGAGCTTCATTGTGGCATTTAAGGGGTTGTTTTGCAAAAGCGACTTAGTGATTTTTTTGACTTTGCGGCAATTCATGGGGTATCAATTGACCCTTCATAACTTGATACCCGCTTCAAGTAAAATTATTGAAATTTCTGTAAGTGAGCAGGTGAGTGCCTGCCCCAATATACACATTTTATTTTTTGGATTGGCTTTGATTCAGGGGAGAACGGCATTCTTATCTATCGTTGGTTGGCATCCAAGACGTTATTTGTCTTTCAGCTCCTCTCTACCTTTCTTTTATTTGGAGAACCAAATTTTTCCCGTGAGATACGAGATAACATCCCCATACTTAGCTGTGCATATTTTGCGCCATGTTTCCTCTTCTGAATGTCCAAGTTCAATCTCATATTTGAGGTGAATACTAATTTCATAATTTTGCCTTGATCTTTAAAAATTCATAAAAAATTTGTAAGTTAAGAAAAAATTTCAAATATTTCAGAAAATGAAGAAGACATCATTAAGAATATATGACAAAAAAATTAAATAGATTGGAAATCTGAACATTGAGATATAAAGTTTACAATGTACATGGTTTAAGGGGGGCTAATTATTTATGTTACACCCTAATAAATATTAACTTAAATTCAATTAGAGAAGAAAAGTAAAAATAAGGGGCCCTGATTGGTATGAACCCCCCCCCCCCGGAACCCTCACTTCTACACGGGTCTCAAAAACGATGTTGGATGCTTCTTTAAAAATTTAAAAATGTGTTTTATAATAAATATAACAACAAAACCCCAAAATTAAACAGAAAAGGAATCGGTAAAAATCTGGGCCATGAACGAGTTCGAACCCCACAACCTTTTCCACAACCACAGGTCACAAAAACACCCTCTCCCATCCCATAAAAACAATATTTTAAATAAAAACCATTAATTAGTTAATAAAAATCTGAATTAAATTACTAACCTAATATTTCACAAAAATTTTTAAAAAATAAAATACCCCCTTTTCCTCTCCCTTACATTTATTTTTCTCAACAGTTTCAGCACACGGTTTAATCTCTTTTGACCTATCCATTGCAGCAAGTCCATTAAATACATGTTGAATAACTGTTGACGCAGCCTCCACAAATACTAAAGGTTTTCTAGCGGCAATAAGACGTGTAAAAACCTGGGCACCTCCAAGTAATTCCATTGTTTGAATTGCCTTTAAAAAAATTTTTTTGAGGTTACCTCAAATATTCCTTACAAAAAGGCTGTGGAAGGAGAAGTAAAAAATTTTAGAGGTTGGTATTCGGGCGTTAAAATCTAGAAACTAAATATGTAAAGAAGCTACAAGTTGCGGACCCTGGAGGTAATCGAACTCTGAACTAACACAAGTCAAACTCCACAACCGCACTGGGGATTGAACTCACAATCAATACCTCACTAAGACAACTACCAGCAATAACCTCTCCCATTTTCCCAGACAGTTATAAAAATTTAAGTCCGAAAATGATCAAAATTAAAAAAAATTTAATAAAAAATAAAAACCCTTTCTCTCGATTTTCCAGTCAATTCAGAAAGAACTCGAACAGCAGCTAATGCCTCATTATCAGAATTTTTCTCCACATTTGTAATAATTGACAAAAGTTGAGTTACAATTTCTCCATTATTCCAAACTCTGTTGGCGCCGTTTGCAGAATCTCGGCAAAGAACCAATAAATTATTTAAAGCCTAGAAAAAATTTTTTTTTAATTTTTAAAAACCATAGAGACATTTAAAAACTCAGAAATAGTCCAAAAACCCCAAAAAATCTCTCAAAAATTTTCCAAAAAAAATTTTTAAAAAATTACTTTAATTTGCATTTCCCCCTCTTTTCCAACATTTTCAAAAGCCAATTTCATCATTTCTTTAGCTTTGCTTTCAGTACTTTCTGTTTGTTTTAATCTTTCAGAATTTGATTTAACTAATCGAGCACACAATTCAGTTAAGGATCTTTGAAAAAATTTTTTTTTGAATTTGCGGACAACTTTTGCGGATTAATTTTGCGGACGAACTTCGTGGCTATTTTTTGGATTGGAAAGAATCACAAAAATTACTCGTGTCAGACAGTGAACTGGATCCGGCCGGTCTTTCTTGAATCCGGGTTCTAAGTTTTTTCCAGACAGACTCTAGTTATATATCCGAAAGTTCCAAAATAATCAAAAAATAAACCTGTCATTAGGCAAAAGTCTCAAAGCTTCTTTTGCATCAGTAAATGCCGAACCTATTTTGTCTAGTTTTTCTCTTGCAAGTGCTCGTCTATACAATGCTTTGGCGTCATTTTGGCTCAATTTTAATGCTGAAAAAATTTTTTTAATTATAAAAATTGGGCAAATTTAAGTTTAAAATCATCACGTCATTAAAATCAAAAAAATTTAAAAATTTCCCATGTCAGAGCGTTAAACAACCGTGAAAAATAATTTATAAAACCCCCTAGTTATGTCCTGAAAATTTCCAACCCCAAAATTAAAAAAACCACTAACCTTCATCACAATCACTTTCAGCTCCCTCAAAGTCTTCCAATTTAAGTCTAGCCATCGCTCTATTCTTCAACAGGGTTAACCTCAATTTATTGTCTGGTTTCAATGCCAATGCTTGACTGTAACTATCAACAGACTCGGAAAACTTGTCCAAACTGAAATATTCATTTCCTGAATTTTTTAAATTTTCAGCTGCCAAGTCATCATTTTGCGATAAATTTTCTTCTTTTTGAGGCATCATTTCTAGTTGAAAACTAATAAAATTAAAAAATTAAAATTTAAAGAAATTATTTAATTACAGAAATTTGAGAAATACGAAACCAAAAAAAATTTTTTTGATGGAGCACAGTCCAAAAAAAAAAAATTCTTGCACTCTAAGGGGATGGTAAACAATAAAATGGCCGTTTCAGAATTGCTTGGTAGATTTAAGAAAAATTTCAAAAATTAAAACAAAATTAAAAGGATTTTTAATTGGCATGTATGTATTTTTGGGACACGCCCACCTTGTCGCGCGGCCACCTTGTCGCAGAGCCATAACTTGCTAAAAAATTTCTGGCCCTTATCAATTTTGGTACCAATCTCTTTAGCTCGATGAGAGGAATCGTTTAATACTAAAGTTGGTAAGATTCGGAAAACTTGAAGGAAGTTATGGCTCTGCGACAAGGTGGCCGCGCGACAAGGTGGGCCGTACCCTGTATTTTTATCTTTAATAAATGTTCAATTATTTTTATAAAAGTTTGATCAACATTTTGATTCTTACAATAAAAAATTTAAAATGATTTTATTTATTTTGCGGGTTAAAAAAATATAATTTTGATTATTTAGTCTAGATATTTTGACAGAAAAAAGTGAAAACTTTTTTCTTGTGAAATGACCAATAACCACTCCCATTCATTTTTCGGTTTAAAAAAGGGGGATTTGAATGGATATAGCGCGAACATAAATTTACTTTATTTTTACTCTATTGATTTTAATAAAGATTTTTATCTGAATCGGGAATTTTAATGCGTTGTTTTAATTACATATTTACTTTAACAACCTTTATATTTTAATATTAATTTTCAATTTATTTCTTGTTAAGTTTAAGTTTCATTTTTTTGATTGAAACTTGGAAAAGTTTATTTAATCCAAGTTTATTTTCAAGTTTATTTTTGCGTTTATTATTAAGTTTGTTTTTAAGTTTATTATTAAGTTTATTTTATGTTCATTTTTAAGTTTAAGTTGTATTCTTAAGTTTATCTTCAAGTTTATTCTAAGTTTATTTATTAGGTTAGGTTTATTTTTAATTTCAGTCTTAAGTTTATTTTTAAGTCTTTAACCAAGTTTATTTATTATTTCTGATTTAAATTGAATACAATTCTGATACAGCAAAAAATGTTAATTCAACCAAACCCTCGTTGTTGTCCTGGCAGTATATTTTCACTATTTTCTTCCCCCACCTATTACCAACCTCTTTTTAACGACCATCCTTCTACCTCTACCATTTCACCTTCCGGAATTTTTCGTTTTTCAAATGTTCTGGTTTTGAGGAAAACAGCTTTTTGGGGAATTGCTTTGATTTTTCGTTTAACTATTGTAATGAGTATTTTTTTGGATTTTTAATTAAAAAAAATATTTTTTTTCGGTCATCTCTGGAATTATTTTCGGATTTGCTCTATATCATCGTACTACAAATCTGTGGGCATTAAAAAATCTTGGAGACACATTTATGTCTAAAAATATTGGAAGAAGGCCTATTGTTCTAGGAGCCTTCCACAGACTTAAGGAAGAACAGAATGTGGAAGGGGATTATGCGGTATAGTTTATTCTGATTGTAAATTGTAAAATTCTGATTTTAAATTTAAATTCTAATTTCAAGTTTATTTTTCTATTTACCTAGGTTTATTTTTAAATATTCTGATACTAAGTTTAATTAAAATTCTGATTAAAGTTTATTTAGTTTTAATTTTACAAATTCTGATTTTTAAGTTTACAAATTCTTTTTTCAAGTTTATTTACTTATAATTTCTCCTTTCAAGTTTATTTTTCTGTTTGTCGTTGTTAATTCTGATACTAAGTTTAATTAAAATTCTGATCTCAAGTTCCTTCTTCTCTTTAGTCTTAGAAATTCTGATTTTTTAAGTTTATTTAATTTTCATGTTCTAAGTTTATTTTTCTATATTCAAGTTTATTTTCATATATTCTGATTCAAGTTTAATTAAAATTCTGATCTCAAGTTTATTATTCTGAAATTTCTACCCTTTTTCAGGTAATCCAATTCCTTGGGGATGGACGACAGACACACACCCTATTTTGTATTAGTGAAAATAACAACGGGGAAAAGTTAATAACTAGAGCGCATATAGAACGCATTCACAAGGGGAAACGAGCAGCTAACGACCTGTGTTCATGGAGCGGTCATTTAGCGGAGTGTAAAATTGGATCAGCAGATGTAAATTCGATAAGGCGAGACTTAGGAAATATTTTAAAAATTAAAAAAAAATTTTTTTAGACTAACAACAAACGGAAATATATTATCCACCACTGACTTACCAAATTTAAAAGAACGGTCAATTGCTGTTCAGTTAGAAGAACCCCTTTATTTTAATGGGGGAAGGAAATATCCTCTAGTTGTTTGTATTGCGCCTATGTATACGGTGATAAATTAAAAAAATATTTTTCAAGGGATTTTATTAATTTTAAAATTGACTCATTATAAACCCAAAATTTTAATCAAAAAAAAATTTTTAGTAGGGGGGGGGGATAAAAGCTTAGTCTCGGGCAGGCACCTGCGAACTTCGAGCATTTTTTGCTTGGAGCTTTCGCTCACCACTTACAGGTGTTTGTTCTACAGACTTAGCTATCGGAAAGCTAAGGGTCTTCAAACTTCATAAATCTTAAAACCTGCCTAGTTAGCACTTTAGATGTTAGCAAGATGGATCTTCCTTACATCCTAAAATCAAATATAACTTTTCCTCGCAAGGTGGGGTTATAACGAGAATGGGGTTAAATTCTAGACTCGTCAAATTTTAAACTAAAAATAATAATTTTAATCAAAATTCCTTTTAAAGTACACAGATTGGCAAATAATGCTGATGGGTATAGAATCATGGATAGCTTTGGGAGCACAAAAAATAGTTCGAAAATAATTTAGAAATTTTTTGAAATTTATTTTTGAAGATATTTCCAATACAATCAGCCTCTGCTGATACTGTTTTAATTTTGAAAGAGTATGAACGCATTGGTAAAAATTTTTTGGGGAAGATTTTTAATAGAAAAATTAATTTTCAAAGGTATTGTTCACTTAAGAAAATGGCCTAAATGTAATTTAAAAAATTTTTTTTAATTTAAAAAAATGTAAAAATTAAAGGGCCCTTACTTTCCGATGTAAATCCGAATGGTTTAGTATTGTCTAGAGGCATTGAAGAATCTCATGTCAATTGTTTACATTTTGTTAAACCGTTTGCTGAGATGGTTGTTTTTACTGATATTGATGATATGTAAATATTCTTACTTTTAATAATATTTTTTTAAAAAAAAGTTTGTAAACTTAAGTTTTGAGGAAATTAAATAAACTTGGAATTGTAAAACTTAATGAAAAAAATAATAAAATAATTACAAATTGTAAATTATAATTGTGAAACTTGAATTAATTAAAGCTTGAACCTAGAACTTGAACAGAAATAAATAAACTTGAGCCTATAAAACTTAATAAAACTTGATAAAAATTAAACTTATAATTGCAGACTCAAAACTTGGAATAAAAAAATAAACTTGGAATTTTAAACTTTATTAAAAATAAAATTATTTTTATAATTTGTAACTTAACCTCTAAAATATTAATTTTTTAAAAATTAAAAAAAAATTAATTATTAAAGGTTAATGCCATTGGATCCTATGAGAATTCATTCTAGAGTGAATATAGAAATATTGAGGGTAAAAAATTATTTAAAAATTATTTTCTTAAATTTTTCAGAGCTTATTTCGTGAACATCCAAATGCTGGTTCTCTTCTTTTTGAACATAGGGATGTCCAGGCAAATTCAAAAAAATTTTAAATTTAAGAATTTCATTTAAGTTTGTTCCCCCAGAAACAGCTCCAGGAGAGCTTTATCAATCACTAGCTGATTTTAATTTTTCATTTCTCCATCAAACTCGTTGGAAAACTAAATGTAAAATTTGGAGAATGAAAACGAGGGTTGTCGTTAATGCAAGTAAAAAATAAAAATTAATAAATAATAAATTAGAATTGTAAACTTAAAACTTGAATTAGAAGGGAAATAAACTTGAGATTGTAAAAGAATTGTAAAACTTGTTTTATTAAAAATAAACTTGGAATTGTATTTTGAAAAGAAATAATTGTAAATTAAATATAAAACTTGAATTAAAGCGAAATAAATAAACTTGGAATTTAGGTTTATAATTCCAAGCTTAAAATTCCAAGTTTATATATTTCTTTAAATTCTTTATGGAAAATAAACTTGAAAAATAATTAACTGTAATTTATAATTGTAAATTTAAAACTTGAATTAATTTAAATAAACTTGGAATGGTAAACTTGATTTAGAAAAATAAACTTTTTTTTATAATTTTATTTCACTTATTAAGTTCAAACTTAAAGTTCACTTTTTAATTTTAAGGTCGTGTTGATAGTGTAAATATGCATGAGACGGGAATTCATCGTTTTGGTTATTCCCAGGTAGAAGATCAAAATTAAAAAAAAAAATAAAAAATTCCCCTTTAAAAAGGTGCGCGTGCCCTGTCGTCGTGCCCATTTTTACCATTTACGCCACTCTTTCAAAAATATTGCTCTAAATGAATGGCCAATTAAATTAGATTTATTACAATACAAACTAGAACAACAATGGCAATTAAGATTAAATTTTAATTTTACAAAAATTGCTACAGAAACAAAATTAACACGTTCGTCATTTGAAAGTTTTGCTGATTTTGATAATTGTATGATTGCGATAAATGAAGAACATTGGTCTTTGAGGGTTTCTCGTTGTTTGACACCTCATGTTTGTTATTCTAGGATGGCGAGGTAAAAGGAGATTTTTTGTTTTAACTTTTACAAATTGATATTTTCAAGTTTTACAATTTGTAGAATTTAAGTTTTATTATTTCTAAGCTTGCAATTTTAATTAAGTTCTATTTACAATTTGTATTTTATGAAAATTACAAATTTAAAGTTTGCCTATTTTCAAGTTTATATAATTTAAGTTTGCAAATTTAAAGTTTAATTATTTTCAAGTTTTACAAGTTTTAAGTTTACGAAAATTAAAGTTTATTAATTTTCACGCTTGCAAACTTTAAGTTTGCAAACATAAGTTTATAAACTTTATTTCAAGTTCTACCAACTTAAGATTTTTTTATTTTCATGTTTTACATAGTTTAAGCTCACAAACTTGAATGTCTCACATTTTTAAAGTTTTACAATTTGTATTTTCATTTAAAATTTAAAAAGGAATATGAGTTGTGTAGCTGCAATTGCTGATTATAAATTTGCCTATTCTGGTAATGGTGATTATGTCTCTGCTTTAAATGGGGAGGCCGAACTTGGGCCAAGTGAATTAAATTGTATGTTTAATTTATTTAGGAATAAATTATTAATTAATTAATTAATTAAAGGTGAAGCTCCTCTTCCCAAATTTTCTTATGGTAATCATTATTACCTTCCGTGAGATCAGAAAATATTTATCTTTTAAATTTTTTATCATTTTTTTATTTTACCATTCCTTGTTTATAATTGTTTATTTAAATAAAAATTATTAATTAGTTTTTATGAAACCAACTTTTTAACTTTTCTATTTTTAAATTTTAATCACATAAATATAATTAAGTTGTAATTCTTTTACAAATATTTTTATTTAATATAAACCTAGTTTGCAATTCTAAGTTTATAGTTAATTCAAGTTTATTTAATTCAGGTTTCTTTTAATTCAAGTTTTTCAAGTTTAATCTTAATTCAACTTTATTTAATCCACCCTTAATTCAACTTTATTTAATCCACCCTTAATTCAAGTTTATTTAATCAACCCTTAATTCAAGTTTACAATTGTAATTTACAATTAGTTACTTTTGTATTTAAAGTTTATTTTAGTTTCCAAGTTTAATTTAACTTCTAAGTTTAATTTATTTTCTCAATTTTAATTTTTCTCTTGAGTTTTAAGTTTGTAATTTTATTTAAAGAGTTTATTTACATTTATTCACAATTTTACAATTTAATTATATTTGTATTTATTTACAAATTGCACTTTTATAATTGTATAAGTAGTTAACCCAACGGGACCTTCGCCCTAAACAAACAAACCTTAATCCTTTCAACATGTTTTTCGGCAACATCAAAGGATAAATTGTTCGGAATCCCTTAATCTTTTAACATGTTTTAGCGGTAACATAAAAGGATAAAATGTTCGGAAACCCCTAATCATTAAAGGAAACAAACTTAAATGTTTAAATGTTTTTTTTTTCATAAACAAATTTTTCGCAAATTATTTTCCCTTTTTCTTAAAATTTTGGGTCATTTTTCCCTTCGTTTGTTTTTCTTTTCTTTTGCTGCAAACTTTAAAAGTGCGCTATTTTTTTGTTTACTGGGTATTGTTAGTTATTTTTCTTTATTTTTCACACATGTTTCTTACTTTCATTTTAAGCGGTAATCAGGCAATACAAAAGGAATATGGAAATATATGATTTAATAAGAGATAAAGAATTGACGTTTGGTATGTTTACAAAAACTTTTTCACATTCCTAGGACCACATCATTCATTATTATTACTTACTAATTTTTGAAAAATGACAAATATTTCCTTAATTTCTGAAAGTTTACCTACTAATCTGTCTTGGGTAAAGGTGGATAACTGTATCTGTCCTCTTCCAAAAAATTCTTGCTATAGGCCATACTTGTATACAAAGCCTATACAATGTGTGCATGAGAATATTCAGGATATAGGGGAGTTTCTCCAAAATCCTAAATCTGATAATATCTTTCCTATTATTTTAATCTTTCTGGGGTTAATTTTGACAATCCAGGTATAACATTAAAATTCCTTTTTAACAATTTTAATTAAGTTTTTGACTTGTCTTTTACAATGTTGTGGTAAATTATCAAAGAAAGGGACGCGGGGACGTTACAGAGTTTCAAAGGACACTGGAACTGTGGCAGGTGATTTGTGGATAAAATAACAATAATTCATTTCATTTTTTAGTAAAACCTGGGAAACTCCGAAATCGTCAACCAACAATGCCTAAACCATTGAAGGTTGTTTGCCATCCAAATAAAGTGGAGGTAACAGAGATTGAGGTAATAGCTTAAAAATAATTCAAAATAATTTCAAATAATTTACAGTTAGAGGAAGTCAAAATCGAGGAGACCCGCCTTTAATGTGAATTTTTTATGAATAAGAATTAAAATGAATATTAAATAATTAATAATTTCTTCAAATTTAAAGTATTTTTATTTTTTATGAAGAAAATTAATTGCAATAAAGTGTTTATTTGAAAATATAATCGTTTAATACAAATAAATGAGGGAATAGAAAAATATAAGAATGGTAGATGAGAATTCGCTAAGCTAGGGTGTTGAATAAGAATAGGGTTTAGAGAAATAAGGGAAATTAAAATAATATTTAAATTGAGGGAAAAGTTAAAATAAATAAAACTTGAGTTTATTAAGACATTATTTTCAATATTTAAATCAAATATAATACATTGGAACATCAGGGCTTGGAGCCGGACTTGATGGTGTCTCGTCGTTGGTCCAATTGTGTACAGGTGATGAAGCACCTGAGTCAATAATAGACCCGTTGACCACTTCTTCCTCTTCCTGCTCTTTCTTCATATCCTCAATTTTCGAAAAAATTTTGACCTGCTCCCCAGTCATACAAATCCAAAAAGTCTTAATATAAAAAAATTAATTAAACTTTATGAAAATTAAATTCACTTTTGGTATTCGGTCTATACCAGGAAGTAGAATCTCGCCGGTATGTTGGTTGCGAAAAAGACCATTTTTGATGTCAGTTGAGCCTTGCTTCGCGTGGAAAAAATACCATGGACAAATATCAGTTAAAATATTATCCGTTTGAATATTTTTATCAATCTTAAATAAAAAATTCAAAAAATTTATCTTAATAAAACCCACATTCTTTTGTTTAGCCTTTGACCAACACTCTTCAAGTGTCATTTGTTTTTGATTGGGCATTTTATTAAATCAGGAATAATATAAACTGATTTCTAAATTCTATAATTATTAGCAAAGAATAAAACAAATTGTTATGATCGCAAATATATCTTAACTCAAAGGAGAATTAATTCTCGATGGAAAAAAAGGAAGATAATTGCGTAATAGTAAGAGAGGGAGAGATGGCGGTTATTTATAAAATACAATAACTAAAAATTAAAGTAAATAATGGAAAAATAAAAGGAAAATTGTATGCAGATATCCTCAATGGAATAAAATAAAGATGAAAAATGAATATAAAAGTTAGCCGAGATTCTTTTATACTTCCAATTAACTCTCGAGGGCGTGGTCAGTCAGGGTCAGATTTTTTAAAAATGGGCGTTCGTTTATATTCCCTTAAAAGTTAATAATAATTATAAGAAAAAAGGCGGAGTTAAAGTGATATAAGCATTCAGAAATAAAATTAAAATTTCTATCAAAATCTTCAAATCATTTAGAAATATCTTAAAAACAATGGCTATTAATATAAACGATAAAAAATCTCTTATCCAACAAATCCTCCCTGAGGTAGATTTTAATGTAACCAATAAAGGTTTAACTATTTCTGCTTCTCAACGCCTCTCCACACCTCGATTTATACCTTTTGACAATGTTGGTCGATGTCGTGAATGTAAAGCAACAGAAGCGGAGCTTGATTTTGTTGTGGCAAAAGAGGGTGTAACATTTTATTGCTCGAGAATCAAAAGTCCTATTTTTATTCCTTTTGATACAATCTATGATCTTCCGGGTCATTGTTTTTTCAAAGCAAGTTTAATTATAGATTTAATTTATTTTATATTTAAAAATTCAGATTCGAAACAAGGCTCGTGTTTTCAATGTGATGCATGGCGAAACACCTCAATGCTTTCCTGTGCAACAACAAAAAAATTTCAAAGCACAGCAAAAAATTTCAAAAGAGGATAATAGAAAGGAAAAGGAAGAGAGTACTGAGAAAAATAATGAAAAGGAAGAAAATATTGAGAAAAACAATGAAATTAAGAAAGAAGATATTGTTAATGAAGAAATGGAAGATGTTTTAAAAGAATTTTTTGATAATATTGGAGAAGCTATAACTAGTACTCCTATTCCAGGTGAGAAGCTTCAGGAATTGCAGGCACAGGCTATTGCAATGGATGATGAGATGAACAATTTTCTTAAGAACATCCCAATTGATCATACCCCTATAACTCACACTTTGTAATTTAATTTTTCAACTACTAGCTTTTTTATTTTAATTATTTTCATTGTAATGGAATCTCTTAATTTTTCAAGTAAAGATTTAAAATTAAAATTACCTTTTGGATTAATTATTTCTGGCCCTAGTTCAAGTGGTAAGAGTACTTTTCTTCTCAAATTCATTTCCCAAGCCGCTGATCTTATACACCCTCCACCAAAAAGTACTCTCTACTGTTTTGGTGAAATGAGCAGCATTGTTCCCAAACTTCAGAGATCGGGCGTTAGTGTTTATGCCGGTGTACCAACAGAAGATGTCATTAATCGACTTCTTAAACCCTCACTAATTATATTAGATGATTTATTGCTATCTATAGAAGAGAAATATTTATCCGAACTTTTCACCAAAAAATCCCATCATCAGAATTTTGGTATTGTTTTCGTCACACAAAATCTTTTTGAGAAAAAAATAAAAGTAGCAAGACAAAATGCGCAATATATAGTGATTATGAGATCTCCCAATTCAGTCTTAGCTGTTAGAAATATAGGTGTTCAACTTTTTCCTCGACAGCTGGAATATTTCCTTGATGCCTATAGACAAGCAACAAAAATTCCCTATGGATATATGTTAATAGATATGCATGCATCATCAGATTCCAATCTTCGTCTTCGAACAAACATATTTAAGGACGACGAAGAAAAAATTATCTTCATTTCTAAAAATGGAAAATAAATTTGAGTTTAGCCCGTTGATAAAAGAAAATGTAAAATTTTTAAACACTCTTGCAAAAACAAAATCTTCACGTAAACAACGTCGAATCCTTAAACAAGCGCAATCTAATCAACTCCTTGCCTTAGCTGAAATTTGTTTAAACATTGTAAAATTAAGATATCAGCTTACGACTAGGCAGAAAAAACGTCTCATGCCTTATGCTCAATTTGTCCGCTGTTTGAGTCGTTCTAGAAGTGAAGGGGGTGCGAGAAAGTTATTAAGGAAAACTGTTTTGCAGAGAGGAAGTGGGATTGGCGGAGTGTTTGCAGCACTTCTTACACCGATCCTCATTGAAATAGGAAGAAAGATTATAAAAGGTGATAGTGTGACCGAATAATTATTATTTCACTCATTCATATTTCATTAATTATATATTATTTTAACTAATGGCGAATAAATTTATTTTAGTACCAGAGGAGATTTATAGAGGTCTTACAACAAATGATGTAGGTGAACCAAATCTAGATTTTACGAGAAGAAATTTAGAAAAATCAAAATTAAAACGTGAAAGTGAGTCTGCCAAAAATGTTCACTATAACCAAGAGTTAAGACGTTATTTACATATGCGAAATGAACGTGAAAATAAACCAGTAAAGGTTGAGATGGTAGTTAATAAAAAAGGTGTCGTAGTACCAAAAACACGTTCTCGACCATCTTCATATATTCCAAATAACGATGAAAACGATGATATATGGCTTAGTGATGATTTCTCATATTCAGCTTATCCTAGAGAACCCCCTAATTTTGCTTACAATATTGTACCTCCACTTTATGAATCATCTGCTCCTGCTTCCTTGCCAAGCAATAGACAAAATTTATTAAATGAAGGTTTGTCTCTATCACCTACAATAACTCGTCATGGTCTCAAAAGACGTGAACAAAATAATGGAGAAACTTCAAAAAAGTTAAAATTAAACAAAGTAACCAAGTCCAAAATTCCTATTTTTAAAAAGAATAAACAAAAGAAAAGAGTGACTGTAACACCTACAGTACAACAAGAAATAAATGAACCAGAAGCTGTTTTTGCCCCCTTAAGAAATTCTCCCCCTATACCACTCACTGTTTCAAAGAGAGAGAATGATTCAAACGATTTTAATATTGTAAAGAGAATAAAAAAAGATGATAAAGCGAGGGATAAAGAATTATTAGAGATTGACCGAGAATTAAGACGCAAGGAAGCCCTTCGGATCGATAAAAAAAGAAAATTTATACAAAGAAAAAATGATATTATAAAACAAAAAGTGCCTCTTGATTATTATGAAATGCAACGATTAAAACAGCTAAGTAAACCACCCAGAAGGAATATCAAAAGAAGTGGTATCTCGCCTCCTAGACCTATATCTCGTGCTGTTTTTAAAAGAAAAATTGAGGATAATGAAGGTGATGGTCAGATTACTTTGAAAAGATATAGAAAACCAGTTTCTAAAAAGGCATCAGAACAGGCAGCTAAATTGTGGATGCAAAGAATAAAGACTAGAAATTTAAAAAATAAATGGGCAAATAGAAAACCGACACAGTCGGATATAAATAAATTTAAACCAAAGCTTTGGTAGAATAATATGGCAGATTATATAAAATTGCTTGACGATTTATACAATAATCCGAAATCACCCGCTGCTTATTCAGGAATTGATAGCCTTTGGTATGAGGCTAGGAAAACATTTAAGCATATTCCAAGAAATGTTATTAAAGATTATTTGGAAGGTCATCGTACATATACACTTATGCGACCTAAACGTGTGCGATTTCCGAGAAGTAGAACTATTGCTGCAGGTTTTATGACAGATGTTCAGGTGGATTTAGCTGATCTACAAGCATTATCCAGGCATAACAAAGGATATCGTTATCTATTAGTAGGAATTGATGTTTTATCCAAGAGAATTTTTACAGTTAATTTAAAATCTAAGAAATCAGATGACATGGTTGAATCTTTTCGTCAATTAATTTCACAAATGCCTATGAAACCGCACAGGATTTTCTCTGATAAAGGAACTGAATTTAAGAATCGACAACTTAAGGAATATTTTGAAAAAGAGGAAATCGATAAACATGAAGCTACTCATTCATCTGTTAAAGCATCACTAGCAGAGAGGGCTATTAGAAATCTGAAACAGCGTTTATATCGTTACTTTTCGCAAAATAAAACTTTGAAATGGATTGACATTGTACAAAAAATTGTTTACGGAATTAATAAATCACGTTGCAGAGTGCATGGGATGCGGCCAATTGACATTAATTTTGAAAATGCTCAAGAAATTTGGCAAAAAATGTATGGCGGGATCTTCTCAAATAAAAACAAAAATTCTATATCAAAATTAAGCAAAGGAGATTTTGTCCGAATGAGTGTTGGAAAAGGAACGTTTGATAAGGGATATTTACCGAATTGGAGCGACGAAATACTAGAAGTGGATAAGGTTAAGGATCAATCTACTCCACTACTATACAAACTTAAGGACGATAAAGGAGAGAAATTTAAAGGGTCTTTTTACAGTCATGAACTATCTAAAGTGCGCAAAGACAGGGAGACGGAGTACAGAATAGAAAAAGTGTACAGAAAAAGAAAAAGAGCAGATGGAACAAAAGAACTACTTGTTAAGTTTATAGGATATCCAGATAGGGAATGGATTTCTGAGTCGCAGCTAGTATAAATATTTATCCGATGTGTTATTTGTATCATTTTAATTTTATTAATAAAAATGTCAAACAATTTCTTTGTGTTTTTACCAAGTAATGTATCTGATTACCTAGATAATCAACCCAATAAATTTCGAGTTCATCTTCCTAAACCAATATATTTTAACGGTGATTGGGTTTGTGGTTTGCACAGTATTAGCTATCCTTATTCGTGGCCTTCCACTATCGGCACATTAGACGATCAGTGGATAAAAATAAATTTTTTTGACGAATTAAATAAACAACAGGTGCTTCGTGTGCCGATACCTAAAGCATCTCATATTAAAGTAGAAAAATTGCGAGATTTCCTTAATTCCACGCTTGAACATCAAAGTAATGCATTAGATTCAATTTTCACTTCCAAAGGCTTAGTGGATAAACCAACCGTTTTGTCTCCGCCGAAATTAGATAGAAAGAAAAGGGCCGCTGAAAATATTATACCTATCGAGCCACCTCTACAATTAAAAGTAAATAAAAAGGAAGAAAAACCTCAAAAGATTAATTCACCTCCAAGGACCCAAGAAAATATAAATAAAGGAAAGGAGTTGCGCAGTGAAGGAAAACCAAAAGAGAATGAAAATATAGATAAACAAATAAAATCTGGCTCGCTGACAGATTTAAAGTCGCCATCTGTGCAGCTAAATAAAAAGGATGAGGCTCATAAAATGAACAATTCCTCGCCAAGACCCGAAGTGAAAGAGTTACGTAATGAAAAAGAAAGAGAAAGTGCAAATAAAATAAAAATCATCTCACAGGATGAAGTGCCAAAAAAATCGTTTACCCCCTCACTCCCGCCTTTAAAGAGTGATGAATTACAAACAATAAGAGAGAAAAAGGCACCGGCCTCAAATAATGTGCTTTCTATACTAGGATTAGCTGAAAGTGAATCGGAGGATGATGCAGAAATAGAAAATAATCAAACAATAACGGTTGAAGAAGAAAATTTATTGAATAAATCAACCAGGTTTTCAATAATTAAATATGGAAAGAAATATAAAGGGGGAATAAAACTACTTAAAAATATTATTGATTCTATTGAATTTCAATATAATGTAGATTTTGGACGTTTTCGTTTGATTTTTGGTCATCCTAATATTATACATATATCATTTTCATCACAACTTGGTTATGTACTTGGATTTGAAAATCCTCATAAGGTTAAACACAATGAAATTGCAAAATATGGATGCGATCTTCGAGGAGGATTTTCGAGTTTCGCGGTGTATGTAAAAGGATTGACGGAAAATATGATTATTGGAAATTCACTAAGCTCTCTTTTAAGAGTAGTTTCTGTTGCAGGTTCTAATCCTGGTGAATATAATGAAAAGATTTACGATACCCCAATTTATGCACGTGTACTACCTAGAGAAATAAACGAAATTGAAATTGAGCTGCGAACAATGGATAATGGAAGACTTGTCCCTTTCTCCTATGGAACAGTTCTTGTGGTATTAATATTCAAAAAAGTGATTAATTTTTAAACAGACATTCTCGTTGCTATATAAGTGCTTTGACATTTTATATTTTTCTCATTATTTTATTCATTAAATTTAAATCAATAAAATTTTTAAAAATGGTTCATGTTGTCTTTGATACTTCCTTAATAGGTTATAATGATTTTTTCTCGCCGAAAAATTCTCAAAAATTTTTTGATCAAAATGGAAGAGGATTAGAAAGTATTGGTAGTGAAAACAATTATTCGTATTTTAGAGGATCTTCCCCGTTTCAAAGAGGTTATGGATTACAAGGAGGAGCGGGGATTGGCAATGTTTTCAGAGGACTTTGGCGTTTTTTCCTTCCAATCGTCAAACGTGTAGGAACTAATGTTACTGCAGAAGCCCTTAACACAGGTCATCGCGTTCTTGAACGTGTTAGTCAAGGAGAACCTATAAAAACTGCAATAACCAGCGAAGGAAAAAAAGGAATAGATAATGTTCTAGAAAAAGGAGGATTACCTCGGCAATTCGGAACGGGATTTTCAAAATCTCACACGGCTAAAAAGAGTATAAAAGGAAAACGAAAACGAGAAAATTCAAATCATAAAATAGTTATTGGAAAAAAACGAATTAGATCGGACGCATTTGGATTATATTAAATATTTTTTAAAATGGCATATCATAAAATTGACAACGATAGTATTAACTCAGTTACAAACGCTCTTGATTTTTTTGAAATTCCTCCTACAAATGTAAGTATATCTTCAGCTAAAGTTTTTGAAATTTTGACTAGCAATCCACTCACGGATACACCTTATCATTTCAAAATTCATTCCAGTCAAAATTATATTGACCTATCAAAATGCTATTTATTTACTGAATTTCGTATTCGCAAAGCGAATGAAAACGGAGCATGGGTTAATTTGGAAGCAGGAGATAATGTTGCACCGATTCAGCTTATTGGGCATACTTTTATAAACAATATGAGGATTAGTATAAATGGCAGAGAAGTATTTAACTCGAATTCACTTATGGCTTACAAATCCTATCTTTCTCACGAGCTTAGTTTCTCCCTAGCAGCTAAAAGTTCTCATCTCAATGCAGCAGGATATTATGGAGATGTTGGATTAAGTCTAGAATCAGGAGCTGGGTTTAATTCAAGAAAGGTACGGTTTGGATCAAGTAACACCTCACAGTTTATTGCAAAAATAGATGCTGATCTTTTTAATCAACCCCTATATCTTATTAATCACTGTGAAGTGGACATAGAAATTTTGCCAAATGACAGCAGATTTGTTTTGATTGCTCCTCCAGTCGGGGTGGTCCCACAAGCCAACCGTTACCAATTTGAGATTTTAAATTGTAAACTTTACGTCAAAAAAGTCGATTTAATGGATGGACTAGCATTGGATATTGCGAAAAAATTAGAAATAAGCCCTGCTCGATATGCTATTCGCAAAACTATGATGAAGCCGCTTTTTATAAGTCAGGGCCGCTATGAGTTTAATGCAAATTTGTTTATGGACCAAATCCCAAGAAGAGTAATACTAGGACTTGTTGCAAATAGTGATTATGTAGGCAATATATCACGAAGTCCTTTTAATTTTCAACATTTTAATGTCAGAGAGATAAATATAATTGCTAATGGACGAAGCTACCCTCAAGCACCATATGATTTTGATTATAGTAACGGAAAATTTGTTAGGGCATTCAATGATATGAATGAAGCTATAGGATTTGGTAATTCTATGGAAAGTAATGGTATTACTTTCGAACAGTATGGATTTACTCATGCAATATATGTTTTTAATTTAACAAACAGTGGGGAAGATCAAGGGGGGCTTTTCGATCTAATCAGAAACGGAACAACAGCGGTCAATATTAAATTCAGCAAGCCAGTTCCCGATGGTGGTGTAATGCTAATTGTAATGGGAGAAGCAGATTCACTTATAATGCTGGATAGAAATCGAACAATAACCAGCGATACGACCATTTAACAAACTCATAATTGTAGATTATAAATCATTTATATTTCGAAATAAATATTTTCATTTTTATTATTGTTATTGGAAAATAAAAGTAAATAATTCTTGTAAATTTCTCAAAAAATATTATTTATTAATTTTAAATACTTTAGAAAATGTATTCCAAAATAATTATTCAAAATATATTATTTATTCATATAATCCTTCCAATCACTGCCTTAGTACTTAGTGAAGATTCAAATCTCAAAAGTCTTCCTGAATATTCGGAATATTTAAAAAGGATAGGTTATAACAAAACTAGAGATATAATAGGGAAAGATATAAAAACAACAAAGGAACCTAAGATTAAAAAGATGGAATCACCTATTGCTCATTTTGCTAATTTCCCTTCGATTCAATTATGTAAGGATGCACCCACCTCAAGTCAAGGTTACTACACTAATATATATTGCTGGGTGATGCTTGCTCTTTACGCTTTACTCATTCTAAGTCTTATTATATATCAGTTACGTTCAATTATTTGGCTAAAATCTACAATACCTAATAATAAAAATAGTGTTCAAAGAGTAAATTTATGCTCTATATCAATTGATGATGATCAGCTTGCAGATAGAAAGAATTTTGAACTCAAATCTCCAGACAAAAAACAGTTTTCTGGGATGTCTGCCATGCGATAGTCTACCTAAACCATCAACACTCAACTACCCAGTATCTTTTATAATGAATTTTGACCCACGAAGAATGGATGGATCACACTGGGTTGCCATTTTTGCTGAAGGAATCGACAAAGATGTTCTTTATTACGATAGTTTAGCCCTATTTTCCTTCGAAAATCTTAATAAAAAATGTCAGATTTCAAATTTTCTAAATCAATTTCCAGCAATTGTAAGAAATAGAAGAGCTTATCAATCCTATTCTTCGAACACATGTGGTCATCATGCTATCTGCTTTATCTATTTTTTATCGTTAGGTCAGAAATATGAACACTTTTTAAATATATTAGAAAATAATCACAACCCAGATTTATTTGTCAAAACATTTGTAAATAAAATGATAAAAAATTTTTAATAATGAAATGTAGCGTATTTAATGATCTGAGCACACTCAGAGCAAACAAAAAATTTAAAAGAATAAGTGTTCCCTTCTAAAAGTTTAATTATTTCATCTTGATCCATATCAAAGACTGTTTCGCGACATTGGCAACACCACGTAGAAAGTTCGTAATTATGATCCAAAAAGATCCAGAACGTAGAAAAATCCAGTTTCTCCCCATTTTTGATCACTTGATTTATTTCTTTAATTGCTGGATGCCATGGGCAATCCCAAAATTCAGCCGTTCCCTAAAAATAAATTAGCTAAATAATAAATTATAATACAATTTTAAAAATCGACCTCTATAGTTTTTTGCTCAACATCTTTAATGTTCAAAGAAGAGAAAGTTTCTTCCATTAAATTTTGAAAATATTTTTATTAATAAAAGACTAAGTATTAAAAAATATAGGTAATAAAAATAAATGTGATAAATAAGAGTTTTTATATGCTGCAAATGTTTACTTAATATGTTAAATAAAAAGTATATTATTTTATATTTGAATTCGCCGAGATTTTATTCATCCTTATTAGTCCTAGCCGCATCCTTTTAAAGGAATTTCAAACGAGATTTAGTTAATTTTATTATAAAGGAAGACAAATAAAGAGAAAAGTTCGTTTTAAATGCCGCTAAAAGCACCTGTTGTTAAAATTTTTGTATTTGCTCAAATTGAGCTGTGTTTGCTTTATAAAAAGATGAGTACAAATATTTTCATTTAAGTGAAAAGATATATATAGGATAGAAAAGCCATATTGGAAATCATTTTTGAATATTTATATGAAATGAGCTCATCTCGGTCATCATCGCCGAAACCAAAACGATCAAAATATTCCAACAATTTTTATATTGAAAATATATTAAATCAATTTTTCCATAATTCTCAAGAAATACCTCAAATTTCACCTAATTTTGGTATTAATCAACATGGTACAGGTATTTCTAATCCTGAAAAATACGTTGAACAGTTAGAAAATATTTCTCTCCACAATCCAAAGTTCCAACTCTTCAAGAAACGTATAAAATTTCAAATTAAAGACTTGCCTGCTGATCCTGAAGGTTTACTAGCTGGTATATTTATATATAATTATAATAATATTACTAATATTTAAGGTATTTTTCAATATTGCATTGATGAAGCGGTAGACCAAAGTGATCATGAGGGTGTAAATCCGCTTAAACTTGGATGTATAATTAGTAGTGAATTGCTTGATCCAGATGTTTGGATTCCAGTGCGTGAGATGAACGACAATACAGTTGACGCAATACTTAATCGTTTTCTACAAGTGGGCCAGAGTAAAAAACAACAGGATATCACACTTTGGGGTAAACCATTTACAGTAACATTGACAACGGTAGATCGCAGTGCTCTGCCAGAAAAAAGAAAAATTACTGGTGGATCTTCTAGAAATCGGAAACTTGCTCCAGTTCATCATCGAATCGATAGTCAGTGTTTGATTAAGGTAATTTTAATTTTAAATTTTAATAATTTAAAAAATTTTAGATAAATAACTCGAGTAATTATTGTCTCTTCTATGCACTTCAGGCTTCACTTATGGATAAAATTAAAAAATGGCCACGGTGGAAATATTTTGATTATATTCACAATCGTAAAGGACAAAAAGGTGAACTACAGAAAAATACAGAGATGTTAATGCGAAAAGTTGGGGCTCCAACTCGTTTAAAGGATTACGATGCAGAAATATGGGTGCCAAAAATCGTTGAGTACTGGAACAATTTTCTCTTCACAGGGCAGTTTATTTTTAAAGTCTACATTTTTGGATCTTCAGGACATTATAAACCTTTGTTTAAATTTGGGCCAGAGGAATTTAATATCCCTATCGTTCTCTATTATAACAACAAACATTTTGATGGGGTACAGAAAATTGGTGGATTATTTGGTCAACCATACTGCCTTTCTTGTGAAAAAATTTATAATAGATCGCAAAATCACTCAATTAAATGTCGTTCACGGTGTCCAAAGTGCTCTCAAGTAGGGATTGGTTTTCCTTGCAAATCTAAGGATAATTATAATAAAAAATGCATTGGATGCAACAAAATATTTGACAACTACAATTGTTATAATCATCATATGATTAGTAGCTTTTGTAACAATTCCAAGCAGTGTGATAAATGTGGTGAAATATGGAATGTATATGATAACAAAAGAAATGGGCGTAGTGGTCATATATGTCTGGAAAAATACTGTGGTAGATGTGGGGACTTCCATGATCCCAAAAGAGGATGTTTTATTAGAATACTCAATCCAAAGAGACAACTCCCCTATCGACTTATCTCTTTTGATCTGGAAACAACTCAATATAAGAAAGTTAAAAGATCCGTTAAAAGCCTTTGTTCATTGGCTTCTTTATAAATTACCAAAAGATTATGATACAGTTGCATATTCACATTTTGGAGGTCGGTTCGACATGGTAATAGTAGCGAGCCAGTTGTACTCTGAAGGTATCAATCCACAAGTACTCATGAAAGGAAACAAGCTATATGAAATGAAAATAATGAAAAGGCCAAATTACAATTCGAATATCATATTTCGTGATTCATTCAATCTAATGCCAATGGCATTAGCTGCACTTGTTCCTACTTTTGGTCTTGATATTGATGACAAACCTTTTTTTCCCCATCTTGCCAATCGTCCAGAAAATTATGGGAAAAAGATATACTTGTCTAAGGAAGATTATATGGCCTCTGGTATGATGCCCACAAAAAGAAAGGAATTTGATGCATGGTTTGAGAAGAATAAAGAAAATCTCTTTCTATTAGATGAAGCTCTAGCTAGTTATTGCACTAACGATGTTGAGATTTTGATGTGTGCTCTTGTGGCATTTAGGAACGAATTTTTTGAAACAACTAAACGATCTAATCACGAAGGTATCGACGTTTTGAAAGAATGCATGACTATAGCTAGTGCGTGCATGAAACATTATCGCACTAACCATTTAAAAGAAAAACATCTTTCTATTGTTCCAGAGCGCGGTTATGAAAATGTCGATAACCAGAGTCTATTGGCACTTAAATTCTTAAAATGGTATTCTGAAAAAAATAATATAAAAATCCAGACAGCACATTCAGTTGGTGGAGAGAAAAAAGTTGGAAATTTTAAGCTAGATGGATGGGTTGAGGAACGAAATCTTGGTATTGAAGTAAATGGGTGTGCATGGCATGGATGCCCAAAAAAGAGTTGCTATCCTGACGATAATATGATGTTACCTAATGGAATGACAGCTGGAAAAAGAAGACTTAAAGACTACGAAAGAAAGAAATTTATTTTGGAACAAGGAATAGATTTAAAAATTTTTTGGGAGTGCGAGATTAGGGAAATGCTTGAAAATGACCGTGATATGAAGGAAAAATTCAACAATTATCTTGATGAAGGACCTTTGGAAATAAGAGCTTGCTTTTTTGGTGGAAGGACGGGACCATTAAAATTAATACATGAAGCAAGGCCCGGCGAGAAAATCTCTTACTTTGACGTGACTTCGCTTTATCCCTTTACAAATTTTAACACCAATTACCCAATCGGTCACCCTATTGTGCATACTTTAAATGAAGAAGTCCATTGGACATGCGCAGCAGACAATCCTTACAAACTAGCATTACTGAAAGTATTCGTTATTCCTCCGAAGAAGATTGACATTCCAGTTCTGCCAGCTAAATTTGATGAAGAAAGGTTGCTTTTTCCCCTATGCGCCGAATGTTCAAAATTAAACCCAAAAGGAAATATAATTGAGAATTACAGTTGTACTCATACAGAAAGACAACGAGGGTGGGTGAGCAGTTGTACATCTATAGAATTAAATGCTGCTTTGGAAGAAGGATATATAGTTAAAAAAGTTTATCGTGTTCTGGAATATACAAAGTCAGATAATGAGCTTTTTCGTCCATATATGAGAGAATTTTTAGCTCAAAAAATCCATGCCACAGGATTCGATGATAAAATTAAAGGAAATGCCATTGAAGAAGAAAAGTTTGTTAAAGAATGTTGGGAAAAATTTGGAATGAAGATTGAGAGAGAAAAGATGATTCCGAATAAGGGAAAAAGGGCAATAGCTAAATTAGCTGTTAATAATTTATGGGGACGTTTTTCACTTAGAAACCAAGGATTAACACAAACTTATATAACTGATGATCCATCCGAATTAGCTGATTTCCTAGATAATCGTTCTATAGAGATGGTATCAATTGATGAATTAACAAAGGAAGCAATTATGCTGAGATATCTGAAGAAGAAAGAATGGATAGAGGAGCATGAGTGTTCAAATGTAGTGATATCCTTATGGACTACTTCTGCTGCAAGACTCCATCTTCTTCGCCTTATGCAAAAAGTGGCACGAACTTCAGACTGCACCCTCCTTTATACTGATACAGATTCTTTGATTTTTTCGCACCCTGAAGATAATAATCCTCTGGAACTTGGACCTCACCTTGGAGATCTTACAGACGAATACCCTAATCATGAAATACTTGAGTATTGTAGCGGTGGTGCAAAGCAGTATGGCCTGAAACTAAAACGAAAATATGTAAATAATGAAGAGCCAGAATATGTCTTAAAGGTACGGGGAATAACACTAAATTATGATGTCATAAATAATCAAGGACTAAGATATCAAACATTCAAAAATTCAATTTTACAATATGTTCAAACTTGTAATCCTATCTCAATACCTTTAATATATCCGAATTTTCTTCGTCCATCTGTCAAAAAAGGTTGTGTCATCTCTCAACCATTAACTAAAATTTATAAGCCTTTTGTTGGAAAAGGAATAATTCGTCCTAGTGATTTTTCTGTTTTAGATTTTGGTTTTGTTAAGAATTTATCTCTTTAATTATTTTATTATTTCATAATATTTATTTTAAATAAATTTATTTTAAAGAGTCAATTTATCAAATATTAATGTTAGGAAGATAGTATTTTTAGGGGAAAAATAGCAAAATTAGTAATGAGAAGATACAATTAAGAAATAATTAACAAAAATAGGTGTTTAAATTGTAATTTATTCTGTAAAACACTACCATCCATTAACAAATTCTAGATAGGTTTCATCCTCATCCTCCTCTTCAATATCTGAAAGAGTCGTTGATTTTTTCTTCTCTCGGATGAGAGTTTTGTTTATCTCTGATGTATCACTTTTAAAAATATTCATAAATATTTTTGGATTTTCCTTTTCCTCAATAAGTTCAAGCAATTCCAGCGGGTAAAAACGATTTTCTCCTCGAGGAAAGGATTCAATGACGCAATGAAGAAAGGGATGAAATAATCTAATTCTGTGGCGGGCATAAAAATGTGCCGCTACGGTAACATTAAAGTGTTTAGAAAGACGGCCATATGCTTGAAGATTGTTTGCACCTTTATGGCTAAGATCGTCAAAGAAAATTGTTTTGGAAAATCCATTATTATCTTTATAAGTAGTTCTAAGCTTTTTTCCTTTATATTTGTTCAAAATAAGTTCACGATTAGAGGGATGATTAAGCTCGTCTCTTAGAGATTTAACATTGCATTTTAATATTTTTGCAACTTCATCAATTAGAAGTACCATTTTAAAAATTTTATTTTATGAATGAATATTGGAAATGATTGGATTTAAGATTTCTGTAATAAGATTTATGATTTCTGTAAAATATTTAGAATGAATTGAAAACTCGGTGGATGGGAGAATGAATCGGGGAAGGTATTGAGTAGTTTTGTTTCCCATTCATTTTCTAAAATCATTTTTAAAAATTTTCAAGAAAATGAACAATCTCGAAATCCCTGAATTCAATCCTCTCATTCCACCTCCTATCTTAGAACTAAATAAATCGCTGGAAATGAAAGATTCTCCTATCTTAGAACTAAATAAATCGTTGGAAATGAAAGATTCTCCTAAAATTATCAAAGAATTGTCAAATAAATCTAATGAGAAAAAATTGTTTTCAAAATCTAGCAAAGAAAAATCACAAACCTTAACTCATCTCTGGAAGTTAACTAAGGGAAAAACAGTTTTACAATACCATCTATGTTATGGTATTTTTTTAAAATTCAAAAAACTTTTTAATATTTTTTTATTACAGATTGTCAAAAACGTCTTTTTAACTCTCAAGATAAAATAATTCGTCAAGGCGATAAAATAATTCTTAAAATTGAATTTTGTGAAAAGTGTGCATTAGATAACTGTCAAGCAACAGATTTACTTTCAAATAAACCAAAAAGAAAGTATAAAAAAGTTGAAGATAAAATGGATAACTAAAATTGATAATTAAAATTAATTTTTGCTTTTTCTTTTCCAATTTTGTTTAATTTTACTATTGGTTAATAAATATTTAAATTTTTGTTTACGCTATTTCACAAATCTCTAATCCTTTTCTTCCCTCTTAGATTAATTTTTGCCGGTCTAGAAATTTATATTAGATCTTGACACTTATAAAAATTGTGTCCACTATTTTTCTACTTTTAACCTAAAGAGAGATATTATTCAGTAAATGATTGCGCAATTGTAAAAAAGTCTTGGCAAATAAACAATTCAAAGTTTTTTGAGCTTTAAAGTAATAGTTTTCTTTTGAATGGATGCAGATTTTATATTATTTTTAGCAGATTAGCAACGCTTGGCAAATGGGTGGAGAATATATATATATAAATATTGGTCAAAAAGATTGTATACATTTATTTCTCGACGAATTTCAGTTGATATATTTATTTAATTTTTATACTTTAGTTACTTTTAAATAGTATTTTATTTATGTTTTTAATTTTCATTTGTTTTTTGACTTTTCAATTGTTTTCTCATATAAAATTTAATTGTTATTATCTTATTAATAAATTGTTCTATTTTAGCTTTTGTCCCTCTAGATCTTTTAATTAAAAATGTCTGACTTTGTTACAATGACGGATCTCAAAAGCGCTCTTGTTGAAATAAAGCTTCTGAGATCTGAAGTTCAGCTACTTCGAGAAGAAAAACAGGAGGATAAACGTTCCATCCAAATTTTGCGCATGGCTATGGTAAATAATGCAATACGTGTAGAAACGTTAGAAAAGTGGTCCGAAGGGGTTTATTTATTCTCTATTTCATTGTAACAATTTTTTCTATTTCGGGTACTCGCAACTCAACGTTTCATAATGCCTTTTGCTCCTTCCATTGGACAGGTGCAATTAGATCTTTTTAGCTCGATGCGAAATTTTGAGCGAAATAATGTATTGGCACCTCATCGTTGCGGAGCATATCCTATTGCCGACCGAGGTATATTTCCTATCTTACCCTTTATTTGATTCTATTCAGTCGCAAATGATCTACTTCTTACTGTAGGGTTACAAGAAAATTTAAATGATGAAGAATGGGACCTTAATTCAAATGTTCAATCTAGCTCAAGTTGTGAGTATACATATAGTCATTTCTTAATCAGTATAAACAATTTAAAAAATTTTTTCCTTTAGTTGATCTACCTGCTGTAATGAATGGAAACAATTTCTCCACCAAGCTTCATAAAAAGAAGCTTGGTGGAGAAATCTGTATTGCTAAAAAGTGTAAAGATCCAGCTGATTTTGCTGGATTTTGTGGCCATGATGTATTTTGTTTAAAACATGCGAAAGAACGAGTTTCAATCGCATGGAAAAAAATTCAATGTCCAACATGTCCTTTGTGTGGACAAAATACACAGACGTTCAAGAATGCTAAGAAGCAGGACTGTTTGGATTTTTAGGTAACATAAGTTAATATGTGCTTTAATTAAATATTTGATTAAGTAATTTTTTGATAATGAAATTTTTCTGGGCTGTTAATTTTATTTAATGCTTATAATTATTTAGCCAATTTTGATTAAAATGTGCCCAAACTTTAGAGCTGTCCGGGACATTCGGACTTGATTCTTGCCATAAGACTTTTAGTGGGGTTTTTCGGTCTTGGTTCTGGTGGTGAAGTGTTCCTTTTCCCGACTTTAAAGCTTTTGAAAAATACATCACTAAAAGAGAAGAGCGAAAAATTTTTAGAAGGGAGAAAAAGGGAGAGAAATTTAAAAATTTAAAAAAGAGCCTTTCAAATTCTCAAAATTTTTCGAGTGGACACAAAAGGAATACATAAGAATGGAGGAAAATTTCTCCTTTAGAAAACGATATCTTAAACGCCTTCGTTCCACAAGCCCTGTATTTAATTCAACTTTTGATTTATTTCCTTTAAACTTTTGAAATTATATATCATATGCCAAAGTCGCGAAAAATAAACCAAAAAGTCTTGTTAGTACTTTTGTCTTTTTTCTACTTTAGCACTTCGAGTCTTGCAAAATTTTCGCTCTTGGACAGCTCTAACAAACTTACTCATAAATATTGTACCTATTTTTTATTTTTAAATAAAAATTTAAAAAAATTTTTTTTTAATAATTTATTTTTAAAGAATAATATTTTAAAAAATTTAAATTTGTTTTTGTTGTTGTTTAAGTCCTTCCAATTTTCGCCTTTTCCTTTCATCGCCGCATTTTCTCTGAAAGTATTTAAATTGGAAAAATTAATGTTAAATCGAAAAATTGAAGTAACTTCCCAGGGAATGACATATCGAGCTGTCTTTTAAAAATAACTTAAATGGATGAGACGAAGACGAATTCAGAAATTTTTCGCATAGTTTATTTTTTGGGACATGGGGAATTCAAATCGCTTATGGATATATAATAGCTGATTCGATAAAGCATTAAAAACTGTTTATAAAACCCATGGCCCGTTTCATTTGGAATCCACAACCTACGGCGTGGACCAAGGTCCACCACCTTCCAGAAACTACGGCGTGGACCAAGGTCCACCACCTTCCACAACCAACGGCGTGGACCAAGGTCCACCACCTTCCACAACCTACGGCGTGGACCAAGGTCCACCACCTTCCACAACCAACGGCGTGGACCAAGGTCCACCACCTTCCACAACCTACGGCGTGGACCAAGGTCCACCACCTTCCACAACTTACGGCGTGGACCAAGGTCCACCACCTTCCACAACCAACGGCGTGGACCAAGGTCCACCACCTTCCACAACTTACGGCGTGGACCAAGGTCCACCACCTTCCACAACTTACGGCGTGGACCAAGGTCCACCACCTTCCACAACCAACGGCGTGGACCAAGATCCACCACCTTCCACAACCAACGGCGTGGACCAAGGTCCACCACCTTCCCACAACTTACGGCGTGGACCAAGGTCCACCACCTTCCCACAACTTACGGCGTGGACCAAGGTCCACCACCTTCCCACAACTTACGGCGTGGACCAAGGTCCACCACCTTCCACAACTTACGGCGTGGACCAAGGTCCACCACCTTCCACAAACTACGGCGTCTTTTATACTAGAAAGAGATATATCGAAAAATCTCTAATTTAGGGAAACCTTAATACTATACAATAAATTTAGATTTTTGTTAGAGATCTCATCCCAACTCGATTTAAACTTAATTTTTAAATTAATTTTAATTATTTCTGGTTAAATATAAACTTGCATTATTTCTAATTTTCCTCTTTTTTATTTGTGGTGGAAGATTTTCCTTCTCTTTATCCTCATTATGAAGATTAACACGAGCATTAGCATGTTCAGCTGATAATCGAGCACGTTCTTCTAAATTCTTAGCTTGTTCTTCTATTTTTGACTTTAAATGAATATTTATTAAAAATTTAAAAATTATTTTTTACTTCTCTTTCAGCAATTTCTTCCTCAAAAATTCCAATATCTTTTAGATTAATACATTTATTTTTCAATTCAACAAGGCTTAAATGAAATGGTCCTAATTCATTTTGTAAAGTCTTGAGCCAAGCAAGTAATGTTTGAGCACCACCATGACCTTCAGAAATAGCTCCTTCACGTGTTTCAATCTGTTTATTTTTCTCAGACAGCCAATTCTCAGCCTCAGATAATTCAAATAATAATTGTTCTCTTAAAATAAATAAGTTTTTTTTTGTCAAAATAATTAATTTTTTTTAATAACATGTGATCTAAAAGATTGGAATTTTAACTTTATTTGAGAGAATATTAGTGTTTTACCGGAACCGGATCCAATGTTCCGGTTTCTGAAACCGGAACTTTTCTTAGTTCCGGCCGGAACCAGAACCGTATCTTTAAAAATTTTTGCTAGAAAATTTTAAAAAAATTTTTAAGTTAAGTAGGTTGTCGGTCTACCAAATTCTTCGGTTAACCGAATCGACTAACCAGGGAAAGCCATCCCATATTTTTTAAAAAATCAATTTTTAGGGGTTATATTTAATATACCTTGAATGGGCCTTATTCAACAAGTTTCGGCAATTTATTGATATTTCCATTAAATTTTTCCAAGAATTAGATAATTCCAAACATTTTGCATCAATCTCCTGGTGACAAGAATGTTTATTTATTCCATCAGCATTTGCCAATTTTCTTCCTTTATTTAATAATTCGGTAACTAAAGGTTGATGACAATCTAGTTCAGAAATTAATTGTTCGTGTCGTTTTACTAATTGTTGAACTTCTGTTAATGAATGGCCAAGTTGCGGACATTCCACGATTAATTTTTTTCCCTTAAAATATAGTAGATTATTTAGTAAATTATAATCTGATTTTGTTGGTAATTCCAAGGCAAGTCCCCCCCCCCCTTTTTTTTCTGTGACCATTTTGAGCTTGTTTGCTTGACATATATTTTTTTTCGAAAGAGAAAGAGAAATTTGAAAGTTTTTTTATTATATATTATATCATTCGAAAGAGCTGTTCGAGCTGAGTAGAATGATACTAAGATCGGTTCGATTTGGAGAATGGACATGAGAATGGACCTCAATGGACATGCTTTTTGTGATGTTGAAAGGGATTAAAACAAATGTCATAACTATGTTTATTTAAGTCAGATTTCGATGAATTTAGTAACGTTCGACTCAGCTTGAAGAGCTCTTACGAACGATATATAATTTGCCATAAAAGCTTAAAAAATCGAAAAAAATAGAAAGGAAAAAAAAGGGGGGACCAGCCTTGGAATTACCATTTTGTTTTCCGGATACAAAAAATAAAATGATAACTAACCCCACCCTACCCCTACAAATTACGTATAATTTTTAATAGTTTTTAAAATAAAAAATATAATATTTACCCCAATCCACTGTAATTCAACATCAACATCAAAAGCTAATTGATGCCAACTCATTGATTCATTTAATTCTGCTCTCATTCTTTCCAATGGTTCATGTAACGAGTTAAAGCGAACAACAAGTTCCTCTACTTTTTCAATAAGTTCAGGCACAGCAAAATGCTTCTTTTCGTTCATTTTATTTACTTTTTTAGAAATTTCATTCAAACGATCTTCTAATAACTGAAAAAATTCAAAAATTTATATATTCCTTTTTCTTTGCGTTTTACCTGAATTTCCTGCCCAGTTTGTACATTTTTATTAATTAATTGTTTAACACCACGTAAATCTTTCCCTTTCGTTTTATCTGCCAAACGGTTCTCAATCTCTTCAATTTTTCCTTTAACTTCATTTATTGTTTCAATTGATTTTTCAAAAAATTCTTCTTTTTCATTTATTTCATCTTGATCCACAAAATCTTCAAGAAGTTTATTATACTTATTTTGAAGATACTGTGGAAGCAAAAAATCGGCGTCCTAAGAAGAAAAAAATTTTTTAAATTAGTGAAAAATAAAAGACCAAATCATCACTGATCACCCAACTGTTTCTCCTATTAGAATATCCAGACCATTTAATCAAATAATAAACATCACCATCCTCGACTTTATCGTCGAGGATGGCCTCGACAACATGCCTATTTGCCCTATTGGCCATTTCTAAATTATATATAAATTAATAAAAATAAATAAACCAAATTTGGAAAAATGATCAGTAAAAATAAAAATTCAAGGGAAATGGTCTAAAATGAACATTGAAAATATATATAGGGAATGGGAAAGGCGGTAGGATGGGAAAGGCAGTTTGATTAATAAAATTAAATAAAGGTTGAAAGGCAACAATTTGAATAAGCTGGAATGAGAAACATTTGAAAAATGAAACGAGGGAATTATTCAAAAATATTAAGAACAGGGAAAAAAATAGATTAAACCATAAAATGATAGAAAATAATTTGCGAAAATTTTGTTTATGAAAAAATATTTAAACATTTAAGTTTGTTTGCTTTAATGATTAGGGGTTTCCGAACAATTTATCCTTTTATATTACCGCAAAAACATGTTAAAAGGATTAGGGGATTCCGAACAATTTATTTTTTGATGTTGCCGAAAAACATGTTGAAAGGATTAAGGTTTGTTTGTTTAGGGCGAAGGTCCCGTTGGGTTAACTACTTGTATAGTATGCGCCCACGGATCGCATTCATATCTCCCTTCATTTTCTTCTTCAAATAGTGGTTGAAAAATGTTGTTACCCTCACTTCTATTATTCTCTTGCAGTGTAATCCTCATTCTACAAGAATCTCCATTTAAATAATTTTGTTGTTTCAATTGTTGATTTTGTAAATGGATTAAATGTATTGTACTAAACCGATACATAACTTGAATCCAAAATATGGGAAGTCCTAAAAAGCAAACAATAACTAGTAAGGCTGTTGCTGTTTGTGCCAAACGGACGGCAAATACCTCATCTCTTCCTTCTTGTCGAAAATTTTTTTGTTTTTCAATTAAAATAGAGGAAGAATTAAAAGGAGGATAAATTGTTGTTTTTACTGAACGCATTCATATAATTTTTACTGATTTTACTATTTTTCAAATGCCTTTTTTAAAAAATTTTTTAGAGTCGGATTACTCACACAATCAATCACCAAAATACCCCTCTTTTTTTACGCAGTCGTCAAATTACCCGGCTGTTTTTTTCCTATCGAATTAGAGCAAAGTAAAATTAAAATGTTTCTTTTAGTTGTAAAAAAATAAAATTTGTGTTTGGTGTGTGGCCTTGACATAAAAATACTAGATTTTTGTTTTTAGCGGCAAGTCAGACGATTTTAACTATCAGAGATTAAAATTGTAAAATGGATGAATAAATTATAATAATATAAATTGTAATTATTAAAATAAAAAAAAGTTTATTAAATTCAAGTTTTAAGAGTATAAGAATCAAGTTTGTAATTAAAGTTGGTAATTCTTCGGTTGTCGCCCCCCCCCCCCCTTTTTTTATGTTTCCCTGACCATTTTGAGCTTTTTTGTTTGACATATAATTTATTATATATCATTCGAACGAGCTGTCCGAGTTGGGTAGATTGATACCATGATCGGTTAGATTTGGCGATTTTGAACAAAATTATGAAGCTAAATCCTCTGTGGACATGCTTTTTGTGGTGTTGAAAGGGATTAAAACAAATGCTCATAACTGTGTTGATTTAAGTCAAATTCGATGATTCGACTCAGCTCGAAGAGCTCTTTCGAATGTATATAAAAAATTATAGAAATTTCATAGGAAATGAAAAAACTAGAACATAGAAAAAAGGGGGGGGGGCGACAACCGAAGAATTACCTTAAAGTTTATTTTGATTTAATTTTACAAACTTAAGTTTATTAAATTCAAGTTTATTTATACCCAGTATTAAGGGTTGAAAATAAACTTGAATTAAAAATAAACTTGAATTAAAAATAAACTTGAATTAAAGGAAGAGGCAGGTTTGAACAAAATGTTTATTAATTTTACAAACTTAAGTTTATTAAATTCAAGTTTATTTATACCCAGTATTAAGGGTTGAAAATAAACTTGAATTAAAAATAAACTTGAATTAAAAATAAACTTGAATTAAAGGAAGAGGCAGGTTTGAACAAAATGTTTATTAATTTTACAAACTTAAGTTTATTAAATTCAAGTTTATTTATACCCAGTATTAAGGGTTGAAAATAAACTTGAATTAAAAATAAACTTGAATTAAAAATAAACTTGAATTAAAGGAAGAGGCAGGTTTGAACAAAATGTTTATTAATTTCACAAACTTAAGTTTTCTAATTATTTGTAATAAAAAAGTTTATTAATTTTAATAGAGTTAAATAAAGAAGACTATTATAAGTTCAAATTTATTTTCAATTTTTTAATCCAAGTTTATTATTAAAGGCTAAAAGCAAACTTGAATTTAGAACAAACTTAATCAGGTTTTTATAATTCAAGTTTATTAACTTAATGTTTTTAAGTTTTTTAAGTTCAAGTTTGCATTTCTTTTTATTTTAACATCAATTAAATTTTTATTAATTTTTATTTTAAAAATTTATTAAATTTTTTACAAACATTTTATTTAAAAATCGAAAGTTTTGGCGCCTAAGGGAGGAGGAATTAGTGTTTGAGAGTGCCTACTTTGGTAGCCATTTATTATTGCACATTTATTATTTTTTTGTTTAAGCCGAATTCCAATAAGTCCTAAAAATATTATTATTATTATTATTATTTTTAAAAAGAAGGAACATTTATTTTTAAATTTTACTCAAGAGGATGTACTAATAAAAAACTAGAAGCAAAAAATGTTGAGAATTTAATTTAAAAACATACATGTTTCCAATTTTAATATTATTTTGCCAATATTTAAATTTCCTAATTGCTTCAATTGTCAAGTTCCAACCTTTCCAAAATGAAGCAAAGCATTTGTTTGGATTTGATGAACCAGGTCACAAACACTGCATGGTATTTCGATTCCAAGTGCGTATACTTGATATGAATTTATTTCAAGAAAATAAAATTGAGGAAGAGGCAAGTTTGTAATTAAAGTTTATTTTTATTAATTTTGCAAACTTAAGTTTGTGGATTTTGTTAATGAGAGTGTTAAACTTTTTGGTATATGTTCTGAACGGAATGCAGTAGAAAAGGATTCACAGGTAAATTTGAATTCTGATTTTTACAATTTGTAATTTCTAATAATTCTGATTTTTACAATTTGTAATCTTTAATAATTCTGGTTTTTACAATTTGTAATTTTTAAATAATTCTGGTTTTTACAATTTGTAATTTCTAATAATTCTGATTTTTACAATTTGTAATCTTTAATAATTCTGGTTTTTACAATTTGTAATCTTTAATAATTCTGGTTTTTACAATTTGTAATTTCTAATAATTCTGATTTTTACAATTTGTAATCTTTAATAATTCTGGTTTTTACAATTTGTAATTTCTAATAATTCTGATTTTTACAATTTGTAATCTTTAATAATTCTGGTTTTTACAATTTGTAATTTTTAAATAATTCTGGTTTTTACAATTTGTAATTTCCAATAATTCTGATTTTAATTTGTAATTTCAAATAATTCTGAACATTATGTATAATTTGTAATTTCTAAAAATTCTGATTTTTACAATTTAAGTTCCAAGCAAGTTGGCGCAAAGGGATACAACGTAAAACCCTCAAATTTATTTTTCGTGAAAAAGCACTTCCCCTCTTTTCACGCTCCAACACTGTTTCATCATCTGCCGCCTCCAGAACGCTTTATTCCCTCCACGAGTTAAGATGGGAATTGAGTATGGTAGAATATAAAATTCGTTGGAATGGATCTTCTAGAAACAATAGTACCCTATTTACTAGCGGAAAGAATACTTCTTCAATTAATGTCCCTTTAAATCAGAAATTCGTTTGTAGAGACGGTAGAATATTTTTTAAATAAAAATATTTTTAATTTAAAGCAATTAATATAACTTTACATAAGCGACGTCGTAAAAATGTTATTGTGCAGTTGCTTCCGTTGGTAGGACAGTTAGAATTACAACCTGTTACCGCAACTTTTGGACTAGGAAATAATGGTAAGAAAACCAGAAATTATTCTGATTTTTACAATTTGTAATTTTTAATAATTCTGATTTTTACAATTTGTAATTTTCAGTAATTCTGATTTTTACAATTTGTAATTTTCATTAATTCTGATTTTTACAATTTGTAATTTTCATTAATTCTGATTTTTACAATTTGTAATTTTCAGTAATTCTGATTTGTATTTCTCTACTTCAAGTTTATTTCAAGTTTTTAAGTTTGTAGTCTCAAGTTTATTTAATTTTATTTTCTCAACTTTTTTTATTAAAGTTTAATTTATTTAAGCTCAAGCTTGAAACTTATTTTTATAATTTTAGTTTTCATTTGTGAGAGAACAAGGAAGAGGTCCTTAAGAGAAAGCTTCCACAATCGAATGACTATTTTGTAAAAATAAATTTTTTTAATATTTCAAATATTATATTTTATAGTTCCGGAGTTCTTTTGGGTATTGGTTCTCTTGGAACAATAATTGGCTATAGTGTTTGGAAAGGTCAACAACAAATGAAAAGACCGTCAATATTATTTTAAAAAAATTTTAATTTGTAAAAATTAATCTTAAAATTTTATTTTATTTTAATAAAAATTAAAAAATAAATTTAAAATATTTATTTGTCCTCACACTTTTCCCTTATTTTATTTTCCAATTTTTTTAAATAAAAGAAATTCCTGTGCCATTGCAAAGTCTTATTGTTTAAGGGATTATTTTAAAAGAAAAGCTTCTTCTTTTTCAATAAAAGTCTATATAACTAATTCTTATTGACTAGTTTTTTTTTATTTTAGCCATATTTGTCCAATAGTTTATGTAAGCATTGAAGAAAACTTTTTAATAAATTTAAAATTCAAGTTTATTTTTTATTTCAAGTTTATTTTTACGCTTAAGTTTGTAAAGCTTAAGATAATTGTAATTTTAAATTTGCGATAAATTGCAACTTGATAAAATAAACTTGAAAATAAAATAAACTTGAAAATAAAATAAACTTGAAAATAAACTTGAAAATAAAATAAACTTGAAAATAATGTAAACTTTAAAATAAAATAAACTTGAAAATAATTGTAAAACATAAAAAATAAAACTTGAAAATGTAAACTTAAAAATAGCTGTAAAACTTGAAATAAATTATATTTCAAGTTTTAAGTTTGCAAACTTCAATTTTATGTATTTTTTAAGTTTTATTTTGCCAAGTTGCAAGAATAATTGTAAATTGTAAAAATAAAAATTACTAAATGCTTATTTTAACAACCTTAATTCCTCTTATATTTATCCCACAATTTACCAGCAATAAAATAAGTAGAAAAAATTATGAAGCACAATTATACGAAGTTTGCCTTATTTAAAAATTAAATAAAATTAATTTTAAAAATTTTCAAAGGATTTACTTTTTGATTACAACAGAATTTCTAGACCTGTTAAAAATAGTTAATTATTTTTTAAATATTTTTAAAATTAATTTAGAAATATTTTAAGGCACAGATGTGCTTCATATTGATGTTGGGGCTTCTCTAATTAGGCAAAAATTAAAAAATAAAATTTTAATTAAAAAATATATTTTAGAATCATCGATGTTGTTAGTTTTCTTTAGATGATTAATTTATTTAAAAAAATTGAGATATTTTTAGGATGAAAAGAATCAAGTATTGACAACTAATTTATGGTTAGAAATGGTTAGGAAAATTATAATTAAAAAATTAATATTTTTTTAATTTTTGGAGAGATGGAGTGATGCGCGTCTCCAATGGGATCCTAATAAATATGGGGGTATTTTTATAAAAAAAAATTTTTTAAATAAATTTTAGAAAGTTTTTCAAAATTTAAACTAAAATTAATTTAATTTATTAATTTCATCCTAAAGGTATTCGTCAGTTACACATTCCTAGCACTGATATATGGATACCCGATTTTGTGTTGTATGACAATGCGGCAGGCGATCCGGACATAACGTCTAAACTCAAATTTAATTAATTTTGATAATAATAACTAAAATTTAGAATTTTCACTGATGCCCTAATTTCATATAATGGGCGTGTTTATTGGCAGCCCCCAGCAATTTACAAATCTTTTTGTCCAGTTAAATTTTAACAAAAAAAATTTTTTTTTAATTTTTTAAAGATAAAAGTAAAATGGTTTCCTTATGACAAGCAAGATTGTAGAATGAAATTTGGAGCTTGGTCATATACTGGAAATTATGTTGATTTACATTTAATACAACAAGAAAATTCTGAAAATATTAATAATAAAGTTAATTTAAATAAAAAAAGGGAGGAAGACGATGATATTGAATATAATGAAATGGGAATGGATTTGAGCTTTTTTTATAAGTATTTATTTTATTTTTAAAAATTAAAAGATTACAATTAAAAATTAAAATATCCATAATTACAACTTTAAAATTATTAAAACTTGAAAGTTCAAGTTTACAAATTCAAGTTTATTTTTCATTTTACAATCCAAGTTCAAGTTTATTTAAATTTTACAATTTCAAGTTTAAACTTATTCTTAATTATTACAAACTTGAAAATTCAAACTTAAGTTTTACAAATTCAAGTCTAAACTTAATAAGTTCAAGTTTATTTACTATTTTACAATTTCAAGTTTATTTAAGTTTCTACAATTTCAAGTTTATTTTTCCAAGTTTATTTTTTCAAGTTTATTTTTTAAATTTCTGTTTTAATCTAGAATTAATTTTTCTTGCACTTGCAACTTTAAGATTACAAAAATTATACTTCAATTTACATTATATGTATTTCCCAAATTAATTTATAATTTCCAAATTAATCACAAACTTTAATTATGTTTAAGAATTTACATTTTTAAATATTCTCAGATCAGCAGAATGGGATTTAATGAATTTAACGTCTGCAAGACATGCAGTACTTTACACAAGTTGTTGTGGCCCTGAGACGTAAAATTATAATTTTAATTTGAAAACTTGTTTTTTAGTTATGTTGACATTACTTATTATTTGGAATTGAGGCGGAAAACGTAAAATTAAAAAAAAATTTAAATTAAAATTCTCCATTAATTCCACAGCCTTTTCTTCACCTGTAATTTAATTGTTCCTTGTTTTTTAATTTCTTTTTTAACAACATTTGTGTTCTACCTTCCGGATCATAAAATAACATTTTCAATTTCAATACTTGTTACACTTACAGTTTTCTTTTTGGTTTTGATTGATTTGATGCCACCAACAAGTTTGGAAGTACCCATGTTTGGGCAATATTTAATTACAACTATGGTGAATATTTTTATTTTTAATATTTTCCGGAATTAATTTTGTATTTTTTATAAACTTATTTAATTACAAACTTAAGTTTTCAAGTTTATTACGATTTTACAATTTGTAAAAAGTAATTAAACTTATTTTACAATTCCGGAAACTTTTAATTATCTTATGTATTTCTCTCTCTATTCTTGTATGTATTTTTCCGGAAGCGTTCATATATTATTAAAATTAATTCCGGAAACGTTTGTATTTCTCTTCGTATTTTTCTTTTCTATTCTCGTATTTTTCCGGAAACGTTTGTATTTCTTTTCGTATTTTTCTTTTCTATTCTCGTATTTTTCCGGAAACATTCAGTTAAAATTAATTCCGGAAACATTTGTATTTTCCGGAAACACATGTTTTTCCCACTCGTATTTTTCCGGAAACATTCAATTATTAATATAAATTCCGGGAACGCTTGTATTTTCCGGAAAATTTTGTATTTTATGCAACAATTTACATATAATAAATTATTTTTTAGATTTTGGTTGCCCTCTCAACACTTTTTTCTGTGGTAATATTTATTTGTAAAATCCCCTTCATTTTACTAATAATTTAATTATTAAGGCTTCAGTAAATATTCGTTTCCGGAATGGTTCTACTCATCAAATGTCCCCGTGGATTCGAATTGTATTTTTGGGTGTTTTACCAAAGTAATTTACAATATTCCGGAAAGATGTTGTAATTTTTCCGGAATTTTTATTAAATTATTTGTAATTTCCGGAAAAGTGTATTTTCGCTATAATTCTTTCCGGAAAAAATTGTATTTTCACTATATTTTAATATTCACAGAATTTTGCTAATGAAACGCCCCGAGCGTCAACAACTCGAAACAAATTCATTAAACAATTTTATGGGGGAGACTAGACAAGGACATGAACCTTCATCGTCTTCCTCTTCCTTTAATTTTGAATATTCTAATAAAAAGGCAACAATTTCTTCCCCTACAAATTTATTTAATAATCGCTCAAAACTCCCACAAACTTCAATTGTTAACAAAAATAAAAAAGAAAAATATGACAAACCGCCCCCATATTCTTCCATTACAACAAAAAATACTCTTAAAAATTCTGATAAAAATAACAATTCAAAAGAAAAAATTTTTTTGGAAGAAAATATTTATGCAGAACCATCTACAAGTAGAGAAATACAGCAACAATTTTGTAGCAATAAAAATCAAATATTGAAAAAGATTGAATATACATGGAATGAACAGCGAGTTTTGTATAATCTGGCTAGACAGGTAGGGAGAATTTTTGTATTTCTTTTTTATTACATATTTCCGGAAATATTTTCCGGAAAATATGAGAATAATTGTACATTAAAAAGATTTCCGGAAAAGGAATAGAATAGTTTAATTAAATTTTCCGGAAAACACAAAAATTAAGTATATTGCACGAATATCAGGAAAAAACACAAAACTTTAATTGAACCTTTCCGGAAAAACACAAAACCTTAATTAAATGTTTCCGGAAAAAATGCATTACTTTAATTAAACGTTTTCCGGAAAATACAAGAACAATTAAATTACAACTTCCGGAAAAAATACTATAATATTTTATTTATTTCCGGAAAATACAAGAACAATACAAAAATACAAGAAAATACAAAAACAACTTCCGGAAAAAAATACTAAAATATTTTATTTATTTCCGGAAAACACCAATAAAATAACTAAATATTAAACAATTCCGGAGAAAAACACAAAACATTTAAAAACACATTTCTAATTAAAGGTCCATTTTATCGCTAATTATTTTCAACAACGTGAGGAGGATGCTAATGTTTGCGTCTTTTTTTCAATTTTTATTAAAATTTTCTAAAACAGATTTCAAATGACTGGACATTTGTAGCAATGGTTTTAGACCGTTTCTTTCTCCTAGTTTTTTCAATTTTAAATATGGCTACTTTTTCAATTATTATTTCTGCTCCTACACTGTTTGATTTTAGAGAACCCTTGAATATTACTGTCCCAAGTTTGTTTTTTTTTGAAAAAATTTTTTTGAAAATTTTTCTTGAAAAATTTTTCTAGGTAATTAAAAAGCTTAAAAAAATTTTCAAAAAATTTTTTCCAAAAATTTTTTCCAAAAATTTTTTTCAAAAAAAATTTTTTTAATAAATAATTTAAGCCAGACCTCTTGGGCAAGCCTACCTATTTAGTGTCAATGAAGAATAAAAAAGGAGGGAAAATTTTTTTTAATTTATCCAACCATTTTAAATAATTAAAATAAAATAAATTCGACAAAACAAAAATAACCTCAAATATTTTTATTTCATTTCCTCTCAACATTTTTTGCGGAAATTATCTCAAATTTTTGGATGGTCTGGCATGTCAGGACGAATTGTCTTTAAAAGAAATTTTTTTTAATTTTAAAAGATTTTTTTAATTTAAAAAACCTTATGGACAGTTCCATTTTTATCAATAATAGCCAAATTAATACATCCACCAGACATAGCATCACGACGTTTTGCAAGGCAAACAGCATTTTTAACCAACTTTAGAGGAAAAAAATTTTTTTTAATTAAACAAATTAAAAGCCAAAAATAAGGTTAAAACCAAGTTTACCACAACTAAAAATTTTGTAAAAAAAGTAGATTTTTGTTAATTATCCCCCAAAAACAGCTCGACGAGCTACGTTGAATTAACGGAATCATACCCCCAAATTTGTTTAAATTTTGGTTAATTTGTAAGAATATTAAAATTCTGACTTTGTGGAGTAGACTAAATTTTGTGGTAGAATTTGTTTAAGAGACACGGGAAGGTAAAAACAGATTAACGGGGAAACGATCAAAAAAAAAGAGGGGAATTTTAAAAAAATTTTCAATCAGTAGCCTCCTTGTTTGAGGGAAGAAGCGAATAAACCGGTGAATTGATCAAAAATGAATAGGGGAAAAAAGAAAATTTTTTTTAATTTTCAGCCTATTCGAAAGGAACAGGTAAGCGGGAAGTCAATAAAAATCCAAAAAAATTTTTTTTTAAAAAACCTCAACAGCCTCTTCATTTGTCATTCCTTCCTTAAAGTTTTTGTCCATATATCCATAAAGAAAAGTACTTCCACTTCCAGCAATGTAAATTTTTTGTCGAATAGAATAACCTCCAATAGTCACAGCATATATTTGGCCAAATTTTTCTTCATCATAACCAGCAACAATAATACTAAAAGTCATTTGATCCCGATAATTATATGCAAATTTGCGAGTATATTGAGCAACGTTGTAAACAAGAATAGGTTCTTCATCAAGCATTCTGAATTAAATTTTTTTGTAAAAATTTTTTTGGTAAGGGTAAAAAATGAAAATAATTTTTAGAAAAGACTAGAGCTAATGAGAAAGCTTAAATAGACTTCAAAAAAATTTTTTTAGCAAATTCCTTTAATTTGGGGGGACAAGAAATAATCTGCTGAAAAAATTTCCAAGTGTTAATGACAAAGAATTTTAGCTAATTATTATATTATTCTATAGATCAGAAATCCTAGAAAAGCGTGATCCTAAGGCTCGAGTTCAAATGAAAAACCTACCCATATTCTAACTACGGCCCTCTAAAATCCTCAAACACTTGCCCCCTCCCCTCCGAAAATTTTTCCTGGCTACGGGCCTGAAACGAGTCATATATGAATTTTAACTGTTTTTAGCCTTCCTTAAACTTGAAAGATAAAAAATTGAAAACTAACGAATGCGCCTCAGCATAATACTTTACAATATCAAAAATTGCTTGAGATTGCGAAGCTATCCCAGCTCTTAAACCAACAATATGATCGCTAATTGGAGAAATTTTGTTTGTAGAGCGGGAAGAAATGTAAGAGCCTTGACTTGTACGAGAATCTGTTCCAACAACAATTCCTTCTTTTGTTTCAACAGCAATTAAAGTTGTCTAATAAGAAAAATTGATTAAAGTTTAAAAAATAATTTATAAACAGGAGAGTTTGTTTTGGGTAAAGGCGTAAGCAATCAAGTACCAACAGAAACATTGCTTAGAACTCATTTTTTCGAGTCATTTTTTCGGGTCAGAATTCTCGATCTTTCGGACCGGGCCGGATCGGACCCCCAACCCTAAAAGCCTGTGGAGCAAAGGGAAAGGAGAAAATCATTTAAAAACAGAAGAGAGGTCAAGGCTTAGGATTCTCTTGTAAATGAGCACAGGCAAAAGCAATTCTAAAGTCTGTTTTTTATCTTTCCCAGAAACGGATTCATTTTCTGGCCTCTTGTCCCAAGATCACATCCCAGTAAATAAAACAAGTAGCTGGAAAGCAGAGGTCCAGACTTTTTAAAAATCCCAATAATTATTTTTAAAAAATAAAAACAAACCCCCATAGTCTCCTCTTCTTTTTTATATTCAAAATCCATTTTAAATTTATTTTAGTTGTCAAGCCAAACAAATAAAATACTGAAAAAAAAAATAAAAAATAAAAACAAAAAAAAATTACAAAAAATTCAACAAAAATTCAACAAAAATTCTCATCAAACAAGCGAGATAGTGTTAAAATAAATAAAGTTAGAGAAAAATGCAAAAAATAACATTATGCCAATTTTTAAATTTCTTGTAATTATTCAAAACATTTTTTTTGTTTTCTAGCCATATTTTTTTTTGAAAAATTCTTTTTCTTTTTTAAGTTCCCTTTTTATTTTAAATGACTAGTTCTGATAATCTAGAATCTCCCATTTATGTTTTTCAATTGCCTGCTAGAATTGTTAATGAGTTAGCGACTTTATTAGATCCTGGGGATTGTTGGGAAACTATAGGTTTGTTTTTTTTAATTTTTGTTTAAAAATATTTTGATAAAAATGTTTAGATAAATTGAATAATTTGTCTACTTTAAATAAACAGATAGATAATTTCCAGGGCAACTGAACATAAAAAATTAGCCATGTTGCCTTCTTGGTGTAGTTGGTTAACTCTCTGATTTTCAGATAAAAGGGGATCAAGGTTCGAACCCTTCCGGGGGATATTTAATTTAAAACTTTTTAACAGTAATTTTCAAGCCGATTGGAGTCTATCTATCCACCCCTTTTGCTGGCTCCCGTGGTGTAGTCGGTAAATTATTTGATTTTTCATCAAAGGGGGGCAAGGTTCGAATCCCACTGATGGACATTAATTTTTTCTTCTATTTTTATTTTATTCTATTTAATTTTTAAAATAATTTTCAGCCTTTTTAATGCCTGGAATTCAGGATATCGACACTGAAGCATGCAAAAAACTCGCAGTTACTAGTGATGGCCATCCAACAGAAACATTGCTTAGAATTTGGGGGTCAAAAGGTTATCGAATACTGGATTTGTATAAAATATTTTTTCGTGCTAAACTTATTAGATGTATGCAAATTCTGTTGCCTTTCGGTTTGTTTTTTAAATTATTTTTTTACTTGCCTTTTTTAATTTTTGACATTCTGTGTCGCATTTTTGTTTTCTCCCCAATTCTCTTTTATATCCTTTAGCATCGATTACATATAATTGGAGTCAAAAGGAAACTAAAATCAAAAGGTTATTAAGAAAGGATCAATTTTTGGGAGGAATATCATGCATCTCTCAAAGTTGAAAATTCCTGTCTTTCCCAATTATTTGTACTTTGTTGTTATCCCTACCCCCTTTTTTGTGGACTTTTTTGCGGACTGTTTATGTGCGGTATGGTCTGACTTCCTTCAATTCCATTCTTATTTCTAAACTTTATCTTAATTATTCCGTACATTTCTAAATTTCAAAAAAAAATTTCTGAAATTTAGTTGAACCAAAATTTCACAAATATGCCCAAGTATGTGATGAAGAACCTCAACAACAACAGGCACCTTTTCCTTCAATTGGAAGAAATAATTTAATTAATAACAATTTAAATGAGTCAAAAAAGGCCTCAGTTGTAAAACAAGGATCTTTTGGTGTTTATTCTCGTAAAGGTTTTTTTAATTTAAAAAATTTTTTGGAAAATATTTCTTTGAATTTTATGAGTTTCGAGTGCTGAGAGTGCTCCACAATCTTTGCCTGAACAACAACAACACTCGGTTTGTTTTAATTTTTTTATTAAAATCGTGGAATATTCTTGAATTAGATTTATTTCTATTTTTTAATTCCCTTCTAAAAAGGATTGTAGCTGAATGGTAGTGTGTTCGATTTTCTGTGTTAAGGGTGTAGGTTCGATTCCTTTTGTCTCCAACTAGCCTTCTCTTGTTTTTTGACTCTTTCTTTTTTATTTTAAAAATTTTTTTCACAACCAAACAATTAAAAAAAATTTTTTTAATTTTTAAAAATTAAAAAAATTTCTTTTTAATTTTTTACCCTATTTAGAACAACTTTTTTTTCTTTCTATTTTTTAAATTGGGGTTTTTTGTCTATTTTTATTCTCTTTAAGCAAGGGGATTTTTTAAATATTTCAAAAAAAAATTTTTTTTTGTTTAAATTCAAATTTTTTTTAATTTATTTTATAGTCTGCTAGCAATGCAATTTTAACTGGTCTACAAAGCACTTTAACTGTCCCCTATTCTGATATAATTATTGCAACACAAAATTGGGCATCAGAACAAATACTTGGAAAGGGTGGTTATGGAGTTGTTTATAAAGGAAATTGGAAACATACTGAAGTTGCTGTTAAACGAATTCAGGGGAAGAAAAATGGAAGAGGAGAAGAATATGAACAGGTTTTTGTTATTTTTTAATTCTTTGGGATCCCCAAAATTCTTTTTTTTTGTTGTTTTCCTTTTTTGGAAGAAATATTTAAGGGAGGGAGGGGAATTTGGGAAACGTCTTAAAAAATATTTTCTTTAAGACGTTGAATTGTTGACTTTTTTCCCAAAAATTAATTTTCAATTTAAAAAATATAACCTTGAGAAGAAAGAGAACTTTTTATTTCCTAAAAAAATTTTTTTTCTTCTCTCTCTTTCTCTTATTTTTGATAATTATATTCTGGTGTAACTAACTACAACAACATTACTTTTTATTTTTTTAATTTTCTAAAAATTCCTTTTTACTATAATATCTATAAGAAAATAATCTATTTTCTATTTAAAGTCGACTACTAATAAATAATTTTCTTTTAAATTTTTTATATGTCTCGCCATTTTTATATATTTTCTCCCTATTTTATATTTAAAATGATTAATTGATTTTTATTTTTTACGTCGATAGTTTTTTTTTTTTAATTTTTGCCTTTTAAAATTAGTCACAGTAAAAAGTAAAATTTTTTCCCTAAAAAATTTTATACTAAAAATTGAAAAAAAAATTTTCCTAACAAAAAGAAATATTTTTTTCTTTATTTTTAAGCATCAAAAAGAACGTTTACGTCAAGGCTTACAAGAATTACGCACTCTAGCCAAATTTAGACATGACAACATTTTATCTTTATATGGATATTCTTTGGATGGTCCAGAACCTTGTTTAATATACCAATTTATGTCTAATGGATCTTTAGAAGATAGATTACTTTGTAGGGTTAGTTTTTTTTGGTGTTTTTTGGGGTTTTTATGAATTTTTGTTGTTTTGGTTAAGTGGGTTAATTTTTGGTAAAACCCACTACATCAAAAAACTATTTGAGGGTCATGGGTTCGAATCCCACTCAAGGAGAAACAATTTTTGTTTAAGTAAAATTAATCTAATTTAAATAAAAATTGTTTTCCCTGAGTGGGATTCGAACCCACAGCCCCCTTAACTGATGAAAACCAAATTTTAACCCACTACACCAAAACCAAAAATTTCAAAAAATTTGTGGGGCAAAAACAAATAATCAGAATATTTTTTATTTTACAAATTTTTTTAAAAGAATTCAACACCTCCACTTGATTGGCCTCTTCGTTTATCAATATCAAAAGGTGTTAGTTGTGGCCTCCATTTTCTCCACACAACAGGGACAATGCCTATAATCCACGGAGACGTAAAATCAGCAAATATATTATTAGATAAACATTATGAACCAAAATTGGGAGATTTTGGTTTAAGTCGAGATGGACAATTAGAAAATTTTGAAGATGGGAAAAAGCCAATGATAGCTTCACATATAAAGGGGACTTTAGCTTATTTACCCCCAGAATTTACTACAAGCCAAATTTTGACAACAAAATTGGATGTTTATAGTTTTGGTGTAGTTTTATTAGAAATGGCTAGTGGACAACGAGCTTTTTTGTCTAATAGAGAACCTCAAGGATTGGTTGAATATACTAATAAATATTATAGATTGGATGGAGGTGTTAATAAAATGGCTGAAATTTTGAGTGATAAGAAGATTGTTATAGGTGAGGTGGAGAAAGAGAATTTTGGTTACTTTTTGGATTCCCCCTACCCTTAGTCTGAGTTTCAGTTTTTTTTAATATGTATATAATGGTCAGACTCTGTTGCGAATGAAAAATACTGTGAAATTAGAAAGCTGACACTTATGTATGTTAAGGGAAACTGAGATGCAGACTAAGGGGAGGGGGTGGGGGAGGGGAGATGGAAAATCAAAAAAAGTGCCAAAGATTTGACATTCCTAAAAAATTTTTTTTCAAGGTGATAATCAACAATATAAACAAATATTTGAATTATTAATAATGTTAGGGATTGCATGTACAAAGGTGAGCAATAGTGGGAGATTACGTTTTAAATTACAGTCGAACCTCACTAAAAATAATGTTGCTGCAGTTTGATTTTAAAAAAATGGTTAATTTTGCATAAAAAGAGAGAGAAGGGATTAAAAATCATTTTAGATTAAGAGATAAATAAAAATAGGAATTTGCCACATTTTGGGAATTTTTATTCACGTGAATTCATTTTTAAATGAATTTTTTGAGCAACTAAAGTTTTTGAGTGATCTTTGGCGTTTGGTCGTTTTTTAAGGCCAACAAATACGCAACTCTAGTTTATTTTTAGGGGGTCTTATTCTCTTTATCTCTCTCTATTTTTAATTTTTCTATTTTTAAAAATATTTTTTTTTTGCTCAAATTTTTATTTAGCAACACAAAATTTTATATGTTTATCCTCTAAAAATTAACGAGAGAAAATTCACGTGTATATTTAATTCTCTTTTGGTGAATTTCATTTTTTAGTAGTTTGTTCATCCCTAGAGTGAGGTTCGACTGTATATAAATAAGCTTTCTATATAGGTATTTTCATTTATTTTTTTTAAGAATGATCGTTTTTTGAGGCCAACATTTTCCCAAGTTTTTGATCAATTAGAAACATTAAATAAAAAATGAGAGAGAGAATATTATTGTATAATTTATTGTTTTTTTATTATAATACCTATCTTATTATCTGTGTATATATTTTACTGGTATTGGTTTTTTTATTCCCCCCCCCCTCCCTCGTAAAAATAATTCCCTTTCTTTTTTTGAGAAAAAAAAACTGAAGAAAAAACATTTTAAAAACTTGAGTGAATTTTTTTGTGGGGTTGCCGAAAAGAACCTTTATTATTTATTTAGTTTAAAACTAGTTTTTATTTAACCTTTTAAAAATTGAAAAAAAAATTTTTTCTTGAAACTTTATTTTTTTATTTTTTATGTTTTGTAAAAACAACTAGATTATTTTTATATCATTTTTTATTTAATTCGTTTGTATAGTAAGTACAAAGATAATAGGTAATTCCCTCCACAAATAATAATTCCTGCACTAATCTACTACATATAATTTTTTGCTTTTTTTTAATCCTGTTCTTGATGGAAGGTTTTCATTAAAAGGTGAGTTGTTTTTTTAAAAAATAATTACTATAATATTTTTTGGGGATTTTCTATTTTTTAATCGGATTTTTTAAATTAAAGACAAAAAAAAGTTTACAGCTTGGCTAAACACAGGAAAAACTCAATAGTTTACAGAGCTGTAAAAAAAATTTTTTAATTTTTATTTTAAAAATTTTTCTCCATAATTAAATCCATAATAAATTTCTCCATAATTAATAAAAATTTCTCCATAATTTTTTGGGGATTTTTTATTTTTTAATCGGATTTTAATGACAAAAAAAATTTACAGCTTGGCTAAACACGCGAAAAACTCTATAGTTTACAGAGCTGTAAAAAAATTTTTTTTTGAATTTTTTAAAATTTTTTCTCCCTAATTTAAGCAACAATTTTGGAGTTTTTATCTTAAATGCTGCCAGAAAATTGCCGAATATTTAAATTTTTTAAATGATGTCCTCAAAAAGAAGACGGGTTATTCGAACTATTTTTCCTTTTATTATTTTACTTGTCTCTACACTAATTATTTTTAACACTTTATTATTTAAACACAATGAAGATATTGGAGAACAAAATTTAAAATTATTTGAGATTGAGAAAGATGTAAAGGTTTTTTTATTTAAAAAATTTTTTGTTTAATTTAAATAAAAAATATGAAAAATTTGGGGGTCGTGGGTTCGAACCCGCGCGGGGAAATTAATTTTCTAGGTTCTTTTAAAAAACGAATTAGACCATTTTGGGTGCTTTTATAATGATTTTTGAACTCAGGAAATTTTATTAAATTAGAAAATCAGGATATTTGCCGTGTTAATAAGCTATGGACTTTTTACCTAGGAACATCCCTTAACAGACAAGAAAAGGATTTTTTACCGATTATTTTTTATTTTTCTAGTTTAAATGGAAAAAAGGAGAAAGTGCTAAAAATGCTGGAGAAGAACAACAGGTTCTGATTTTTTAAATTTTTAAAAATTCCAAAGAAAAATTTTTCCTTTCAAGGCTTGTAAAATTCCAAAACTTGAAATTAACGGGTCTGAAGTAATTCAATTTTATAAAAAATATCCTCCATTGGATTGTACTAAAAGAAAGCCTAAACCTTGGATTTATATTGACGAGGAAAGGAGAGTGCAACCGACAGAATATGCAAAAAGGTTTATTTACTTTTTGATTTAGTTAATTTATGGGGGAAAAAGTCCGCAAATTTTTGTACGCAAATTTTTTATCCGCAAGTTTTTATCCGCAAATTTTGTCCGCAAGTTTTGTCCGCAAATTTTTATTTTATCAATAAAAGGATTGTAAAAGGAAAAAGAAAGTTAGAATTATTTGAGGGCATGAGTTCCCAAATACTTCAAAGGACAATTTTTCTGGAAAAAATTTTAAAGTGTACACTTTCGGCAAAACTTGCGGATAAAACTTGCGGACTTCTTTTGGGAGCATAAAAAGGGAAAATTAATTATATCGAGGGTGAGGGACTACTCTCGTTCCGTTCCTCATTTTTAAAAAGGAATGGAGATTCTCAATTCCTTGATTATTTTTTAAGATTTTCAAAAGGTCCAAACGACATTTTGCCACAAAATTTTTCAAATTTTTTTCGTCTCCATTTTAATTTTTTCACTTTTTTCAGTCAAATTGGTCTACATAATATAAATTGTAATTGGGCATTTTATAGTCGAAAAACAGATTCAGAACTTGTTTGGACAGAAGAAGAAAATATTAGTTTTGGTGCTAAAATTGAAAAGGGTGATTATGTCAAAATAAGTTGTATGGCTGGAAGCAGACAATGGTTTGTGGAAAGTTTTTAAAGTGTTTTTGGGATTAGAATCGGACATTTTTAATGACATTTTATCCCAATTTATGTTGGGGGTGGACGGACTATTGTCGTTTACGACTTTTTGTCCCATTTTTTGTTCTTGTTGGGGGGACATTTGATCCCAATTTTTTTTTGGTCCTCTGCCTTTCAATTATTGTTTCTTCTATTCGGTTCCGAAACTAGTCACAATTTTATGCACCCTTCATCCCTTGCCACTTTTCTTTAATTTTTAATTTTTAGGTGACATTTGGTCCCGGTTTCGTTTTAATTTTTATTTTCCTTTATATAATTTTAAAAATTTTTAAAAATTATTTAAAGGAGTAATCCATTTATGGTTGTTGTTCCAAAAAATAAAGAAAAGAAGAAGGACCCCAACGAAACAAAAAATCTTCAAAATTCTTCTACAGACCCAATAAATGTTTATATACTTTCATTTGATTCACTTTCACAAATGTCTTTTAGACGTAATTTGCCTAAAACTGTCAAATTTTTGGAAGAAAATGATTTTGCTGTTTTTAATGGTTTTTTTTATTAAATTTGGAATTTAAAAAAGAAATCTTTTTTAAAGGTTATAATATTGTTGGTGATGGAACACCTCAAGCATTTATCCCCATTTTGACTGGTTTTACAGAGGAGGAATTGGTATTTTTAAATTAAATTTAGTATTTTATAATTATTGGGATGACATTTGATCCCCGATTTTTATCTGAATTTTTATGAGGTGACATTTGATCCCAACCTCCTTATTGTTAATTTTGTTTTTATATAACTATTTGGCCAACTCCTTTCCTGTAATCTCAATTTAGAGACAAATTTCCCGCAAACATTTTTTTGAATATTTTTAGGTGACAATTGGTCCCATATTTTTTATGGTTTTTGTTTGGGTGACATTTGATCCCAAAAATCCCTAATCTTATTTTAGTTGTTAGTTTAAGCAAATTCTCTTTTTGTAATTAGAATTTGGGCACTATAAACCCCCATTTTTGAGATTTTTTAATTGATGACATTTGGTCCCATTAGTTGAAAAATTTCAAAGTTTCCTAATTAATCAATTTTATATTTTTAGCCACTCACTCGTAAACGTTATTCATCCGCTCGTTATGTTGATGAAGTTTATCCTTTTGTTTGGAATAATTTTTCAGATGCTGGTTATGCTACAATGTATGGAGAGGATGGACATTCTTTTGGTTTTTTAAAGAAAAAATTTTTTTTGTAATTTTTTAAAAATTTTCTAGGCACTTTCACTTATCGTCTAAAAGGTTTTCGAAATGCTCCAACACATCATTATCCAATCACTTTTTTTCATTATGCCGAAACTGTAGATAATTCTAGAGTGTGTATTGGGGCAGAAAAACAGCACAATGTAAAATTATTATTTTTAATTTTTATTTTTAATTTTTATTTTAAATTTTATTTCATTTCTATAAGAATAGGATATATTTTTGGTCCCAAAAATGCCCTAAAAATATTTTTATTTATTTTTAATTTTTTAAAAATTTATTAAGTGACATTTGGTCCCAGAAATATTTTTATTCTTTTTTTAATTTTTATTTTTTCTGTGTTTTTTTCAGTTCTGAATTTGAAATTTTTAGGAGACATTTGATCCCAAAATTTTTTTAATTAAAAAAAATTTTTTTTCTTTTAAAGGTTTGGTTTCGTTATATCGAATCATTTTGGAATGAATATTCAAAATTACAAATTCCCCGTTTTTTGTTAATGCATCATTCTTATTTGTCTCACGACGATATAAATAAAGTCCAACAGGCAGATGATGATTTGTTTGCACATTTACAAAAAATGGAAAAAATGGGAGCTTTTGATAATTCTTTGTTTATTGTGATGGCAGACCATGGAAATAGATTTGCAAAATTGAGAGAAACACATCAAGGTTTTTTAAAAAAAATTTTGGGATTTTTTAGGGGGAGATGACATTTGATCCCACTTTTTAAAAAAATCCCTTAGAATTTTTTAACATACTTTTTTTCCGTTTTTACGATCCAAAATAAATTTTCGAAGTCCAATTCTTTAAAGAATTATTAAAATAATTGTCTAAAAATTTTTTTTATTTTTGGGGTGACATTTGATCCCAGATTTTTTGAAAAATTTTTAGATATTTTTAAAATTTTTTTTGGCTTCAAAATAAATTTTATAGTCCAATTTTGAATAAATTTATTTAAAAATTATTTTATTCATTTTCAGGTCAATTAGAAGAAAGACTTCCATTTTTCTCTGTACATTTTCCTCAAAAATATAAGCAAGTTTGGTCAAATATAAAAATAAATTCTGTGGATAGACTTGTAACACCTTTTGATTTTCATGCAACATTAATGGATATTTTTAGGTTTTTTAACTTAAATTATTTTTTTTTGGAATTTTTATGAGAGACATTTTATCCCATTTTTCAGAAAAATTCAAAAAATTTTTTTTCCAATTTTTTAAGGTGGCCTAAGCTGGGAAATGATTATTTTTCAAATAAATTGGTGACTTCAACCTCTAAAGATTTACAATTTCCTATGAACCGGGCAATTTCTTTTTTGCGTGAAATTCCATTGGAAAGGACTTGTGAACAAGTAAAGTTTTTTTATATATAAATACAAAAATATTTGTTTTGTTTATTTCCGGAAAATACAAAATAAATTTTTGTATTTTCTTGTTTATTTAAACTTTCCGGAAATGTGTATGGGAAAATACAAAATAACTTTTAATTTTTTGTATTTTTTGTGTTGTTTGTATTTTCCGGAATGTTATATTTTTTAGTATTTTCTTTCCGGAAAACTATATTGGTTGTATTTTCCGGAAATCTATATTATTTTTGTTCTTTCCGGAAACTTTTAATTTTTTGTATTCTTGTGTTTCTTTTTATTCTTTCCGGAAACTATTTATTTTTGTTCCTTCCGTAAAATTATATTCTTTCCGGAAAATTAAATTATTTGTATTTTCCGGAAAATTACATTTTTTATGTATTTTATTTTTAAGGCTGGAATAGAAACACATTGGTGTACCTGCCTTAATTGGATTATTATTAATAATGTTGATGAAGTTATACCTTTAGCAAATTCTGTAATTGATAAAATAAATAAATATACGGAATCAGAACGTTCTTTATGTTCAAAATTGGAATTAAAAAATGTGGAAAGTGCAAAAAAGTGAGAAAAAATTTTTATTTTTTAATTAAAAAATTTTCAAAAATTTTTTAAGATTAGTTCCAAACGAGAAACTTTTAAAATATAATGGAGTTGTAGATTTTGATGGTTTTAAGCCTCAATTAAAAGGAAATGTTAAAACAAAATTTGCTACATATCAAATAGTTTTTATTACTACACCGGGTGCAGCTAAATATGAGGTAGGGGGGGGGGGGGGGAAATTGAGGAAAAAAATTTTTTTGATTAAAAAATTTTTTTTTTAATTTTTAAATTAAATTTGAGAATGTTTAAAAAAATTCAAAAAAAATTTAAATTTCTTTAAAGGTAACCCTTTTTTATGATGGTAATCAAATTAAAGTTGATCTATCTGCTATAAGCCATATTAATAAATACGGGGATACTCCACATTGTATAATTGAAAAAAATTATTTTATGGCAACTTGGTGTGTTTGTTATGATAGAATTTAGCAGTTAATATTTGCGAAAAAATTTTTCTTTGTCGCATTATTATTTTTATTTCTGCCATTATACTACATATTTTTTTCTTGCATTTGGAAATATTTTTTTCTACCCTTATTTTTTTTTTAAATAGCCTTTTAATTATTCAATAATATATTTTATTTCATTTAAAAATATGCCTAATCTCTATTCGAAATATTAAATTTTATTTCATTTATGCCTATATTTTATTTTCTTTCATTCCTATCAGAGGTGAGTCGGAACAGTCAGAGGTGTCGGTACTCGGAAATCAAAATTTTTTCGGAAATCGCAAGGAAAAAACGCCGGAAATCGGAATTCTGACCCACCTCTGATTCCTTTCAAGTATTACACTTATTACATTTTTTTCCTGAAAATACATTATTATAAGTTTTCAGGAACTTTGTATTTTTCAAAAAATACAAATTTTGTATTTTCCGGAAATATATAAATGTAAACTTGAAGAATCTATTTTTGTATTTTTTCCGGTTTAAAATTTTCCGGAATAGTTAATAATTTTGTATTTTAATTAATGTATTTTTCCGGAAACTATATAGCAGCTACACATGTTTTATTCAAAATATACATGTTTATTTTTTGGGTGATAATTTATATTTTAAATATACATATATTTTTAAAGATAAATTTATTTCTTTATTTATTTATTATTTTTAATAATATATTTTAAAATATATATAAATATTTTAAAATTTTTTAGTGAAAAAATTTTTTTCTTTAGCCAAATGTCTCTTTCTGATGTAACAGAAATTGTTTCAACAAATACGGAAGAAATTACAGAGATTAGACCAACTGTTTCTCAACTCATTAATGCTATTAGACCAATAAATGGGGAGGATGGAGATGAGGATATGCAAAATATTTTGTATGTGTTTTTGTATTTTTTGTGTTTTTGTATTTTCTGTGTTTTTGTATTTTTTAATTTTTGTATTTTTTAATTTTTGTATTTTTCGCATTTCTATAATTTCAGGCAGACCGACATCAACTCCTCAATTCTCTGCACTATTTGCAACAAAAATTTTAAAAATCGCGGATCAGCTTTATTCCATGCCAAAAAATCCCATTCAATTTTAATTTCAAGTATCGACTCAATTCTTGGAGTAGAAACAGAAAAACAATCTACAAAATTTAAATTTTTCTGTCCTTTGGAGGAATGCATAATTAAACAAAAAAAATTTTGTTCAGCAAAATTATTAATTCAACATTTTCAAAAAACTCATTTTGAGAAGAATTTAAAATGTGAATTTTGTACGGCAAAATTTTCTTTGGAAAGAGATTTACGTTATCATAATAAAAAGGTATTTTCTTGTGAAAAAATGTCCGCAATTTTTGTCCGCAAAATTTTAAAAAATTTTTGCGGGCATCCGCAAATATTGTCCGCAATATTACAAAAAATTGCGGACTTTTCTGGTGGGAAAAAAATTTTCTAATTAAAGGTCTGCCCTAAACAAAAAATAAAAATAAATAATTTTTCAACGTATTCTGAAATAAAAATTGGTGAAAATAAAATTACAAAGAAAGATACTGGCTCGCAAACTGAAAAATGGCTTGTTCCAACAAAAATATTAATTGCTGGAAAATTTACAAAAATACATCCAAAGAGGTATTTTAATTTTAAGAAAATACAAAAAGTCAGAATTAAATTAAAATAATTCCGGAAAAATACAAAGATTTAATTAAACTTGTATAAAATACAAAAATCAGAAATTTTAAAAATTTTCCGGAAAATACATAATAATATTAAAAACACAAACCGGAAAACACAAATAATTCTGAAAAAATACAAACTTAAATTGTTTCCGGAAAGTTTTAAAAGAAAACCGGTTTTTTTAATTCTATTCTAATTTTTATTCCAAGTTTGTATTTTTCCGGATGCTTTTGATTTTTGTATTTTTTTGTATTTTCCGTTTATTCTGATTTTTTGTATTTTTCAGAATTTATTGTATTTTGTTTCCGGAAAGTTTTTAGAAAATTTTTCTTTTTGTATTTTCCGGAAAGTTTTTGTATTTTTCTTTAATGCTTGTATTTTTTTGTATTTTATTTTTGTATTTTCTATTTAATTAGAAAATTAACAACAACAGAAAAACACATTTATACACAAACAGAAATACATCCTCTTCCTCCTCAACAATCAGAATTAATTACAAATTATAATCAAAATAATAATTTAATAATAAATACACAACAACAACAACAATATTTATCAAATCAAGAAGAAGAAAATAATAATAATTTTAATAATTCTTTTAATAATAATAATATTTGCTATCAAACAGTAGAAGAATCTACACAAACTTTTTATGGTTCTTGCTGTTGTTCTTCTTCCTCTTTTGATTTAATTGATGGAGTTGTTGATATTGGGGGAGGGGGAAGGTTTTTATTTTTTTTAAATGTCCGCATGGGTTTGTCCGCAAATTTTATTTGTCCGCAAATTTTTACGGATATTTTGCGGATGTCCGCAAAAAATTTTTTTATTTTTGCGGACGAAATTTTGCGGACATTTTTTTAATTAAAAAAATTTTTTTCAAAATTTTAGTTTATTGCGCAATAATGGTTGGACACAAACACCCCCACTATTTTCCTATGATCCTTATTTTAGCAATAATTTAATGGAAATGCAAAGTACAAGCGTGCAAACAGACACAATAGTACCTTCAATTTGGAATTTATAAAAAAATTTTTGGACGTTCTGAAAAGTTGACATTATGAAATTTAATTTTTTTAAATTTTTTCTTCTCATATGATTCTCTTTTAATTTCTCAAAAATTGTCATCAAAAAATTTTTCCCTTGCCTTTTTAAATTGCAAAAAATAAAAATTTTTTTCTGCCAGACACAACACATTTATTTAATTTTAAGGCTCTTTTAAAGCCTGTTTCTATTTTATTTTTATTTATTCTTTGGTCTTATTTTCTTATAGACACTCTTAAACACTGCCTAATTTTGCTAGTTTCAAAACGTCCAATGGACAAACATGTACGTGTCAAAATGTCCAGTATTAGCCTTATGGGCGTTTTGTCGTTTTTCTTCTTATGGGTATTTTGTCTTTTTTCCTTCTTATGGGCATTTTGTCGTTTTTCTTCTTATGGGCATTTTGTCCTTTGCACATTTTTAATTCTGACCATTTTGTCCGTTGGGCATTTTGAGTTTCTATCGGCGACTAAAAGAACAAATAAATACACACTATTTAAATATTCTCTATTTTGTTTTAATACTCCTATTTTTTGTTTTTAATATTCACATGACCCCCCATACTTGTGTGTTAAGCAGGGGAGAAAGCTCCCCATAAAACAGCTGAGAAAAAGAGAATTTTATTCTATTTTTCTCTGTTTGGTAAAAATAAATAATTTTTTCTTTTTATTTTTCTCTTTTTCATACAAATATTGAGTTCTTGTGACAGTGTGACAATTAAAATCAACCCAAAAAAGCTTAGTAAAAGGGGCAAAAATCGATAAAATTAAGAAAAAAGTTTTTTTTCTTGATCAGTCTTTAACCTTTTCAAATTATAGTTTTTGCCTTGTTTTAATGTTTTATTTTTATATATTTTTATATTTGCATTCTTTCGTCGATATGCATTTATTTTTCTAAAAATAGTACATATTTAAATAACCTTCCCCTCTAAATAAAACTTTAATTAATTAAACTTTAAATTAAATAAGGCGTGGTGTGTAGAGATCGGACCAAACAAATATTTGGTCAAATAAAATCAAATATTTGACCAAATTTTATTTGATTTTATTTGATCAAATATTTGTTTGATGAGTTTTTGAAGAAATTTGATTTTTTCAAATATCAAATAAATATCAAATAATTTGATCAAATATTTGTTTGATGAAGGTTTGAAAAATCAAATATTTGATCAAATATCAAATAATTTGAAAAATTATTTGATTTTCGTTTTTAGCATGTAAAGATGCCATATTTTCCTTACAAAATCGATATGATACCCGATATTTTTGCTCAAGGACAAATTATTTATCGTATCAGAACATATCCCGAGGCAAATGATATCGAGTCCCCCTTGTATAGTAATTTAGAAGGGATTTTGGGGATTATCAGTGATATTGAGGGATTAGAGGTAGATCGTTTTAGATGATTTGGGAGGATTAAGAGGAATTTAGGTGGATTAAGGGGAATATAGATGGATTTGGCGATCAAAATATATATCAATTGATTTGGCATGATTAAGAAAATATCAGGGCATTTGGAGGATATCGAGTGATTAAGAGAAACAACTGGTAATTTAGATGGATATCGACGGATTTGGAGGGATTTTGGGATTAAGAGGGATATAGTGGGATTTGGGATGGATATCGACAGATTTGGAGGGATTAAGAGGGATAAAGAGTGATTTGTGATGCATATCGACGGATTTGGAGGAATATAGATGGATTAAAAGTGTTATCCCGATGCACGTTATATCCCTTTATTACTTCAACTCTTAATCTCCTAATATCCCCCTTAAGACTTACAATTCCCTCATATAACTTAAGACTTACAATTCCCTCTTAATCCCTCCACATAAATCTTAATCATCCGATATCATCTCCATATCCTACTATCCCCGATATACTCTCAAATACACAGATTTACATGGTATTCCAAAATTTAGTTAAAAATTTGATATTTGATCAAATATTTGACTTTTCAAATCAAATTTTTTCAAATATCAAATAATTCTCAAATTATTTGATCAAATATTTGTTTGATGACTTTTGGGAGAAATCAAATTTTTTCAAATATCAAATAATTTTCAAATTATTTGATCAAATATTTGATTTTGTCTTTTGTCCGATCTCTAGTGGTGTGGTGGTTAGCGATTTAGACTCCCCCAGTCAGGTCGTGGGTTCGAACCCCTTTGTGGTAAATTATTTTTTTCTTTTAATATTTAATCGAATTATTAATTCTGGACTTGTCTACCATTAATTTTCTTCATTTTTTTTATTTTTTAGATTTTTTAAAATTAATTTAAACAAGAAATCTACTGATTTTAATTAAAAAGAAAGAGAAAATGTCTTCATTTTTTAATCGCCAACCAGAATTATTTGACACAACAAAAAAGTTTGGTGCTGGAACAAGTAGTAATGGAGGAGGAGGAAATAATACTTCAACATCTTCTATGAAGAAAGGAAGTGGTTCAAATTTAGCAGCTGCCGGGTTGGCAATGATGGCAGAAAAGCCGTTGGGGCCTGATGAAATTGATAGTGTTCCAGGTTTTTTAAAAACTATTTTAAGGGGACATTTTAAGAGGCCGGTTTTCTCACTTCTGTTATACCTTGTAAAGTCCGCAAACATTTCAAAATAAAGAATCATCGTTCGAAGATCCTTTGAGAGTTTCAAATTTACACCTTTTAGGTCAGGTCACGGGTTCGAATCCTTTAGGGGTAAAACATTTTCTGTAAAAAGTTTTCCTCGGAATTAATTCTAGACACTAGGAAAAAAAGAAATGCTATTTTCTATTTATTTATGTTGCTAGCTCAAAACCGTGTTCTTGGTGTAGTTGGTAATGTTTCAGATTCACCCCTAACATGTCTTGGGTTCGAACCCTCTTCGGGAAAATAATTTTTTTCTAAAAATATTTTCTTCTTAACTAATTCTAGAGGTATCACGACTTTTGCGCCGAGAACATTTGCGCCGCGACTTATGCGCCGCGACTTTTGCGCCGGGCGACTTATGCGCCGCGACTTATGCGCCGCGACTTTTGCGCCGGGCGACTTATGCGCCGCGACATTTGCGCCGCCGTTGTTCGGATCCGAAAAAGGCCTGATATCAGAAATTTTCAGTTCGGATATTGGCTCCGGATATCCGAAGATTTCCAACTATCCGACAACCCTACTAAAGTGAGGTCCGTCATTAGTTATTGATATATTTTTAATGATAGTGGCGGCGCAAAAGTCGCCCGGCGCATAAGTCGCGGCGCAAAGGTTCCCCGGCGCAAAAGTCACTCGGCGCATAAGTCGCGGCGCAAAAGTCGCGGCGCAAGAGTCGCGGCGCAAATGTTCTCGGCGCAAAAGTCACGGAACCATTCTAGACACCCTTTCTACTTAAAAACCACCTTAAAATTTTTTTTAATATTTTCAGAATCCTGGGTCGAACTAGCTCCAAGCCGTGCCAGCCTCTCCTCTTCAATAGAGGCCGTCAATATTGGAGAGAATTCTGTTGGGGGAGGAATTATTAGTCAAAGAGATTCTCGTCTTTCTCCAGTTTCTATTCAAAGCCCAGCTGTTGAGTTTGAATCTTCTTTGGAACAAGTTAAATATCGTTTGGTTAAGTCTATGATTGGGCCTGATGTTGGTGGAAATACGAATAAATCTTCGACTGATTGGTTGTGGGAGTGGGCTTATCGAAGCGATGGAGGGGCTAGTAATGACAAGTATATTTTTTTAATTAGCATTTTTATTTTCCTTAATATAAGCGGACCTCTCCTTAAATTCCCCCCTCAGGGTTTCAACCTTATAATGGGCTGTTGCTTAAATTGGGGGTATCGCTTAAACAACTTTTTTACCCACTGGACATTCATCTTTTCTAGGAATGTATATTAAACTGAAGGACAACTGGTAGTGGGTGAAGTCCGTCGATAAGTGAAGTCCGTTTATAAGTGAAATTATTTTTGCGGACTTTTCTTGCGGACACTTTTTCGGGTACCCTAATTTTTGTTTTTCCTGTCTTCACAATTCTTTTAACTTTTTTAGCTCCTAATACTATTAACTATACACTAAAATTAGTGGGATATGTATTCTGGATTTGTCCGCAAAAATTTTGCGGATCCAAATAATAATTTTTATAAAATTTTCAAAAAAAATTTATTTAGATCAAAGAACAATCTAGTAATTAATTCAACATTAACAACACCTCCAAACAGTCCAGAACCAGAAGAGACTACAGACTTTTTTACTTTTAAATCCCCAGGAGGGAAGCTTTATCACCGCAGAATTGTTTCAAACAAAAAATTATTTGACTGGTCGATGTTTTGCCGTTTGGATGTTTTGCTGGCTATTGTGGTTTCGAATTTAATTACTGGCGCTGTTGTGTATGTTTTTTGTTTAAAAATTTTTTGGAATTCCATTCTGAGGTTCTGACCGTTTTGAAATTTTTATGAATTGACCATTTTTTGGGTTCTACACATTCTGAAATACGTGGGAACTGACCGTCTTGAAATGGGTGTTTTGAAGTGCCACGGGGACCTTTTTAATTGTGAACTTTTGAAAATTGACCATTTTGGGGTTTAGCCATTTTGAAATTTTTAAAAATTGACCATTTTGAAAAATGGACGTTTTGACATTCTTGGGACCTTTTTAAACGGTGATTTTTTGAGAATGGACCAATTTTGGGTGGAAAATTTTGGAATGACCATTTTTAGAATTGACATTTTTTAATTTTTTTTGTGCCCCCTTTTAAGTGTTGACATTTTTCCCTTTAAGCTATTACTGCATTACTCGAATGGAAAATGCTCAATCGGCATCGATGGATGATCCTTTCGCGCAGACTATTAATAAATATTTTTGGTGATGAGAGAGAAAGTTTGGGGGGAAGTTTTGAAAAATATTTTAAATAAATGTCTTTGAATTTATTGGGGACAGTAAAAAATAATTTAACAAAAAAATTGTAAATATATATTTTTTACGAATATTAAAAAAACGTTTTCTTCTTTAATTGATGTAAATATAAAAAAATTTGGCATTATTTTCTTTTTCAATCTTGGAGAGAAATGGGAAAGTTAAGATTCCAGAATGAGACATTTGATCCCAAAACTAAGAATTTTGGAAACGATGACATTTGGTCCCTTAAAATTTTAAAAAGACAAAAAGTTAGGCGAAAGTTTTGTCACCGGACAGGATTTGAACCAGCAACCCCCTTGTAGGCCCGGGGCAATCGTTTAACCCCCGCCTAAGCATCCTTAAAAAAGTAAAAATAAGCATTTAATTTTCGGTTTCTTTCTCATTAATTATATTATCTTTGAGAGTATACGTTTCTTTTTATTCAAGAAATGTAGTATTTACATAAAATTGCCAATTAATTTTTAAGGGAAATAATATGATTGATAGTTTATTTTTAAATAAAAACAATGAAAGCGTCAATTTTGTGTTGGGGAAAAGCGGAACAATTTTTTAAAATTAAATTTATAGCCCATAACTTTATTTTTTACAATTTAAAAAAGACAACTAAAATATAAGTTATGGGCCTTTTAAACAATGAGGGGGTAGTAGGTAAAGGGGGCAAGACACGAATTAAATGAAGATTATAATAGGTGATTTGGTGGGATTGAATTAATTACAAATACAGGAAATTTCAAAATGCCCCAATTTTAGTTGACCTTTCAGAAACTAAAATTCGAAAAAATTCGAAAATTTTCGTGAAATTGACATTTTGAAATTTTTTACATTTAAAAGCTCAAAATTAAAAAAAAATATCCAAAATTAAAGTATAATTTCCCTCTAAAATTGGCTATAAAAATTTAAAGGAGCAAATTAAGAAAAATATTTTATATATGCTTTATATAATAGTAAATATTGTTTTTTACCACAGACACAAAAGACAATGCATTGCTTATCCGCTGTGATAAGGACATCTAAAAATTGTAAATTAAAATTAACCTTGAGAATTAAAAAAAATTTCCCCGAAAAAACATCTTTGGTGTAATGGTTAACGTCCTTGATTCCCCCTTTTAGGTCGCGGGTTCGAACCCGCTCTGGGGGGTTATTTTTTTCAAAAAACATTTCCTCGAATTCATTTTAGGGTTAAAATTATTTTCTAATTTTACTTTCGAAAAAACTGTCTCTGGTGTAGCGGGTAGCGTCCTTAATTCTCCCCCTATAGGTCGTGGGTTCGAACCTGCTCTGGGTAAAATATTTTATTTTTTGAAAAATTATTTTCTAATCTTTATTTTACCGTCAAAACATTTTTTATAGCTTCTAAAATTACTATAATTTACAACTATTTTCTAACCAAAAACATTTATTTTTCAAAATACTTACACATATGTTGCAGGGAATATTCCCATTTGATTGTTGAGTGTACCTTCCCACCAATTTTCATCTTCTCTTTTGGTCACTACAAAAAAATTTTTTTAATTTATATTACAAAAAAATTAAAGAAAAAAACCTGTAATAATATCCCCTCTTTGAAATCCAAGTTCTCCTTCCTCTTGTGGGGAAAAATCGAAAAGTGCCTAGGTAAATTTCAAATAAATTATTTTAAAAAATTTGTTTTTGGTTAAAAATAAATCCAAAAGAAATTACTAGAGTGTGGATACTTTTATAAAGATACTTTTAAACTTGAAAAACATTAAAAAACAAAAAATTCTTGTAAAAATTTTTTGTAACCAAAAATTCGAAGGGGTTGTGGGTTCGAACCTGCTCGGGCCCCTTTCCGTTTTAGATCCATTTTTTCCCTAAATTTTTACTAAAAATATATACTTGTACAAGTCCATGTTTATTGGAGAAGGCTGAATCCATCGAGCGCAAGAGTACGTTATGTGTTTTGGATATGCTGTTGGATCTAAAATTTGAATTATTAAAAAATAAGTCGCGGGTTCGACCCCGCTCGAGGCCCGATAATTTATTTTCATAAGGATTCAACCTAGAAAATGTTTTAAGGGTCAAATTGAGTGGTAAACAAAATTTTTAATTTATTTTTGATTTATTTATGCTTAGTTTTCAAAAAAATAAACTTAAAAATAAAAGTTGAAGGCGTCGTGGGGGTCATGGGTTCGAACCCGCTCAGCGCCCATTCCTTTGTAAATTCTTTTTTGTCGATTCCCAGCCAGTATAAACTCATTTACAAGGTAAATAGAAGTAAGAAAAAATTTTTTCAGACTTTTTTCCAAAATTATATTCAAAAACCTGTGGTAATTTATCAGCTCATTCAGACTGTTGAACTTCTTTGCCCACAAGTAGTACTGGCCAAGTTTGGTGTCACGTAAAACTTTAAAATGTTGAACTGCATTGTCATATCTATTAGAAAAATAAAAAGTAGATGAAATTAGACTAAATTAACCTGACAGAAATTGAAAATTCTCCAGGGGAAGATTCTGAACGACGAACGAGAAAGGCTCCATCAGGATTGCCTGGCTTTAGAAGGAGTGTCTAAATATACAGAATAAATATTTGGTATCATTTAAAGAGCAAATATAACAATGGTAGGGTCTGAAATTTAGTTTTGAGTCATTTTAAAAATAGTTGACCCGGAGCGGGTTCGAACCCACGACCCCCTCACCCACCCCAACTCACCTCGAACAAAAAACCTAAAGGTAAATATTTTCAAAGTTTACCAATTCTTATCATATAGTCCGTAGTTTTCGGCCCTAAACAATCCTAGGGAACCAAAAAGTAACCAGAAAACCCAACGAAATTCTTTTAAAAATTTATAAAAAACCTCAGAATCACTCCTCGAAATATTGCCCAAATACCAAGAATGTTCCATCATTCGAATATAATTTGAGGGAATAAGGCCTTCTATACCGCCAATTTCTGCTTTATACCAATGAGGGTCTTCATCTTTATTGAGTATCTTTAAAAAATAATTTTCAATTTTTCAGGGGTCGTTTCGGCGCCGAACAAAAAATCTTGAGAACGCCGAAATGTTCAGCGCCGAAATGTCTCTGTTACCTATTAGACAAACCTTAAGTGTTTGCCCTCTCTTAAAGTTTAGTTCATCCCCTTCAGTTGCATTAAAATCGTGTTCTGCAATTGCCTCCATATTTTAAATGCTGAAAAAGAATTAAAAAGTCAATATGGAAAATAAAACTTTGTAGTAAAAATAAGCCAAAATAAGGAAGATGAAAGAAAAATATATGTGTGATGCCCTTTGCAAATCTGTCAACCGTAAAATTCTTTTGGGAAAAAACAAACTAGAAAAATATAAAAAACAAAGATTTTTCTAAAGATGAATAATTAAATGACAATTGATCCCTTTTATTAATTTTAAACAAAACGCCAAAAATTAAATAAATTTGAATACAGTATGAAAAGATGTGAGATATTGAGGTCTATTTTTAGTCATAACTTTTTTGATTCTTAACCGATTTGAATAATTTTTGTATCAATCGAAAGCTCTAAAGGTGCGGATTATTTTATCTAACAGGATTGTTCTGATCAGATAATTAAAAGAAAAATTACAGCCAGAAAATGATCAAAAATCGTGATTTTTCGTCTTTACCCTTTTGTAACTTTTTTGGGTAATAATTAAAAATTTTCATTTTAGCTTTATTTTGTAGCAAATTTAATTCTCTATCGAATGATACCAAAAAGATTTTTAAATATTTCTCCGTTCATGAGTTATAAAAACAAAATTAAGGTGTACCCCTTCAGGGAAAGGTGTGGAGTGTCTCTCCTACAAATTCAAAAATAAAATCAAAAAAGATGCCAAAAAAGATTAACCAATATAAAAAATTAATATTTACAAACATAGCAATTAAATAAAAAATCGGAAACATAAAAAATAAGAACATTTGTTGAGCAATGTGAGAAAAATGAGCAATTGCTCAAAAACAATTTTTATTGCTTTTTGCTATTTATTAGCAGCAATAAACGGAAATAAAAAATAAAAAAGAAAATCAAAGCTAATATAAACACAAAAAATTAATATAATTTTGATTTGGAAATCTTTTATTAGATCAGAAATAGAAAATTAGACTAATGGGCGTTTTGTAGTTGTGACCAAATGGGTAATGACCCAAATGAAAATTGACCCAATTGAAAATTGACCCAAATGAATTTTTGGCAAAATGATAAAAAAATTAATAAATAGAATGATTTTTTTGATTAATTTATTTTTATCGTTTTTAAGAAAAAAATAAATATTTAATAAATAATACTGCTGATATTTGCCCTGATAATTTATTCTCCTAAATAAATAAAAATAAAATGACTGAAAATATTGCTGTGACCAAATTTAGAGAATTTTTAAGAATAAATACAGAACAACCAAATCCTGATTATTGTAAATTAATTAATTTTAATTAAAAAAATTTAATTTTTAAAAAATAATTAGATGGCTGTAGAGACTTTTTATTTAATTATGCAAAAGAATTGGGAATTACCCCTTGGGGGTATGAGGTAATTTTTTTGGGGGAAAATTGAATTTAAATTTAAAATAAATTAACACAAGTGTGTGGATAAAAAGCCTTTTGTTGGAATGACTTTGTTTGGCACTAGACCCGAATTACCTTCAATTTTGTTGTATTGCCACACAGATGTTGTTCCGACTTTTGGGGAGTTTTGGACATATCCTCCCTATGAGGCTTTTAAAGATGATAAAGGGAATATTTTTGCACGTGGGGCACAGGTAGAGGTTCTTTATTTTTTCTTAGAAAAAAAATTTTTTTAGGACATGAAATGTGTGGGTATTCAATATATTGAAGCTCTACGCGCTCTCAAGGCTTCAAATGAGAATAAGCCCTTTGTTCGAACCATTCACATACTGTGGGGACCAGGTATTTAAATTTTTGTATGTTTCATAATGGTCAAATTTCAAAATGTCCAAATTTCGAAATACCCCATTTTAAATGCCCAGGGTTCAAAATGGTCAAATTTTATAATGGTAAATCTCAAAATACCCAAATTGTAAAACGGTCAAAATTAAAAATGCCCAAATTCCAAAATGTCAATTTTTCATAATGTCCATATTTTCCTATTTGATAGATGAAGAAATCGGTGGCCATGATGGCATGGAAAAATTTGTGGAGACTGATTGCTTCAAGCAATTGAATGTTGGATTTGTTTTGGATGAAGGGCTTGCAAGCGAAAATGATGTTTATCGTTTATTTTATGCAGAACGTTGTGTTTGGTGTTAGAAAAAATTTTTAAAAATTATTTTTCTAATTAAATAATTTATAGGGTTTAAAATAATATGTCCTGGATCGCCTGGACATGGTTCACGATTTATTGAAAATTCTGCTGGGCCAAAATTGGTAGGAGAAAATACAAATAATACAAATAAAACACAAATAAATACAAAAAAATACAAATGAAACACAAAAAAATTTTTTTAAAGACTTCAATTCTTCAATCTGTTAATGCTTTTCGTGAACAACAACGAAAAAAATTGGAAGAAAATTCATATAAATTAACTTTGGGTGATGTGACGAGTATCAATTTAAGTAAAGTTGAGGGAGGTGTTCAAACAAATGTTATTCCTTCTGAATTTGTTGCATGTAAGAATATATTAAGGGAAAATACAAAAATATATTATCCGGAAAAATACAAATAATCTGAAATATAATAAAAATACATAAATTCCGGAAAAAATGCATTCCTTAAAAATATATTATTCCGGAAAAATACAAAATAAAAGAAAACAAATCCGGAATTAAAATATTGGTAAAATTCAATTTCGTACCCCCCCCCCCGCCTTTTTCCTTCCTCAAAGTATTACAAAATGGTCAGACAGGCTTAGGTTATAGAACTCGTCGAGCTGTGTCGAATGACACCAAAATCGAAAAAATCCGACTTGATTTGACCAAAATACAGACCCCTGAAAATTGAACACCCATAAGAGCGAAAAACCATGGGGACCAAAATTCATACAAATGATACCTCATTCGTAAGAGCTCGTCGAGCTGTGTAAAATGACACAAAAATCAACGCGATTGGACAAGATTTGACAGAGTTATGACATTTGGGTAAAATTTTTTGATTCCAAAAAATCGCTCTTATGGGTGTTCAATCTTTAGGGGTCTGTATTTTGGTCAAACAAGCCGGATTTTTTCGATTTTGGTGTCATTCGACACAGCTCTACGAGTTCTATAAATTAAGCCAGACTGACCATTTTGTAATACTCTGAAGAAGCAAAAAGGAGGGGGGGGGTACAAAATTGAATTTTACCAAAATATTTTTTCAGAACATTCCGGAAAACTAAAAACACAAAAATATATAATTTTCCGGAAAAATACAAACTTACCGAAAAATAAATATTAACGTTCCGGAAAATACAAAAATAAAATAAAACACAAAAATACATAAATATTTTACCCCACAGATTTTGACATGCGCATTACACCTACCGACGACTTTAATGTAAATATACCTAAATTATTAAAAAAAATTTTTTTAATTTATAAAATAGACAATAGAAGAAATGATTAAAAATTGGTGTAAAAATGCAGGAAAGGGGGTTACTTACGAATTTTTACAAAAAGGTTTATGCCGCAAATTAACGCCTACGGACGCTTCCGATCCTTGGTGGAATGCTTTAACTAGTGTTTTTAAAGAAGAGTAAATTGTGTTTTTATGGAAAAAATAAAAAAAATTTTTTAAAGAAATTGTAAATTCCAAAAGGAAATATTTATTGGCGGAACAGACGCCAGATATTGCCGAGGGGCCGGAATCCCCGCTATTGGCTTCTCTCCAATGATTAACACACCAATACTTTTACATGACCACAATGAATATTTGAACGAAAATGTGTTTTTGGAAGGTGTTCGTTTATATACAAAAATAATTCCGAGATTGGCTAATTTGGAAGAATTTAAATAATTTTCAATGGAGGCTTTGTATTTTTGTAAAATACAATAAATTATTCCGGAAATGTGTTTTTAAACCATATTAATTATTTGTATTTTCCGGAAATTTATTTTTATTAATTCCGGAATGTATTTTTCTTATAAATTTTAATTTTGTATTTTCTTTAGTTTTTCCGGAAGAATATTCCGGTTTTCAATATAATGTAGGAAAATAATTAATTTGTATTTTCCGGAAATTTATTTTTATTAATCCGGAATGTATTTTCTTATAAAACAATTGTTACTGATTTTGTATTTTCTTCAAGTTTTTCCGGAAAGTTTATTTTTATAAATTTTCTCTTGTGTCTCTCTCATTCTTTAATACTCTCTCTTCTCTAGCATTTAAAAATACAAGGTTAAGATTTGGACAAAATAAAATTTTAATTTCAAAATTTCTTTCCTTCCCTCCTATTTTCTTCCTCTTCCAAATGTAAAGGAAGATCTGGAGGTGCTGGGGAATATGTTTCTTTTATTGTTGTTATTGTTTTGGGTGTGTGATCCTCCAAATCGAAAATCTGAAAAATTTTCAAAAAAATTTCATAATTTCCAACAAAATTTTTTACATTAGTAATCGTGTCAGTTCCATAAATATTTATGCATTCACGCGGATTCGATATAAATTCAATTTGCCATCCTTCTCTTGGAGTTCTACCTCCATTGTCGCCTACTCCAGCAGGCCCTCCTCTTCCCTTGCCTCCATCAAAGTCGTCTCCTTTGGGGCGTCGTCTTCCATCATCGTCACCAAGCAGTGGGAACTTTCCCAAAGGCCCAAGTCCATCTCCCGGCCTTTACAAGTAAAATTAAAATTAATTTCCCCGAACGGGGTCGAACCCACGACCCCCTCAAACCCTCTATTTCCTATTTTTACCCCTTTCCTCTCTTTCCATCATCTCCTCCATCATCATTCGGCCTTTTCCTTCCTCTTCCATCATCCAAATCATCAGCTGACCATTTTACTGGAGGGCCCCCTTTACCCCTCCCATCATCGCCAGCATCTCTAGGGGGTCCTTCACGTCCCCCTCTATCACCATCCCCAGTATCTGGACTTTGTGGCCAACTGCGGAATGTCGCGCCTTGTGGTCCATCATCTCCTCCTAACAACATTTGGGTTTAAAACAAAAATATTTCTAAGAACCTCCTTCGTGCCATGTTTTTTCACTAACACGTATACCTGGCGCACCAGGATCTTGCTCTGTAAATCGTTGATGGTAAACATAACGACGTGGAGTCAGATCTCTTGGGGGATACTTCATTTCTATTCCGTCCGCTTCCACCTAGATTTGATTATCGAAAGTAAAATTAACAAGTCCTCCCAAAAGACCAACACCCTGTTTGCTATTAATAGGGTGGTGATCTTTTGGGTTAACTTTAAATTCAACCAACCACTCCATCACCGATCGGAGAGTAGAAAAGACGACGAGGTTTTAGCGATTTTTTCATAATATTTGGATCAGTAACAGCCTTAAAAAGGAAAATTTCTTGGATATTTCGAAAGGACAAATAATTTTTTACCTCTCCCCCTTGCCACCGTTTCGGTTTCAATTCCAACCCAGAATCTCTATGATCTCCATACCCATAAAATTTAACTGCCTCATCACGTTCCTGGCTTTTTCTGAGTTGTTCCTCACGATGTTCGTGTGATTGAAATCTATTAAAATCATCCATACTTCGTGGCAATGCTGAATATGTTGGTAAATCGGTCTTTGGGAAGTCCTGCCATCTCGCCTGCTTATCTTTACTTTTGTCCCAATTTCCACGCTCCCAAGTACCAACAGGCCAAGGGGAACCACTCCCCGTCCAATAACCACTGCCTTGGGGGCTGTGGTCACGTGCAAACATTTTTGGATTGCCATATCTGTCCCCTTCTGCTCCAGAGGCAGAATAAGGATCTCTGCCATTGTTGTACCTTGTTGGGGAATAATCTCCAGCATTGTGTTGTTGTTGGTAGTAGTTAGGCTATAGGGAAAAACTTTTTCTAGAAAAGCGTTTGATCTCATTATAAGATGCACTGAACACTGAATGGGGTTCCTTCTAAGCGATAACCTCCATTTAAGCTACACCTTCATAAGAGACGATTCTTGGTCCCCTAGAAAGAGCTTATAGTGGTGTTTTATTGTATTTTCTTCCTTTAAAAGTCGGTTGTCCACTGGGTGGGGGATCTGCTTAGGCGATACTCTCTATTTAACACACCCCGCATTATAAGGTATGAATTTTTTGGATCCCTGATGGGCACATTATAATGTCAACTAAAAGCTTACTTTGACAAATAAATTTTTGGGGAAGCTAGGTCCCAAGAGTTATTGAATAAAGTGAATTTAAATAAAATATTTATCTTTAAAATTAAATATATTTGTAAAGAATTAATGGAAAATTAAAACTGAAGAAGATAGGGAAGATCTGCCTATTGTTTATATAGGGGATTTAATGGACAATAGGCAGAGATTTAAACAATAATGAATAGAGAAGTGATATGAAAAATAGTATTAATGAGGGGTGAAAAGACAATAGTTTCCGGAAAAAAGAAGAGCAAAGAAGGGGTCAAAGTGGAAAACATGGGAAAATAATTTATGAAATTGTCTGTCGTGGACAGGTGAAATAAAGGGAAAAATAGGAAGAAATATTTAAATTTATTAATAATTATAATTTCGTGTTCCTTACACGACACTGGCGGCCGCGCGAAGACGTATTTCCTCGTTTCTTTCTTCTTCGTCTTTCTTCTCATCCTTAATTTTCCTCATTGTGTTCATAATTATTTCTTCTGTTTTTTCAGATTCTGGTTTTTTTCCTATCATTATTAATACCTGTACCAAGAATCTTCCGATTCTAGTATTTTTTATATATTTAAGTAGAAAAGGGAGAATATTATCGAATAGCCAGATGTATGTTATATACAGAGCTACCATTCTAATCCACATTTTTTCAAGATCAATTTCCCAAATTTGTTCAAGAATGCTTGTAAGTGGATTTTTGACTGTTTCTTCAGTGTGTACGTATTCTCCATTTTTTATTGCATTTTCAATTTTTTCTTGTTCAAATTTTTTGTCTATTCCATATGTTTGGAACATTTGGAGAATTTCAATTCTAGGGTCACTATAGTTCTTTATAATTAAATTGTGGAATGCGTGTGTTTCAATTTGAGGGAGGTGTATTGGTTTTTGTAGGTCGAGTGTTAATTCATGTATTTGTTTTTCATTTATTTCTTTATTTTTTCCCGTCTTTTGATCAATTCTCAACAATTTTTTCCCGATAAATATAGTTATAAATCTCTCATATGAACATGGTGTTTCGCTTGCTTTTTCTACTATAGTTAATGTTTTTGGTTCAAGATATGCTTTTATTATTTTTTCTTTTAAAGTGACATTTATTGGAATCTCTTTATAGCATTTTTCATTTGGTAGAAATGTGATGTTTTCATAAGGTATTGGAAAGCATGTTCTTGTCTCTAATATTTCATTGGATATCCATTTACCTAAGACATATGGTGTATTCATGATTAACTTAGCTACAATGTTGCTGTCGGTTCCGCTTATTAATTTGTTTTGGTGTTCTCCGTTAATATCTTTGGCACAAAGGATACTAGTCAAATGGTTAAATACTTTTTTAACTTTCTCTGTAGAGAGTATTTCGGTGGCTGTTAGTTCTGCGGCTAATTGGTTACTCAAAATTAATCCGCTTCTGGTGTTTTTATTTTCTCGTTTTCTTCTTATTTTTTCTTTTAAGCTCAATATTTGGTATTGCTGTGCTGGTACTGCGTAACCTTGCTCGCTTATGATTAATTCTTTATTACAATCTATTATTTTTGTGGGGTTATTTGAAAATGAAATTCCTATCTCTTTATTATCTGCTAACCAAATTCTACCCATCCATGTGCCTTTCCATTTCCTAACTCTTGAAAATTTACACATTTTTTCGTTTTTTTCTTTATTTTCTGCTTCCCAAATAATCAGTGAATCATCTTCTAAAAGGCAAGCTGCGTTTTCATATCGGCAATGTGAAATATCAACTCCTGGGGAAAATATTGAAGATGAATCTGGTTTAGCGTAAATGCTTATTTTACTTAGGAAACAATTAGATTCGCCTGTTTCTTGATATCCGATTGACCAGTAAGAGTATTCTATCTTTGCTTTATTATTTGTATGACTTATGTTTCTGTTTCCAGTTAATTCCCCTAATCTGCATTTTGATTTTTTCCATATTCTGTTGCATTCCTCTATACTTATTTCTTCTTTTCTGTTTGTCGAAAAAATGTGTGGTATGTTTAATAAATCCTTTTTGTACTTGTAATTTGTGCTTAGTATAGAACAATGTGCAGCTGGTATTGGTACAAGGTCTATATTTGGTTGGTAGATATCGAAACTGTGTGTTGTAGGGAGAGGTGGATTTTCTGTAAAATTTACACAAGGCTGGTGATTTTTCTTTATTCTCCAATACATTTGGTTTTTCTGTCCTGGGCATATCATTGGAGATTGTAGGAGACTCCCAGGTAAAATAATTGCAAGAATGCAAAAAAAGAGTATATTATCCGTAACTTTTCGCTTTTTATGTTTCGATTTTAGTATGATACTTTGTTCTCTGATCACCTCGTTTTCTACTTTTCTTGGGATCTCTAGGCTGTATAAATGGTTAGGTGGTCGATTTAATATTTTGCCATTTCCCAATTTTAATTTTATTGATCTGTTTTTGTCATTTTCTATTACTTTTCCAATTTTCCAACAGCCTTTTGGTAGTTTCTCGTCATAAATTTGAACTATTTCACCTACTTGTGGAGTTCCTTTTGCCGAAAATTTAGGATTATGATGTTCATCTCTCCTTTCTCTTAACATTATTAGATAATTGATTGACCAATATTCCCAAAATTTATTAATAATAGTGTTGTGTTTTTTCCACTCAATAACCATTTTTTCAGCAGACTCTGCGTTTGGAAGATAATCTGGATCCTTTTCTACTGATATTGGTGGAAATCCTTGATGAGCGAACGGGTATGTGAAATCAATCGGTCGTAAAATTATTGTTTCTGGTTCATCATCTATTTGGATTAATGGCCTACAGTTTATGATAGCTTCGACTTCACAAATAAGTGTGTTAAAATCGTCATTATCTATTATTTTTCTTCCTATTGATTTCCTTATGTTAGATTTTATCATTCCGTTAATCCTCTCATATACCCCTCCCTCCCACGGTGCGAGTGGTGTTATAAATTTCCAATTAATGTTTTCTTCAGCAAAATACTTTTGTAGTCCTTCGTCGATTATCTGATCCGGTTTAATTCTTTTCAATGTTTTTTCTGCCAATTTAAAACTCGAACCATTATCAGACAATATATAGTCTGGTCTTGTTCTTCTAGCTACAAATTTTCTGAAAGCATTTAGAAATGCGTGGGTGCTGATACTAGTAACTACTTCGAGATGGATGGTGCGAGTTGATAGGCAAGTTAATAGCAAGATCCATCTTTTACTGCGTTCTTCGTCAATGTCTTTCACTATTATTGGTCCCATGAAATCTAACCCTGTATTTTGAAAAACTCTAGATGGCGTTATTCGTGATTCTGGTAGTGGTGGCATTTTAGCTAATTGGTATGGTTTAAGCCTCTGGCATTTTTCTAAACAACTTTTTAAAGTATTTTTTACGAGATTTCTTGCTCTAGGTATAAAATATGTCAACTTTAAATTGGCTAATGTTGATTGTAGACCTGAATGTTGTCTTGATTTGTGCTCATTTAGTATTATGTGTTTTGTTAATGGATCATTTCTGGGTAAATATATTGGATTTGCAAAATCATAACCATTTGGTAAGTTCTGGAGTCTAGTTTTGCACCTTAAAACATTATTTTCGTCGTAGAATAAATTTAGCGTTTCTATTTGTGCTGTAGGGAGATTTTCTCGTGTTTGTGCTTGCTTGATTAATAATATTTTAGTAAGTTTAATATCGTTCGCATCGAAGTTTCCTTTTATTTTGATTTTAGAGAGCCACGGTTTTTCTATTTTATTTAATTTTGACCAAATAGTTATATTAATGAATCTAAGTATGAACATAGTTGTGTATATGAGCTTCCAGAAAGAGCTATATTTTTCAACTCTTGGAATAAAGTCATTTTTCTCTCCGACATTTGCTAATTTGTAACATAACACTGGAGTTTGAGGTTCGGTTTTTATTGTGAATGATCGATCGTTCGGCCAATTCTGTTCATCTTTTCCCAACCATAAAGGTCCGTTCCACCAAAGACTGTTTTTAGCTAATTCAGGGCCCGATGAACCTTTACTTCCAATATCCGCTGGATTATCCTTCGTGGGGACATATCTATACTCGATCTCTTTGTTTTGTCTTATTTCCATTACTCTGTTATTTATAAAAGTTTCTTTATGTTTAATAGTTTTGATCCAAGAAGTAGCGATTAAAGAGTCACTCCAAAGTATAGTTTTTTCTATTGGCTGTTTTATCTCGTTTGTTACAAATGAAATAGCTCTGGTTCCTATAAGAATCGCGAGAAGTTCCAATCTAGGGATGGTCAAAGTTTTTTCTTTACCTTTAGGAACAATTCTATTTTTAGCAAAAATTAGGCTTGTATTTGTTTTATGGGGACATGTAATTCTAAGGTATATATTTACAGCGTATGCTTTCATAGAGGAATCAGCGAAGCAGTGCATTTGTAGCGTTTCGGTGTTATCACAGCCGTGGACTATTCTTCTGGGCCTGTTGAATTCCTGTTCTACCCAACCATCTATTATTTGATTTATTTCATTTAATTCATTTTCTTCTAATTTATCATTCCAATTTATGTTACGAGCGCAGACTTTTTGATAAAGAAGTTTAGCTGGAAGTAAGGTTGGACCAATCAATCCTAGCGGATCGAAGATTGAATGAATCAGTGACAAGAGTTCTCTTTTGGTCATGTTTTGATAATTACCACTTGGTAGTTTTTGGCAATACTCATCTTTTTCTATTTCCCATTTTATTCCTAGGAATTTAAGGGATTTAGATTCTATACTGGGGTGTTTGTCATTTTCCTCAAATATATTATTTCCTTCGACTGAATTACAACAAAATTCTCTAACTCTCATTTTTGCTCTATTAAATATCTGAATTAATTCTTTATATTTTTCTTGTATCTCGTTTGTATTTTTAGCACCCAGAATTATATTGTCCATATACAAATTAGTTTTAATTTCCTCAGACAAGGGACTTTTTATTTTCTCGAGATGATGTAATATTGTAGCTATAAGGAGAAATGGGCTTGAAATAACGCCGAATAATACGCGAGTAAATCTGTAGCTGATTAAATTTGTGTAGTCCGGTTGGTGTTTTATATCTTTCACCCAGAGGAATCTAGTAACGTCCCTGTCTTCCGGTCTCAATTGGATCTGTAAAAAAGCCTTAGCAATATCAGCGATCAAGAGATTATTGAACATAAATGTTCTGATCAGTATGCCTGGTAATTGTGGAAGTAGGACAGCTCCTCTAAGTAATTCATTATTTAATGGTGTTTTTCCAGAACCTGCATCGAATACGACTCTTAATTTAGTGAAAGACGAAGAACTTTTAAAAACAGGTTGGTGAGGAAGGTAATGGACTATGTTTGAGTCTTTTGGTGCTATTTCAATCATATTTAAATCCAACTGTTCCTTAATCGTTTTGTCAATTGTTTCCAAAACTTCGGGGGTTTCTCGGTATCTTTTCCAAAGAGATCTTAGTCGGCCTAATGAAACCCCAAAATTCGATTGTAATGTCCTTTTAGATTCGAGTCGCCATGGCCACCCTACTTCATAGCGTCCATCAGGTAATTGGTTGATTGAATCTCTAAATTGCTTCCAAGCTATTTCATCATCTGGAATGGTCAATCCCGGATCTCGAATACCAATAGTCTCAAGGTTCCAAAAATCTTTTTCCTCTCCCTTTTCAGTAATTTCTCCAACCGCCGACATTACGTATTGTGTTTCGTCTTTTATTTCAGCTTCCTTTATTTTCGCTCTGCCGCAGATTATAGGTCCTACTTTTGTGCGGAGCAAGAATCTCTGGTTGGATAAATTTTCAATATTTTCTAAAAGTTTTAAGACGTCAGACAATCCAAAAAGTATGTCAGGAGTGCGTTGCTTTACTTCGATTTCTTTATCATCGTGTAACCAAAATTCCCTTGGATCACAGGGACAATAGATTTTCATTTGATCTAAATTGGGTGTAGTATACACTTCGGCAGAAGTAATAGTTCCATTCTTCAATTTAAACTCAATTTTGATTCTATATGATATGAAACGAGATTTTTTACCACCGTATCCATCAACTTCTAGTTCAGTTTTAGGTTTAATTTCCAAATCTGAAATCCCTAGTTTTTGTGCAAATCGTTCACTAATTAGAGTACAAGTGGCTCCTGGATCCATTAATGTGAAACCTCTAATTGATTCTTTTCTACTATTTAAATATTCGATATTTTTAGTCATGAGCAGTGTTTTTATATTTTTGTCTTTCAGAGAGAGAGTGTTGATCTTTTCTAATTCCCTGTTATTTTGTGTTCTATTTACTTCCCTTATGTCTATTAGGCAGTTCATATCTTCTTGGGAAAATCCTGGATCTGTATTCATATTTTCCTCTGTTCTTTCTCTTATATTATGAATAGTTTCTCTTTTGATTGTGTTTTTGGGACAGACAGCAAAGTAATGAGGTTGTGTGCAACTCTGGCATTTTATCTTATTATTTTTACAAAATTTGGCAATATGATTCCGCTCAAAACATTTAGTACATTTTCTCAAATCTTTCAACCTTTGTATTCTAGACTCAAAATTTATATATTTTTTACATTGCACGGAACTATGATTATCGATCTCACAAAAGACGCATGGCCTTCTCTTTTTATTTGTTTCATTGGAATATCGATTTATTTCTGGTTTTGGTTCCCGCCAATTAGTGTTTTTATCCCTTTCTATATTATTAGTGAATACATTATGATTTTGTCGAGGAGGGGGGCGTCTATAATTCGATGAGGAACTTTGGCCATAAACCGCTTCTTTAATTTTTAGATGCTTGTCAATTGAATCTAGGAGTCGGTTAATGGTCCAATTAGTGGGATTTTTATTTTGTTCTTCGAGAATGACACAACTAGCCCATCCACCAAATTTATTCTCAATTTGCTGTAGTAGTGCACCATTGTCAATTTCTTCCCCTAGTGCCTTCAATTGCTGGGTAATTCGATGTACATTTATCCAATTTTGACGAACGTCTTCAGTTTTTAATGCCCGAGGACAAAGCTTATTTAATTCCCCATACAATGATCGTTTAACTGAGATCTCATCCCCAAATCGTTTCCTAAGATGGTTCACTACTAACGGATAATTTAAGGCTGTTATTGCAAATCCACTCACTTCACTATAGGGATGAGGACGAGCGAGGGAGGCAAGCAAATACGTTAGTTTTTCAGAATCGTCGAGATTATTATTTTTATCAATTGAAACTTCAAATAAACTCCAGAAGCTTGGCCAGTCCGAAACCTTTCCATTAAAGAGAGGAAGATTACAAACTGGTAGTCGAATAGAAGTTAAATGTGCAGACGATGTATTGACGAAAGAATTATCATTATGAGACGACGAGGAGAATTCAATCAGCTTAGCTTCAATTTCACAACTTAGATCCCTCGCTGTTTCGATTAGGGCTATGAAACCATCCTCCCCCTCCGCGTGGGTGTTATAATCTTTCAACATATCCTCTTTCCTATCCTGCGCCTCGAGACCTATGAGCTTCGCCCAGTCTGTATTGATCTGTTCCAACACTTCTACAGATCTAGTTAATTTCAGTTGTTGTGCTCTCAGACTCGTTATACTTTCGGGGTTTATTCCATTATCTGATAATTCTTTGATCGACTTTATATATCCAATTGTTCTTTTCCTGAGTGGACCTAATCTCATTTTAAGCGGTCCCGCGAAAGTGCGATTTGCCATTTATTATTTTTAATTTTAAATACAATTTTTAAGTATATATTTAAATACAAATCTTTGTGTAAAAATTAAAAGCAATCGTGTGTATATAAATATTAAAGCAATTGTAAGTTTATTTAAATAGTATTAAATTAATTTTTCTTTTATTCTTTAATTAGAGCGGCTAAGCGTTCAAACAAAGCTGCACAAGCACGAGAGGTTTGTCCAATTTGCGAATACACTTCAGCAAGTTGTGCTGCTTTACGTACGGACTCCCCCTTCTTTTTTGCTTCGGCTATTTTCTCTGCTTCGCTCTTCTGTACTTCCAAAATTTGATTTTTCACTTCGGGCTTCTTTTGAGGGAAATTTAATAATCTTCTTAGAAAGACTATATTCACCTTTGGACACGAGACCGGAGTCTTTGAGTGAACACGACTGGGAATCACTGCCTCGGCTCGTGTGGTTTGATGATCCTGCTATTGGAAGGATTAGATTTGACCAGATTGCAGTAGTAAGAATTTTAGCCCTCTTGGTTCTCTCAGCGATTACAATTCGGGAGTTTACCTTTTTATTATTGTTATCGTTACGGGAAGAGTGTGGCCTTTTATGAGCAGCGATCGGCGGTGAACGTCTGGCACTTCCAATTCTTGGAGTAGAGGGTGAACGAGGCCTTCTGGGAGTTTGCTGTTCAGCCAAGACTGGTTTTGTTTTCACAGCAGTGTCCGACGTTGGGTTAGACCTAATCCAATTACAAGGTACACAAAATTTATTAATGGGGCAAAGAGTTTTCTTTACAACAACAAACTTTTTGTGAGGTGGAGGCCAATCATCATCATCATCATCAGAAGTATCTGTTTCAGTTGACTTGATATCTTTACTTGGAACAGCAATTGGCTTCTGGTTATTGCCACGAATTGGATTGGAAGAGCCAGCAGTAGAAGTCGAGATTGTATTAGTAGTCGAGCTTGTATTAGTAGTATTAGAACAATTATGTTTATTTTTTGAGCCAGAATTTGTAGTAGTTGTTTCAGGAGTAGAAACAAATTTTTTCACAACACAAATTAAACAGTTGCAGTTAGTGTTGTCGGAATGCACGCCTTGAGCCGAGGCAAGTATTTGTTGAAGCACAGCAGGTTTAATTGATTCCGCCACTAAAATTTGAGTTATTAGTAAGGTTTAGTCGGGGTGCCTCTCCCGGAGCACCACTTTGTCAACTAAAAGCTTACTTTGACAAATAAATTTTTGGGGAAGCTAGGTCCCAAGAGTTATTGAATAAAGTGAATTTAAATAAAATATTTATCTTTAAAATTAAATATATTTGTAAAGAATTAATGGAAAATTAAAACTGAAGAAGATAGGGAAGATCTGCCTATTGTTTATATAGGGGATTTAATGGACAATAGGCAGAGATTTAAACAATAATGAATAGAGAAGTGATATGAAAAATAGTATTAATGAGGGGTGAAAAGACAATAGTTTCCGGAAAAAAGAAGAGCAAAGAAGGGGTCAAAGTGGAAAACATGGGAAAATAATTTATGAAATTGTCTGTCGTGGACAGGTGAAATAAAGGGAAAAATAGGAAGAAATATTTAAATTTATTAATAATTATAATTTCGTGTTCCTTACACGACATATAATGAGTTTAAATAATTACTGAATAAGATCTCGCAGTCATCGCTGCAGGCATTGTTGTGTCAGTTGTAGTAGTTGGAGTTACATCCCCAGCAATAGCATGGTCAGGATCAACAACATCTGACCAACTCACACCTTTACGTTTTCCCCCAGGCCCTCCATAATAGTCAGAAAGTGACATTGGAGTGCCTATACTTAGGGATTGTGTAGTTGATGTTGGACGGTAATCTAATAGGTCATCGAAGGGAGAGGTGCCGCCATTTTGTTGGTGTTTCCGTCCATTGCCATAGGCACTAAGTCCATCCCCTCCTCCTGCTCCTCTTGCCCCTCCTTTGCCTGTACCGCTAAGAGAGGTTCCATTTCCAATGTTCTATTTGCAAGGAAAATAGATTATTTTAAGAAATTTCAGGCTACCGATCTATAAATGCCCCAAGGCTCTCCTTGGGCGTGATACTTCTTTTTTAGTTCCTCTTCCTGTTCCTTCTCCTTATCTAAGAATCCTAGCAAATGGGCGTTTGCATCAATATAGCGTTGAAGTTCCCTATGCTGGGAGGGTGACAATTCATCCTCGTTAACTAGATCAACACCATTCACAACCAGTTTGTCCTGGGAAGAAATTAAGTTAATATATCTTACTAAGAAATTAACCGGAACAGCCGGACTAACTGAAATGGTTGTGGGCATGCACTGTAAACTTTTTTAATCTGTAATATTTAAAGGGAAATTGATAAGAAATACAAAATAAATACAATTTATTAACTTTTCGGAAATGTATGCGTTTGTGTTTTATGAAAATACAATGAGATATGTATTTTAGTGTTTTCCGGAATCTTCCGGAAAGTAGTATCTATGTTTGTGTTTTCAGGAAATAAAGAAAATATACTTCTTTCCGGAAACTAATATAACTATTCTGTTTTCCGGAAATTTCCGGAAGCTAATATGCATGTGTTTTTAGTAAAACACAGAAAATAAACTTGTTCCGGAAACTAATAACTTAAATTTTCCGGAAAATACATAATATTTTTTAATTTTGTGTTTTTATAAAATACAGAAAATACGTATATTTATATTTTCCGGAAAAGTTGTATTTTATTTTCGTATTTAAAAACACAACAAAATACAAGTTAAATTATTTCTTTAATTGATCGATTAAAACCTTAAAAAAGCTTAAATGAGAGATCATTTCGTTCCCTTACATTTTAGCTTGGAATTTTTGTTCTCAAGATCTTTTTATAAAATCATTGCCAATATAGTGTTCCTTCAAGCCAGGACAAAAAGAAAAATCATTACTAAAAACAACCGGAAAATCTCTCCTCTCTACCCCCTCTTTCTAAGGTCAACACCCCCATATATTCTATAGACAGCTGATGTCACTTTTTAGAAAATTAGTTTAAAAAATAATTTTTTTATAAAAATATTAAACAAATGTTGAAAAATACTTTGAACACATAGGAAAAAAATAAAAACTAAAAAAAATATTTTTCTCCATTCTCCTCTATGTGTTCTCATAGCAGGCGTTCACCCCTATACACGGAGAAAAAAATTTTTTTCTTCGGAACAGATGGTTCTAATTTATTTTTTTTTTATTTTTCATTTAAGAAATCTCTCTTCTCTTTTGTTGAAAAAAAGCATCATATGTTTTTTTGTTCTTTTTTAAATATTAAATAAAATAGGTACACATCCCTCTTATTTTCACCTTTTTAACAAAAAAATTTTTTCGGAGCTTTGAACGGAAACAAAAAAATATAAATTGAAAAATAGTAAGAGGGAGATTGTTGATTAAATAAAAAAATATTCTATCGAGGAAAAATTTTTTTTAAACTAATTTAACCATGGAATATTTAATAGGGCAAGGGAGAGGCACCCCGAGAGCAAGCATCAATCCTGCTTCGCTCACTACCTTGCCTAAACCCTCGATTACTAGTAAACGTTTCAAGCCAACTAGACCTCTCCCCCTCCTAACAATAAAATTAATTTTTGCCTCATCCATGGACCCCTAACTTTTTTAAAAATTATAAAAAAAAATTTTTTTTAATGATTTATTCAATTTATATTTAAAATTTGAGCACTAAAAAGTGTGTGTAGAATATATTTAATTAATTAATTAAGGGGTAAACACAAAGAAAATTGCTGCTGAGATTGCATTATTTTTTGGCAACAATTATTAAAAATTATTTTTAGCTCTCGAAAAAATTTTTAAAAAATTTTTTGAGGGCTAAAAACAAAAAGAAAAATTAATTATAATATCCCTAAAAAGCTCTTAAAAATTAAGATGGTCACTTGGGTAAATTTATTTTAGTCAAAATAAAAAATATTAGGTCATCGAAAAATTTAAAAATTTTTAAAGAGCTAAAGATTAAAACAAAAAAAGGATAAAAAATAAAATTCTACACTAAAAATGTGTAAAATAATTAATTATTACTATATTTATAGGATCAACAAAACTTAAAAAAAGCTAATATTTAAATGAATTATCGAAAGTATTTTTAAAAATTAATTTAAAAAAAAATTAAAAATCAATGGCATGTTTTATAAGCGTTTTTAAAAAACAATTCCAAAAAAATTTTCAAAAATTACAAAAAATACATTTGTTGGTTAAGTGGGATATTTCTAGAAAATTTTTTAAAGGGGATGCGGGTTCGAACCCTTTCGTTTCCCTCTCTTTTAAAATCTTAAACAAACAAAAATGCCATTGATTCCTAAAATATGACAAAAATAAAATAAAATTTAATTTTTAACGAAAAAACAAAAAATAATTATCCAAAATATGTATAATGTTCAACCACTCAAATTTAAACTTATTAAAATCTCAATTATAATTGAAAAAAATTATTTTGAATCTTAAAAATCATCAAAAATAATTCCAACCCCAATTTAAAGCCTTCAACCGAAAATATGCTCGTTGGTTAAGTGGGATATTTTTAAAAAAATATTTTTGAAGGGGTGTGGGTTCGAACCCTTTCGTTTCCCTCTTTTTTTAAAAACCACAAATTAACCATTCTAATGATTTATCAACTCGTAATTCCTTCCTATTAAACTCCAAAAATTTTTTTTCAAAATAATTGAGATAATTTAAGCTTGTAAAATTTCTAAAAAATATTTTTTAAAGCTCAAATTTTTTCCTAAAAATTTTAATTAATTTTTAAATTCGATATCTTCCCCCTCCTCCTCTTCCATTACTACCAAAATGTGAAGAAGAATCAGTAAATTGTTGAAAATAACGTTCACCTAAAGACCCAGCTTCTGTCCATTGACGAAAACGAGTAACGTGACAAAACAAACGAATACTTGGTTTTTGCATAGACCATTGCCCTCTTCCAATACAAATTTTGAGACAAAGCAAGTCTATATTGGAAGTTTCATAGAGAAAGTCAACTCCGACAGCATAAGTAAGCAGACGAGATAAATGTTCCAATTGGTTTGACTGAAAATTGGGGAAATCTTTGGATGAAGAAAAATTAGGAGGTAGGAGGAAAAGGAAAAAAGGAGAACCACTGAGGTTCAAGCTATCTTTCCAATTATTTTTCTATCTTATCCTACTTTCAAAAAGTTTTCGAGAAAAAGACACCCAGATTTCTCAAGATGTCTATTCATGGGGAATAACAAGAGGGAGAGGGGGATTGGTGGGACATGTATTTTACTATTCCTGGTACTCTCCCTCCTAATTATCAGAGATGAGTCTGGTTACCCCGATAAAAAGAAAACTTTTTTCACGCCGAGATTCGAAACCCATTACGGGGAAATTTTGTAAATTCGATAGGAGACCCAGATCTCTATCCATTAATAAAATCCAAACCTGTGAAGTAATAGTTAATTTCTTCAATTTTGAAAAGAAAGGTCCATAAGGAACGCTCTGCGGTGGCGGTACTCTAACCAAATCATGAGCAGAATAACCTCCTCCATTTCCATCACCCATTCGACTAGTTTTGCAAGGAGAAGATACAAATGTTCGAGAATTCTTTAGCATATTTAAGAGAATACTCATCTGCTTTCGATTTATCTAAAATACAAAATGTTTAAAAATCCTCAAGTTCGAATAAAAAATGATGGTTAACCCACTTTAAATCAAAAAACCAGGAAAATAAGATATGAGGGGGATTGACACCCGATTTTGGACTGTCACTAGTTCCCCCTTCATTTCTTCCTAAATCCAATAACTTCCATTTTATACCACTAAACAAATTGACTAACCCTCGGTTTTAATTTCAAAAATTATGGTTCCAGGCAGGACAAATAAAACGGAAACTAGAGGGACTATCCGAGGATTTTAAGGGTTCAAATAAAGTGACGGGGTAAAGGTGGAACTGAACAAAAACTAAGGTAGGCTACACACTGCCAGACCAATTTTTCTAGGAAGACAAAGGGGTACGTGCCCAATCCCTATCCTCTTCCCAACTCCCCCTAAAAATAAATTTCCTCAAAAAAAAAAAGAAACCTGTGAAACAAGCAATTCAATAATCGGCGAATCCATACACAATTGTTCGACAGAATGGCGAAAAGCTGTTAACAATTGAACTAGAGCAAGTACATCTTCATGTCGCATTTTTGTATCAACAGCAATTCCCAACTCATTTCCACCCATTTGGACAAGTACAAGTTTTGCATAAGGATGCCAATCTAGACAGCCTTCTTTAAAAATTTAAAAAAAAATTTTCAGTCAAAAAAACTCAAAAAAACCTTTCCCTCCAATAGATCCACTTCCCTCACATTCCTCACACATTTGTGCCAGTCCATTGTAGCAACGAACATTGATTCGGGTAAATTGACGCAATCTGTTATCAATAGCCCGCTGGAAGGTTTTGGAGACTCGACGCCAACGAATCTTTAAAAAAATAAAAAATAAGGAGAATTTAGATAATATCAAATAAAAAATGTGTCCAACTCCTCATAAAAATCAATAAAAAAATTCTAAAAAATTTTTAACAATAAAAAATCATTTTAGTGGACTTTTACTCGACCCTAAAGTAACTTAAAAATGTTTACACCCGAAAGACCTCGAACCCCCACCCCCTAAAAACTAAGCCCAAAACACTACCAATCAACCACCAATGATCTTACTCGATTTAATTAAATAAACCCTTATACTCCCTCCACAAATTCTACCTAAAGTAAAATAAAGCTAAAACGCTGTTTTGTGAGTCTTAAAATCTCAACTAAATTCTCAAAAATCCAAAAAATAAACCTGATCAAAAATTGAGCAATGAACAGCCAAATGTTCAATTAAACGATTCTGTTCACTTGTAGAAGGATTTGTAGAGAAACGTGGGGGCAATAGACGGCAAAGGCCATCGAAAAAGTGTAGTGGCAAAGTTAGAGCCATTTAATTTTTTTTAATTTAATTTCTCTTTAGAGAATATTTTTGTCTCTAAATAATATTAAAATTAATTTTAGTTTTGTCATAAAATAAAAAATAAATTAATGAAAAGACTGATCAAAGAATTTATAAGGGGGAAAGGGGCGCGCATTTAAAAAATTTTTTTTAATTGAAAATTACTAATGTGATAGTGCTCTCATTTTTAATTTAGAGCCCATATTATCATTAAAATAAATTAAAAACAAAAAAAAGAAAAATTAAAAGCAATTATTTTTAAATCAAAGAACATTGGAGTAGAAGGGGAGGTGAAGAACACAACCTCTCCCCACCTCCATAACTTTTGAACATGAAAAGATTAAAAAAAGGTTTTGGTATCATTCGATAGAGGAGAAAATTTGCTACAAAAAAACAACAAAAATTAAAATAAAATTAATTGGGCAAAAAAAGTTAGGGGCAAAAAACCGTCAAAAGGTGCTTCAAAATAATCTCTAAAAAATTCAGTTTTTCGACCCAAAAAATTTTCCCACTTAACCAAACTTTCAACTTTTCTCTCTATTTTGTAGCCAATTTTCTCCTCTATCCAACAACACCAAAATCTTTCAAAAGAGTTTATCCCTTCAAAAGTTATGCAAGTTTAAACACAGTCAAGTCCACTCCCAAAAACCCTTTCAAGACTCTACTGTCCCTTTTAGTAATTTTATATTTTGGACCCCCAACATTCTTTTCCTTCCTTATCAACAACAAAGAACACTCCAACAAATGTGTTTGTTTCAAAGATAAAGAGTTTTGAATAATGATGTGAGAGAGAGGAATGGAGTTTATTATACAACGTGGAGAGAAATGTGTAGGGGGAAAACTGGTGTAAAAATGGAAAAAAAATAATGAAAAATGGATCGACGAATAAATTTAGAAAGGAGGGGATGGTAGGGTGAAAACTTCAAAAAATGTATTTAACATAAATTTATAATCCCCGAAAATTTTTTTAGAATTTTTTTTCCAATTTTTCATGGGCATTCCAAAAGATCAACACCTTTAGGATTTATTTCAAGTGGTGATCTTTTGGGTTGACCTCCTTTTTTAATAAATAAAGGCAGAAAAACACAAAAAATGTTAACTTTACTTGACTTTTTCGATCATAACTTGAAAAATGTTTAACCAAAAATTCTGAAATTTGTGGAGGAGACAGTTAATACTCTTAGGAATAGATGTGGAATTTTTCAAAAATTTAGGTGACATCCTAAAAAAAATTTCCAATGCCGCGCCCAAACGTTTCCCGCGCCCAACCAACCCCTCTAACCTATAATTAAGGTAAGAAGCAAAAATTCAAAGTGAAAGAAGATTGAAAATATTAGAAAGGTTAAGTAGTCGGTAGGCTCTAGGGGGCACGTGTTAACGTCAAAATGGATGATTAGAAGATTAAAAAAAAAGTAAAAAAGTTAGAGAAAAAAGAAGGCGATCAGGCGTTAAATTTTGGTTTGTTTTTTACTTAAGAGGACAAAAATTTTTTGTTCAAAAAAAATTAAAGACAAACAAAATTTGTCTAGAGAACAAGGTAAACAAGAAAAAATAAATGTGTGTATGTACTTTTTGATTAAAAAAAATTAAATTAAAAAATGAGGAAAAATTGCTCTGCTTCTGGCCCATTGCACTAATGGATAGAAGGAAAAGGTTTTTACTTGAAAAATTGTAAGAAGTTGGAAAATTGAAAAAATTTAAGTGATAAAACTGTGTTATGTACATATGTACTTACAGAAGAAATATAAATGAATAAAAATAACCCATCTTAGACTGAAGCTGGGCTGATTCTTTGATGGTTCTATTCCATCTCCTATACAATCAGAGGTGAATCGGAAATGACAAAAGTGTCGGAAATCGGAAGGCGGAAATTGGAACTGAACCGACGAACTGAGGAGTTTTTATATTTGGTTCCGGATGTCCAAAGATTTTCCAAGATACGACAACCCTAAACAAGAGATAAAATACAATATAGAATAGAAATAAATAGATCATCAAGATTTTGAAAGATCTCTGATCATTTAAAAAAAGAAAAAGACTGGAAGCTCTCTCCAAGATTTTTTTTAAATTTTTCTAAAGAAGCGCAACGACAAAAAAATGAAAATTTAAACTAAAAAATTTTTCTTTTCTAAATTTTCTAAACAAACAGAGAGAAAACAGGTGAAAGCTTTTGTCAGCTAATATAAATAAAAAAATGAGAAAAGCTAAAAGCCAAACAAATAAAGTTTTGGGAAGCTTAAACAGACAGGAAGAAGAAAGCGGAAGAGGAAGAAGAAAAAAGCTTCTGGTGCTCAAAAAAATTTTTTTTTCATTGATCAATCCTTTCCTTCCCCTCTTCTCGTCAAAACCCCTCTCAAGTTATGTGAAAACCAAAGCTTTAAAAGTTGTGTCAGTTAGTGGGAGCTTTTAATATACAAGAAACGAAAGAAGGATGGTGAAAAAATTAAAAAAAAAAGAAAGATCGAATCGAGACACTTAACATATATAATTTTCAATATTTAAAGAACAAAGTATACGTTCTTTGGATTAAATTAAATTGAGTATAAAAAAATAATATTTTGTTCATTCTGCTGTTTGATTAGATATATTAGGTCGAAAGGAGAGGAAAAAACTGAGGAAAAAATGACTGGACATTTCGTACATCAACTTGAACACGGACCGGGGGAGGGAAGGGAATGAGTACTTTTTTTTCTCTAGCCGTTCCATTCCAGATATATGTATTAGGGAGGGGACAAGTTGGGAAAAAAGCAGGGTCGAGTTCTGGACCGGGTTTTATAAAATTTCCTAGCATTGGGTTTCGGATTTTCAATCGAAAAATGTCCGGGTTTCGGATAACCTATCCCCCTCCTGATATAGTGGTAGCCACAGCAACAAGTGAATTTTTGTGTAAAAAGGGAAAGAAGAAAGGTCAAAAACCTGATAAACATGGACTTTACCTTTTAGTTTTTATAGAAGACAAAAAGTCCAAATTTAGTAATTATGATGAAATATAAACAAAAGTATAAAGTACAAACTGGTTATAAACGAACAGAAGTTTGTATAACTAACAATTTTGTGTTGGAAATGAAAACAACAAGTGTCACCATGTGTGTGTGGTATATTTAACTGTGTGTAATAGAGAATGAAAAAAATTGAAAGAAATTTTTTTAAAGCTTTTAGTCTGATAAAATGTGAAAAACAAAAGAATGAATGATGTGAGGCTTTAAGGTTTGTAAAAAATTGTTTTGATTGTAATAGTATTATTCCAACAAATTTGTGAAGGTTTTTTGAATAGATAAATGACTATTTTTAGTTGATTGATTTTGTAAATAAAACTGAGAATCTAGTAATATAGCCTGCCCTTAAAATAAAAAATAACTAGAATTTAAACTATAAATCACTATTAGAAACCTGAATTTAAAAAGAAATTTCCAAAATTTTCTAAAAAATCTTTTTTTTTGGCATGTTATATGATTGAAACTATTGTTCTGATATTGTAACTGATTAAAAATGATAGGCTATAAATCAACATCCAAAACCTGAATTAAAAGAAATTTCCTCAAAAAATATTCTTTGTCATGTTATTCATTGAACTAGACTCTAACGTTCCTTCTCACTTCATTGTAATTGATTGAAAGGTTAGTATTCTTCATCAAAGCTAAAAATGATTAGAAAAATTGCTAAAATAACTAAATAGATTGATAAAAAGTGCGAAGATGATTAGAAAATATGAGAATAAAATTAAGGCAATAAAAATTAACGTGACTGTAACAAACACACAAAATTGTGATCACTTTAATAGAGAAAATTAAACAATAATGATAATACATTTAACATTTTTTGACGATATTAGGTAAAGGGTTTGCTATTTATTCGGTTAATTTTCTAGAAAACTGCGCTCGCAACGATCTATGTAATAAATGTGTTTAAGAGTGTGTGGGAAATTTGGGGAGAGCGCAACTGGGCCAAAGGTGAACAATGTTATTTGACATTAGAGTGGCAGAAAAGCTAGAGAAAATTAGAGAAATGGAGAAAAAGAAAGAAAATTTTTTGTTAAATTACGAAACACCAAACAGACAAAAGGCCAAATAGGAGAAAAAATTGCAAGTACCAAAGCTGATTTGACCAATAGAGTCTAGCTCTAGTTATGTCATTGTGTAAGTTGGCCTTTTGAAAAATTCATAACGTCATAAAGTGTCGAAAGAAAAGGCAGAGATCACTATACAATGAAAAACACAAAAGAAAAATGACGGCTAAACAAATAATGTGTAAAAGACGAGAAAATTGAGGGAAGAAAAATGTGTCAAATAAAAAGAACATTTAGAGTCCCAGATTTCAATTTTCAATAAAATAAAAATTGTCAGACTCTAACGTCCTTAATTTTTTAATCTTATTTTCTTCAGTCATAAGGCGAGAAAACAACCAAAAAAAAGTGTGTAGTCAGAGAAAAAAAATTTTTTATGAACACAGCATGAAGTAAGAAAATATATAATTTGACAGCCGACAACACACATATTTACGTTTATGTTATATAGAAACAAGAGATAAACAAAGGTACAAAGTCCATTGTTGTCAGTCGATTTTTTTGAATTTTGTTCTGTAAATTTAAAATTTTTTTTGCATTTTATTAGGGAGAAACAGTTAGGATTTTTATGGTTAATAAATTTCTCAAAACTCCTTTTTATATTAAGGTTTCTGACAAAAAATGAGAGCAAAGTCCTTCTACGTTGATAAAAATGATCAGAATGACTTGACAAATAAATTTGGTGAATGAATGGTTTATTTATGGTAAATTATTATATTTAAAGTGTCTCTTCCTACAAAACCCTCTCTCATTTTTAAAGCAGACAGCGAATGGAGTATGTAACATCAACTACTACTGAACAAACATTGATCAATGTTCTAGAACAAACTGGGGGAAGAAAAATGTGTAGAAGAAAGATGTGAAGAGGAGAAGAATGATGATGTTATTTTTTATGCGCACATGGCAAGGCTGTCTACAAAAATAGGATTTATAAATATTTAATGGATAACTTTTAAATTCATATTTCTGTAATAGAATAATTAAAAATTAAAATTTACTTTGAATCAATAAAATGTTAATTTCATATTATTTTTTGGGTGTATATCAAGATATTAACGTTAACAAAATTTTAAGTTGGACAAAAATATAGGTACAAGTATTTTAAGAAGTATACACGATTTGCGGACATATCAGGACGGATATATTGGGATTGTTGTGAGAAAAATAACTATTGTACTCTTTTTCAATATGACTATTACTATCCAAGACCCTGTGGCCGGAGATCCTGAAATCAGTAGGGTGACTGTTCGTACATTGAAAAATCCCGATATGTCCCGCAACACTACATAAAAGTGTATATTAAAAACTACGAAAAATAGCCAATAATCAGCTAAGAACGTTTTTCCAGCGTTCATACTTTTCCCAGTAATTCGAAACAGCCCAGTCGACTCCATTGTATATGCCTAAAATAGAAATTTGGGCTGTTAAAGTTTAATGTTAATAACTAACAATCTAAATAGACATTTGCTCCTTGTAATTCATCTCCAACCAGATTTCCAATAACTTCGTCCTTCATAAACTTTATTATATTTACTACAATTTCCTGTCTCAATTCAAAATTCTTTTTAACCTAAAATATTTTTTTTGTTTTTAAAATTCAAAAATGAGAACAACTCTTTCCTCCCAAACATTGTAATCCTGTCCTTTGACTACCCAATCTTCACCTTTCCCATTTTTTGGCCATTGACGTGAAGCGAATTTCTTAAAAATAAGTTTAGCATGTATTGAGTATAATCTAAGGTTGTTCACGGTCGGTTAACTGAACCTAAACCGAAAACCGCGGTTCAAAAACCGGCGGTAACCGAAAACCGAGTGTACCGGTCAGGGACCAACACATTGCGTTTTTGCAACTCGTCCCTGATACCGGTTAATAACTAGTAGTGAACAACTTAGTATAAACTAACATTGTTTAAAGCTTCACTATGTGAAGGTATATATTTCACAATTCCTTTGAATTGTGAAAAGATGACTGAAATAAATGTGTTTAGACCAAACAAAATTAAAAACTAGCCATCAAGGTGGTTGTTGAGACAGACAACGCCCTGAATATTAATATGAGAACCGGGATCTTTAATCCCACTAAGCTTAATCATCATGTCGTTAAGCGTCTGAGCGGTAGTGTCACGTAACTGAAAAATATTGTTTCTTTTCGATTAAAAATCGGCATTTGGCTCCGCCCTTTTTCAAACCTCAGCCCCGGCCCCGGGAATTTTAAAATCTTGGCTCCCGATCCGGTTTTGGAGCCTCTCCGTGTTCCTCCGAACTCATCAATGGATTTCGGGGAGTTGAGTGAATTATAAGGGATGTCGCCGGATTTTGAGGGATATCGAGAGATTAAGGAGGATATCGAGAAGTTAAGTCTGATTTACAAACTCTCAAAATCTACCTTATTTATATAAATTCTCCATTTTCGTTGAAATTTGATAATTAAAAAATTAAAAAATTTAGAAACTAGGGTATTATCCCATTTTAAATTAAAGGGAATGAAACGGATTAATTCATAAATTAAGCAATAAATTATGGCCATTTTTTGTTGTATTTTTCATTTATTCAACTAAAATTTAACAAAAATTTTGTAAAAATTTGTCCAAAAAATAATGACCAAAAATAGGAATTTTTTCTGCTAGACAATAGGCAAAAACAAGACAATAGGCAGAAAAGACAATAGGCCTTTCTGCTAGTAAATAGGAAGGTAGACAACGAACGGTGACCTTCCATCGCGAAGTCTTCCAAAACGACGACGTAGGTTCATGCCGTTTGACAAAAACATTTTTGGTTAAAACACCATTTTTGTTATTCTAACAATACAACTTATGATGGGAAAGTATTATATTTTCATGTTGTGGAAAAATTCATTGGATGGGAGATGGAATAGAACCATCATGGAAAGCGTGTCAGGGCAGTTCTTCGAACGGACACGACTTGGATCGACAAAACTCCGTTAACATTAGGTATGAGACTGTTGTCTGGCCCGTGAATTATTAACAAAAACCAATTTTTATTTTTTGGATTCAAATGAAATAGAGAGCACACCTTGTAATAAGAAAAACTTACACAAGTTTTAGTTTTGAGTTTAATAGTATTAATTGATGTTGAATTTCTAAAAATTATTTTTTCAATTTTTATTTTTCTAAATTCCCAACTTGGTTCCACAAATGTTAGAAGGAAGAACATGTCCATAGCCACAATCAATCACTTGAGAAATAGCCAATTCAAACAATCCATCATAACCAACAAAGGGTTGTTGTTGTTGTTGAGGTTCGAGTACTTGACATTCCTGCGGCTAGAATTAAATTTTAAAAATAAAATCAGGTACATAGTATAAGGGCTTTCAGATAAGCCTAAAATAAAAATTTAAAATAATCCATAAGGGATCGAAAATATTTTTTAAAGAGCCATACCCCTGATTTACGTTGATTTTCAGGGTATCGAGATCTCGAAGTTGAAATGAGATATGGGCCTAGTTCTTTTTTTATTTTTCTTAGTATCGATAAATATGTTATGTGAAATTTTTGTAGATTTTTCCTAAAACTAGAAACATGAAAATCCAAGGTGCGGCTATACTTTTGACCAGCACTGTATCAAAATTTAAAATTCAGTGGAAATTCGTTTTAATAAAATTAGGAAAAAAGAAATCCTTGGCAATTAAAATTTATTTTTCACCTCTAATTTCACTTCTTTTTTGACCGCTTTGAATTTTTTCAAAATTTTGTTGATTGTAAAATCATCAATTTTTAACAATTTTAATTGATTGGACAATTTATCCAAATCGTCCCGGTCTACTAGAAAATGAGAAGGGTTGGTTGTTTTGATTTTGGGTAATAAAGAAGTGGAATTATTTATTTTTTCCATTTCTGCAGCATAATTCTCAAAATAATTGTTGGTATTATCCATCATTCTTGCCATAAAATTATCATTAAAATAAACAGCCCTTCGCGAACTCGCCAATTTATTAAAGACTTTATATTGCTCAGACATTATCTTTGCATTTTCAATTTGAAGTCTTTTATCAATATTACTCATTTGTTGTTTGGTTTGAAGAAATTTAATGTTAGACAGTTGCCTTCTTTAATCAAAAAAATTTTTAAAAATCTTTTAAAAATACTGGTACTTGTGTAGTTTACACCCCATAAGCCCCGCCCCTTATTCTTTTATCCTTTTCTTTCGTTCTTCCTCCTATAAAATGACCATTTGGGTCAATATTTTCATAGACATTTTCTTATAAAGAAAAGTTGGGGCGGAGGGGCGGGGCTTATGGGGTGTAAACTACACAAGTATCAAAATAATTATTCAAAATATAATAAAATTTGTCAAGGGTAATTTATAAAACATTGTGTTTATAAATAAACATGTTTTAATGGAATAAACACAGAAAAACAAATTCTAAAAACATTTGAAAAACAAATATTTTCCGAGAAACATGTTTGCGAAGATATTTAACTGGGAAAATAAAACCAAACACATGAATGTGAGTGTATTGTGGAGAAAATGAAATGACGGCACAATTTACTTATAGTTAAATAGGGAATGATTACTCACTCTCCTCCTCCTCCTCTTCTCTTCCACAAAGTTGCCTACAACTAATTGTAAACAAAACAGAGTACATTCTAAAAACTATTTAACTTTTAATCAATATAACCAAAAATATTTAGAGCCCGCAACAAACAAAAATATCGAAACAGGAAACTCGAAACCTTTATAAATTTTTCAAAAACATTTTAAAGGTTTGTTCAAAACAAACAACAATGTGTTTTGCAAAAATACAACAACAATGTATTTTCCGGAAAACAACAAAACAAACAACATTGTGTTTTGTAAAAACACAACAACAATGTATTTTCCGGAAAACAAAAAAATCCTTTTGTTTGTGATATACTTTACTTTTAATTAATTTTTGGCGCTCAACCGATCCATACAATATTTTCATTTCTCTACCGACCCCAATACGTCCCATTGTACAAAAACCCCGATTCGTCCCAACTACATTTTTGTGTTTTATAATTTAATAGAAGAATGAGTTTTTCAACATCCTCAAAATCAACTTTAGATATTAATTCTTCGAACTTTGATCCAGAATATTATGTGCAAGATTTATTACGCAAAAAGGGGTTGGAGGAATTGGTTGCTGTGGAACAGGATATGGTCTTAAAAAATTTTTTAAATTAAAAAAAATTTTTTTAAAGGTAAATAATGTTAGAAGACTTGATTCTGAAATGCAATCACTCGTTTACGAAAATTATAGCAAATTTTTAAATGCAACAAGTACAGTGAAAGACATGCAAAATAGACTGACTGATGCACATAGTGTAAAAAACTTTTTTTAATTTTTATATTTTTTTTTTAATTTCTAAAATTATTTTTTGATTCCTGAAATAATTTTTAAGGATTTAAATTATATTTTTTGACCTTTTTCTGGTAACTAACTAAAATAAAAATGATTTCACCCCGGTGGGATTCGAACCCCACACCCTTTGCTTTAAATAACCAAGCATTTTCCCACTACACCAAACAGTCAATTTTTGAAGAAAAATTTAATTGGGTCTTGCCTACTTTCCTCTTTCTAACTAACGATGAGTAAAATAAAATTGTTTCATCCACGTGGGAGTTGAACTCCACACCCCTGAACCAAGCATTTACCCACTACACCAAAGAGTCAATTTTTAAAGAAATTTTTTTCTGAACGCCTATTTATTTTTACTTATTTTAGACATTAATTAAATTAAAATTTTAAAGGAAATGAACTCCCTATCTTCTCGAATGAACAAAATTACAGACTTGTCAGACTCTCTAACTGAAAAATTTGCAAAGAATTGTGAACGGGTTAAAAAATTGAATGAAGCGCGTGATTCTGTTAAACGCTTAGAATTTTTGATTAAAGCCCCACAAATTTTGCAGGTTTTTTAAAATTATTTTTTAAATTTAATTTTGTTTTTAAAAAGACTTGTGTCGAGCAAAACGATTTTTCCAAAGCAGTAAATACTTTTGTTTCGATACAACCAAAATTGGAGAAGCTGAAAAATCTTCCTTCGATGGCTGGCATTGCTAGCGATTCAGAGAAGATTATGGAAGGAGTTAAAAAACAGGTTTTAATAAAATTTTGGATTTTAATAAGAATTAGAATTTTACTCAATTTCTAGTCTAATAAAATATTTTCTCTTTAAATTTTTTTTCTTAAAGTCCGCAAGTTTTGTCCGCAAATCTGGGATAAATTTTTGGATTTTTTTCTAACAGAGTTTTTTGTCTTGTAGAAATTAGATTTCTACCTCATCGACTACGGGAGGCTCTCATGCAGAGCCACCTTCCTCCTTAAACCATTCCCTGACCTTGAATTTTGACCCCCAGTAAAAATTCTCAAAAAATTTTCTCTTAAAAATTTTTTTTCTATCAAAATCTCAACATTTTTTCCAAATTTTTAAGCTTTCCGAACAATTAGAACGTCGTCTTATCTCATCAGAATCAGTAATTCAAGCAGTTCAGCTTTTAAAAAAATTGGGAATATCTGAAAATGAATTAGAATCCCAATTACTTTCAACATTTGAAAGAGAAATTTATTCAGAATTAAATAAATTGAGAGAAGAAGAAAATAAACAACAACAACAAATACCTGGAGAATTGCCAACTAATATTAAATTTAATGATATTTTTGAATTTGTGGATACTGGATGTTGTCATTTTTTGACTAATGTTTCTTTGATGGCTTCTACTTTTTTACAATTATTTAATAAACAGGTTTTTTAAATATAAGTCCGCAAATTTGTTGCGGACAAAATTTGCTGACTTTATTTTAGGTCCGCAAATTATTTTGCGGACGTCCGCAAATTTTTTTGCGGACAAAATTTTGCGGATTCTTTTTGGGACTAATTTCAGGGATTATTATAAGTCCGCAAATTGCGTTCGCATTCCATAAATAAAAATTTTTTTTCAGCATTCTAGAGCAGAATTTGCCCATTTACTCGAACGTGTAATGACAATATTTGAACAAATTGTAGATAAGCGTTTTTCTAATGAATCCAACTCTGTTGATTGTTCATTATTTGTAAAATCATTGGATAGAATTTGTAGAAAAATTTCTGTGTTAGCAAGGCTTTCGCCTGGTTAGTTTTTTAATTTTTAAAAAAGTCCGCAAGTACTTTGCGGACTTTTTTGGTGATTGTTATAAAATCCGCAAATAAAAATTTTTCTCTTTTAGATTTCAGCTTTACTCGAATGAATTCTTCTATAGTTCATCGTGCTGGTAAAATTAAAAAAAAGGTTTTATTTCATTTTTTGTATTTTTAGCAAAACATCAAATTATTTTGTGCCGTCAATTTGTTGGTGAGACAATACAAAAGGCTATAAATGAGGTTAAAATTAATTTTTTTGTTAAAAAAAATTCTTTTAAGGCATTTACAAAATTAAATAATTCAACACCTATCGCTTTTTTATCCTCTCATAGTGATAAGGGTCAATTTTATTCTTCTGGTGCTAACAACAATAATAATGCTCGAAAAACATTGTTGAGAGAATTATTGGATAAAATAGAACATTGTGTTTTACATTCAATAAAAAGTGCTTTGGCTTCTTTATTAATGTTTGTTTGTTTGTTGTATTTTTAAATGTTTTTGTGTTTTTTCCGGAACATGTTTTTATTAAAAATTTGTTCAAATGTAAAAGTTTTCCGGAAAACACAAGAAAACACAAAAACACCTAATAAACAAATTTTCAACATAAGCATGTTCCGTAAAAACACACGCAACTTTTCCGGAAAACATAATTAAAACTTCAGGAAAAACATTGTTTTAATGTTTGTTTAGTTTTCCGGAAGATGTTTTTTCTGTTTTCTTTTCCGGAAAATGTTTCTAACAATAAATTTATATATTTTTTTAATAAATTTTTTTTATTTTTCCAGGTTTACAGCAGGGGTGCAGCTCGTCTCGCTTCTCGCCTCTCGCTTCTCGCTTTTTCTCGCCTTTTTGGGCAGTCTCGCCTCTCGCTTCTCGCTCTCGCTTTTTCTCAAAAAAACGAGAATTAAGCGAGAATTTTTTATCCCTTTATTTTTCTAATTTTTATTTTCAAGGAATAAATAAATGAGATGTCAAAGATTTGGAATTATTTCACACTCTCTGGACGAATTGCATTCTGTAAAGAATGTGATTATAAAAAAATTTTCCGCCAAGAGCACCAACAACGACATTGGCAACTAGTGTGCGGCACGGGAGGGATCCCGGGCGGGATTTTACGGGATCCCGTCCCGGAATCCCGGGTTTTTAACGATGAGCGGGATTCCGGGATTACCGGGATTAATCCCGCGGGATCCCTCCCGAAGAAATTTTTGAAAAAAATCCCGTTACGGGATCCCGTGAATGCGATTTTGCCGCACACTATTGGCAACACATTTAAAAAGTAAGCACCCGGAACAACACAAACAATTTTTTAATTTAAAAATATACGATTATAAGTATGATTTATAAAAATATACTATTTAATTTAGGCAAATAAAATTTTTACAATTTTTTTAAAATTCTCGCTTCTCGCCTCTCGCTTCTCGCTTTTTCTCGCCTTTTTTGGTAGTCTCGCCTCTCGCTTCTCGCTCTCGCTTTTTAATTTTCATTCTCGCTTCTCGTTTTCTCGTTCTCGCTTTTCAAAATTCAATTCGCTGCACCCCTGGTTTACAGCTACAGATATAATATTTTCTTCAATTCCTCATTTTACTGCTATTTTTGGTTTTGATGTGCATGAACAAATTGTGGTAAATTTATAATTAAAATATTTTTCCTTTAAATTATTTTAGATTGGCTCAATTCAAGATTTGACAACAAATATAAATTTACGAATTGATTCTTTAACAGAAAATGAAGAAGAAGGAAAAGGAACAGAATTATTAATTTTTTGCGCACTTTTAAGAAATTTACGTTTAAAACATTTGGAATATTTATTGGAATTAGCACAACAACAATATAGGTGTGTTTTTTTAGTTAATTAATTTTCCGGAAGATGTTTTAATTAAACATGTTTTGATTATAATATGTGTTTTCTTTTTAAAACTTTTCCGGAATGTGTTTTATATAGACTTATTATAATGTGTTTTTAACATGTTTCCGGAAAACATTTTCCGGATCCGTAAAATATAACCAAAACACAATGTTTTGTTTTATTTTTTCCGGAAAGTTTTTCATGAAACACATTAGAATGTTTATAATGTATTTTCTTTTTAAAACTTTTCCGGAATGTATTTTTATTTTTTAAGACTCAACGATTTTCACTTCTCTAACCAATACAAACTTACAAACATTGAAACACCAACAAGTCAATTGCAACAATTAATAGAAAAATTATTGAGGAAATATATACATGTTGAAAGTTTATCGCTTTCTAAGGTTTTTGTATTTTTTTCTGAAAAAATTAAATTTTTTCTCAGATTGCAAATAAATGTATTTTTACTTTTGAATGGGCTGAATGTTCAGAAACACCACAACGTGTACGTACTCTAATTAAACATTTGGTACGTTCTGTGGCAGAAAAGGATGTTGATGTGGCTGCTTTAGTTAGTTTTTATTTGATAAATGTTTAAAAAATTTCCAATAATTTTCAGTTGGAGAATGATAGTTTTACTGCTTCGAAGGAAAGAACACCAGAATCGTCGCATGGGTAGGGAAAAACAAATAATTTTAAAACAATGTTTCTGAAAATTACTTTTTACGGAAAACACAAGTTTAATTAAAACACATTGGAATATTTTTAAAATACATGAGAAAAACATTCCGGAAAACTAACAAAAACACACTGTTTTAATAAAAAAAAGAAATATGAAAATACATTTCCGGAAAACACGTATATTTAAAATATGGTAGAATAAGCTTGTTTAAAATACATTCCGGAAAGGTTTTAAAAAGAAAACACATTAAAGTTTAATTAAAACATTTTCCGGAAAATTAATTAAAAAAGAAACACATAACCAAAACATATGTTTGTGTTTAGTTAAAACATCTTCCGGATAGAAATTAATTTTTAAATAAAAAAATATTTTTTTCTCAAGTTATTATACAATGAGAAGAGCAGCAAGTGTAGCTAGTAGTGTCTACAATAATAACAACAATAATGACAATAATTCTTCTTTAGGTGGAAGTAGTGGAGGAATAGTTGAACGTCTTTGGGGTGATGATGATAATGATGATACTGATGGAGAGGAAAATGGTAAAAATGGTGAAGGAGCTATAAAAGAATTTTTGGCTAATTTGAAAATGGAATTTAGAAGGGATGTTGTAAGTTTTGAATTTTTGTGTTTTTGTTGAAGAAAACTAGAAAGTTTTAAAAATACATTGTTTTTCTAAAATAAAAAGTTTTCCGGAAAACAATAACAAAAATACAGTGTTTAATAAAATAAGAATGTATTTTCCGGAAATTTCCGGAAAACAAGTTTAATTATGTAAAACATTATAATTAAAACATTAACTTACATTCCGGAAAACATTTTAATTTATAAAAACATTTAATTTATGTTCATTTAAATTCAAAGGTCATGAATGCTTTAATCCGTCTGCTGAGTTTGTATTTATGTGAATTTGTTCGTGCACAGCCCAAATTTTCAAGAAACGGGTTAGAACAATTACAGGTGAAAAAAATTTATTTTTAAGAAAACAAATAAAAAAATTTTTTAATTTCTAGGTCGATTGTGCATATATGCGGCAAAAACTTTGGGCACATGCTGGAGATGAACATATGCTTAATATGTCGATTGAAGATGTTGTGACGGCCGCTGGTAAAAAAATTAATTTTTTCCCTTAAATAAAATGAGTTTTAATTTCTAAAGTGAATCAATGTGCCCAACCAAAATTGTTAGACCCTTCTGTTGTAAGAGCTATATGTGAAGAAAATTGACATTAGAGAAAAATTTTAAAATTAAAAAAAAATTTTTTTAATATTTATTGCACTTGATAAAATTATGTAAAAATATGAAAGGCAATGAAAAAGTATAAATACATCAATAAAAAATTTAAAAAAAATAAATCTGGTATTTTTATAATTAAAATGTAGTATAAGGTCAATATTAAAAATTAAACAAGTGTTTTTAGAATATGTTTTTGCAGTTTTTCCGGATACCTAAATAATTTAAAGGGAAACAATTTCCGGAGAATGTTTTAATTGGGAAAATGTGTTTCAGTTTTAATGTTTTCCGGATGTTTTTATTGGGAAAATGTGTTTTAGTTTTGATGTTTTCCGGAAAATGTTTTTATTGAACTAAGGAATGTTTTATATAATAAATGTTTTCCGGAAAAGCTAAAAACATATAACAATTAAAAAAAGTTAGTTGTTTGTTGAGTAGGAAGATGTTGTTGTTGAATTCTCGTCATTACTCAACACAACATGGTCAAATTCTGAACAAAACATTTCTGTTGAGCTTTCAATGTTTTTAGTGTTGTTGTTGTGAGGAAATATTGTTGTTTTAGTTGTAGAAAAAGAAAAAAGTTTGTTGTTGTTGTGTTTTCTAGGAATTGACAAACATCTTATACTTTTTAATGCGTTGTTGTTTACATGTTGTAATCGTTTTTTCCTTACAAACATGGCATAACAAAGAGGAAGGAGAGCAAACGAACTTAATTTTAACATTGTTGCTGTGCTAAAAACATCGTCCCAACCACGTAAATCAGAAAGAATAAAACCTGCCTGAAAAACAAAAAAAATGTTGTGTTTTTAGAGATGTTTTGGAATGTTTTGTTTGTATTCCGGTTAGATTTGAAGGGAAACATTTTCCGATGTTTTTATATTGTTTTTAGTTTTGTGTTTTTGGTGTGTTTTTATTTGTTTTTCCGGGTAACTAATTTAAGGGGAAACATCTTCCGGAAAAAGTTTTAGTTGGGAAAGTGTTTTAGTTTTGATGTTTTTCCGGAAAAAAAGGAAAAATTACCTGAACACAAATAAAGTTGTATGGAGCGAGCCCAACAAGCACAGAAAATGTAAACAACGGTAAAGGAATGTTTAAAAAAGGGGCAACAATGTTGAGTAGCCAACTTAAAATAAAGCAGAATTTTGTTTTATTTGTTCGGAAGAATTATCTGTCAAACCTTGGTGAGATCGGAAACATTCTTGCGAATAAAAGGAAAGCTAACAGCCTATGAGAATTATCGTCCACTTTCCTTTGTAAATAATTAATTTTTTCTCCAAAATAATACAAAACATATTCTCGACTAAATAATTCTGAGAATAAATAGCACAAAGTAGAGCCTATTGTAGTCAAAATGGAACAAAGTAGAAAGCCAATGGGTAAGCCATAAATTGCACCAGCAATAATATTCTTTGAAAAAATAAATTTTTTCTGATTTTTTTTTGAAATTTTTTGAAATATTTTTGAAAAAAAAATTTGAAAATTTTTTAAGAAATTTTTGAAAAATTTTTTGAAATTTTTTGGAAAAATTTTTTTTCGAAATTTTTTTGAAAATTAAAAATTTTTCTCACCATAAAAAAAGACCCAGGGATAGCAAATGTTTGTTTATACAAATAAATACAAGTAAATAATGTAAATATGTAGGCGGTATGCCTTTGTTCATAAAGCCGGAAGCGGGCTGTGAAAGAAGTAAAATTTTCAAATTGAGTAGGTAATTCTAATACAAATGGAGCTGGAGAAGATAATGAATTGTCTAAAAATTAAAATTAATTTTAAAAAATTAATTTTTGATTTATGAAGAAAAAAAATTTTTTTAGTCATGTACTCTTGTGCCTGACAACACTTCTTTTAAAATTCATAACTTTGTCTAAACTAAAGCTAAAATTTTAAAATTTGGTGATTTTATAGCTCTGAGTCTCCTCTATCATTTAAAATAAAAATCAAATTTATAACTCTAATTAACCAAAAGTTATGAATTTTTAAAGTTGTCGCCTGCTAAAAGTAAGCGTTTCGACCACAACTCCTTAAAAATTCACAAGTCTTTTCATTTTTAATCCAGAAATCTAATTTTCAGCCATCTTGTAGCTCTAAATCTCTTCTATCGTTTAAAAGAAAAATTAACTCTATATCCCTATTTAATCCAAAGTTATGGGTCCTCAACTACCACCAACTCAAAACTACCCCATTAAACTAATTAATTTCAAAAATTAATTAAAATTCACCTCCTTCATTCATAAATTTTTCCTCAACATTTTTCCTTTCAATATTATCTAAAGTCCTATTTTTATCAGTTATTTTTGATGTTTCCGCAATTTGAGGCCATTCAGGTGCATAACAAATTAACAACCAAAGTAGTAAGGTGGCAGCAACAAAAATAGCAGGAAGAAAGAAAAGGCGTGTGATTGTCATTCATAAATAAATTTTTTTAATAATTAATCCATCAGAAAATGATTAAAAAAAATAATGGAAAAATTTTTAAAAATTAAAATTAAGACGAAAAAAAATTTATAAGAAAAGGGGGGTTAGAAAATCAAGGACAAGGACCTAAGTTGATTTAAAATCTCTCAAGAAAAAAATAAAAATTTTTCTAAAATTAATTTTTGTATCATTAAACAGAGCATAAAATTAGCTACAAAAAATAATAAAATTAAAAATTAAAATGAACGAGCAAAAAATAAATATGGCCAAAAATCAAAGGATAGGTCAATAAAAATTGAAATTATATGAAGGTTTTTTGGCCATAACTTTTTTTCTTCTCAATATAAATTTTTAATTTAAATTTCGTTTTATAGAGAATTTAATTCTCTATCGAATGGTACCAAGCTCTTTTTTCAAAGATTAATTCATTATAGAATTATGGGGGAAATTCAAGTCGTGATTGTCCACTCCCCCTCTCACTATCAGAGGATTAAAATAACTCAGTTAAAATAATTCTGTCCAGAAATGACTAATAAAAATTCAAAAATTGCAAAATGAACGATCCTTTAGACAAAAATTAAAAAAAATTAAAACACAATTTTTTTCTTATCAAAAAAATAGAGGGGGACATTTGGTCCCAAAATTAAAAATAAATTATTTTAATCCAAAAACAGGAAATCCTTCTTCCAAAAAATATTTTTTAGAAGGATAGTAATATTAAAAAAGCTAGTCGTTGGACCTTGAATAAAAAAGGATGAGTGGATGGATGATTGGTCAATAAATAGAGGGAAGAAGAGATGAGCGAAAAATGAATGGATTGAACGGCAATAAATTTATCAGAGCGAAAAAAAATTTTTTTTATTTTTTTTTATTTATCAATGCTTAAAAAACAAGACAAATTAAGAAGCAAAAAAAAGAAAGAAAAAAAGAAGACAGACAAAACAAGTATTTAAATAAATAAACGTGTTCCGGTGACGATGGCGCGATAAAATAAAGGGGAGGGAAGGAAAGAATTAATTTAAGTAGAAAATTAATTTGTTTGAAAAAAATCAAAAGGGGTGTGAAATGATTCACATTTTCTGTTGATTTTAAGTAGATGAAGCAGGGAATGATAAAAAAATTTTTTGATAAATTCTAAAGGTTCAAGGAGCTCTTTAGATAGAGACATTCAAAATTCAAGGCTAGACCCAACTGATCAACACATTCAAAATATCAACCAACCCATCACCGATTTAAATATCCACACCATGGGTGTGCCGAAACAGATTTTAAAAAGCGAAAGACGAAATTCGAAAGAAGGCGAAAATCGGCGAAAGACGAAAGGCGAAACTGACACATCCCTAATCCACACACCCGATAGTAACCCACACAACTGATCAACATTAAATATCAAAATAAACACACCCAACAGCAACCCTAACTAATTAGAGCCCAACAAACAAAAATATCAACCCCACCGATCAGACAATAAAGACCCCCGTTTGATCAACAGCCTAAGGGCAAGAGACTCAAAAATATTAAAACCAGACTCTAATAGCCCGCTTTTGATTAATCAGATTTAACCAATCCAAAGCTACTTTAGAATAAATTTAAAGCTATTTAAAATAATATTCTAACGTAATATTCTAAAAATACATCGCGGCAAATCAATATAAATTCATTTTTTACCAGTCCAAATATTCCCCCCCCCCCCCCCCTCTATTGTACAGTTTAATGTAAAAAAGCAGTGAACTGGCAACATCCCTTAGCGCAACTTGAGGGGGCGAAAATAGGGAAGATGACGAAAAAAAACTTGCTAACGAATAAATTAAATTATAAAATTGAATTAGAAGAGGATGGGAAGGATTAATAAAATTAAAGAAGAGTTCCTGTTCAATAGCCTCAGGGAATGGACATTAGAGTCTGAAAATTGGGAGAAGGAAAATACCTTCACCCCTTAAAAATGTGATTCAAGTTTGATCTTAAAATATTTTAAAAATATTTTTAAAGCCTTCAATAATTATTTTAATAAATTTTAGATATTTTAAATAAAGAATGAGGCCAATTATTAGCCAAAAATAAGCTAAAATACTTATTTCAGCCACTTTTTTGAACATAACTTTTTTTAAACAAACTCAAAAATTCTGAAATTTTGAGATATTAAAGAAAACTGTTTTAGAAATAAAACTGCAAAATTTCAGATTTCTAGCTTGTATTTGGACTGTTTTATAAAATTTTAAATGACTTGAGGTCCATTGCCTTTATTGGAAAATTTTGGTTAAGTGGGATGAGGACGTCTACTCCCCCAAAATAGGTCAAAGGTTCGAATCCTTTCGACGGAAAACATTTTTATATTTCAAAAAATTGTGTAACAAATTGATAAAAATTATTTTGGAGAGAAAATAGAATTAGGAAAATTTTTTAAAAGGGAAAATTTAAAAAAATAAAATTAGAATCAAGAGAAAATTGAGGAAAATCGCGCCGTTTAGAACAGGGGAAAGCGCAAATAAATAAAAATTAATGGGTGAATGAGGGAAAATGAGGGAACAAAAAAATAAGAGGAACAGGATATATAAATCAAAAATAAAAATACGCGTACAAGTGCGTGACCCAAATTTTCTTAAAAATAGAAAACTTGTTTTTTTCCTAATCTTTAGGATGTAAAAATGAGGGAAAATCAAATAGAGGGGAAACCTTTATAAATTAATTAAAAAGGTTAATTAAAGGTTGCATGTGAAAGACTCTAAAAATCCCAAAAAATCTTTTTTTGAAGCATTTATGAACACAAATATTAAATGCAATATTACAAAAAACACTTAAAGTAAGGGACCTCATTTATGTGTAAATTTTTTTTCAATTTTGATTAGCTATTGAATGAAAGTATATACGTAATACCTTAACACAACTCACATCAGTATATTTTTGTTAAAAAAATTTTTTTTTAAAGTCTAAACATAAATGTGGTTTAATTAAACAAGAATAGGAGGGGGACTAAATTACATATATTTTAAAAATAATATTAAAAATATTAAATAAAAAAGAATATTAGACCAAGTCGAATCTCATTATAAGATAACCCCTTAAGCACAAGATAAAATTGGGTGTGCGCCAAAATTTTGGCGTTTACTCTGGCATTTCGAACGCAAATTTTTTGAATTTCCCCATTTTTCAGGGGAAGTCCCCCTGGCTACGCCCTTGCTGTATGGGTGCCTATGAAATCCCCTACCTTATCATAAGATCTTACCACTAAAATTTTTTCAGTAACAAAGAGGTATATTATAATAAGATTTGACTTTAAAAATAATTTAATTAGAATTATTATTATTAACCTTTTTAATATTATTTTTCGCCATTTTTTTATTTGACGACGCATTTTTACGCTTCTTTCCTTCCCTAAAATTTAATTCTTTTTTAATTTCCTTATCAAATTCCTCAATTTCACTTTTTGTAAAAATTGGTGGATTTTTTAATAAATTTAAATTGTTGTTACTCTCATTTTTTACCATCAAATTTGGAGAAAGTTGTAAACCTAAAGAATTACAAACACGCCAAAAAACATTGTCAAGTTTTGCATTTATTATTAAATCTGCTTTTCTTTCCTTTAAAAAAGAAAAAAAATTTTCTTATTTAGGGCCTAAGACATTTGGCCCGAAAAAGACTCGTAATAAAAAATAAAAAAAAATTTTTTTTTTAATAAAAAAAACAATTTTTGTTATTGAAACCTAGTTAGGGAGGAGTTTATTTATTATATTTAAATACCTAAGTTAACAAAAAAATTTTGACAAAAAATATTTTTTAGAAGGAGAGGGCAAAAATTAAAAATAATTCAAAAAAAATTTTTTTATTCCAAAAAAGACTTATGAGTTCAAATGAATTTTGTATGGATTCAGACGTTCCTATTGGATGCATAAATAAGACAAGAAAAATTTTCATACAAATTTTAAAGAATTTCCAAACTTTTTAATAAAAATAAAATTAAAACTAACGTGTAGTGTCTTTTGTAAATTTATTGTAACAAATTTCCCTCCATTACGCTTGCAAACTAAAGGCATATCACCAACTGGTTTAATTTGAAGTGTTGTACCAAGACACAGGAAAAGATCACATTTTCTTTAGAAATAAAAATGAAATTTAGAAAAACTTGAAATACGGCCAGACTTCATCGTAAGATACAACTCTTAAGCAGGCCCACCCCTCCGAAGTTGGGAAAACAATTTAGGGAGGGAGGAGGAAAAAAATGAATTTTTTCGCCTATGCAAAATTCTTAAAAAATATTCGCCTGAGACGCTAAAAATCGAAATTTATCCGTCTACGGCCTGCCCTTAAAATTCAAAAATTGACACTTCATAATGAGGTATATCTAGATAGAGGGTATAATTAGGCAGCAAGTCTTCTACTACCGAGCTTCCCCAACAAATTAAATTTATTTTATATAAGGTCTAGCTGTATTTTAAATAAAAAATTGTTTACCGAACAAATTCTTGTGCAATTTGATAATCAGGTTCAGGCAATTTATCTTCCCAATCTAAAGTAGTGTCGTGAAGGTCTCCATTACATTCAGCATTTTCACATTGACGACCAGTAGGTTTTAGACCAACAGAGGGAATTGGGGAGTCTCGAAAGTATTTTCTGAAAAAAAATTTTTTGACGAAATTTTGGGTTTTTTTTTCGAAATTTCGGAAAATTTTCGAAAAAATTTTTTCTAAAAATTTTTGTGAAATTTCTTAAAAAATCAAAAAAGCCTTTTCCAAACCTTTTACATTTTCCACATTTTTCCACAAAAATATTTCCGTGTAATTCAGCTAAACGTTCAATAGGAAATCCAGAAAGACTGTGCAGTCCATCAACATTTTGTGTTATCAAAAATTTAATTTTTCCACACTTTTCAAGTTCAGTCAAAGCAAAATGGGAGAAAGTAGGGGTTGCATGTTCAAAACTGATGCCCTCGGGCATTTGCCTTTTTTGACGTTCCAAAGTCCAGACACCATTGGGACCGCGAAAGTCGGGAATTCCGGCGGCTATGAAAAAGAAAATTAACAGAAATTATGGGATAGTCAAAAAGTGGAAGAGGTCAATTGATAAATTAGTTTAGATAGAGAGGTCAGTTAGGTGAGGTCGGTTAGTATGGAAGAATCAAGAAGGGAAAATGAGGGATCGTCTTGAATCTGGAATTTAAAAAAATTTAGAGTTAGGCCCGTCTCCTGTTTTTCCCCACTTTTTGGTTCTTCCACGAAAGAAAAATAATTTATATTTTGGTGCTGGTTGGTGTTCCCGTATCCAGACTCAAAGTCAAGACATTTTTCATAGTTCCTTGAATTTCTTAACAATTTGGAAACATGATTCAGTCAAAATTTTTCAGGTTTCTTATTTATAGGAACAAGAACAAAGAAAGATAATCCATGGCCACAGCCCAGATCCGGTCATTCCCCCGAGTCTCCTTGCCCAAAGCCCAAAAGCAATTAGAATTTAGAAGAGCCCATAACCTTTAAATAAAAAGTCCAAACCTGTACTAATCCCAGCCCCCGTCAAAACAACACAGCATTCACTGTTACACAACATTTGTACAAGAGAAGTGCATTTATTTGTTAAAATACGATCAGAATCGACTTTCTAAAATTTAAAATAAATATTTAAAAAAATTTAAAAATAAAAAAGAAAACCTCGGGTAACCCAACCCTCCCTTTATGTTCATATTCTGAAAGCGCTTTGGCGTATTCAAAAGACATGAGTCCAGAAATTGGAGTTTAAGGGCAGGTTTTGAATGTTTTTACAAGAAAACTGCTTCCATAAATACAACAAAAAGCTGAAAAAAAGTTGAAGAAATCTTTAAAGAAACTAGAGAACGAGCTAAAGATAGAGATTTTTGACTTTCCTGGACTTTTCCTGGGCCTAGGTTTTTTCTGGACTACATGCCCGGGATCCGGCCCAAGTCAATAAATCAAACCAAGAGCCCAGGAACATGCCCAGGCTTTCCAAAAATCTCAATCTCTAAAGAAAACTTGCAAAAAAATAAAGAAAATTCCAAAAAATTAGGTCAAACTGATGAGAGATAAGGCAAAAATGAGAGAGTAAGTAGAGAAAAAGAGAAAAAGGGATAAAATGTCATTTTTAAAGAAAATAAACATTTCGCCAAAAATAAAATTAAAAAAAATAAAATTCGAGTTCTTTTGACAATTTAAAAGTCTTCCAACGATCATCAATTTTATAAAGCAAAAAAGGAATGATTAATTGATCTGTTCGAGAAAAGATAAAACTAGTGGGAGCAACCAGCTTTATTTACATTTTTATAAATATTTTTTCTATAATTAAATGAATCCATTAATTAAATCCTGTATTTTTATTTTATTAATTCAACAAAATTTAATCAGTGGTCAAGTACTTAGAGGATTGCCTACATTTCCAACTTATAATCCTCCAAATCCGTTTGAGTCCAAGTTGGTAGTTTTTTAATTTTTAGTCAAGACCTCCCTATAGGAACAGGAGAGGGTTTTGCGTTATTTGCGTTAAATTTTGGCCTTGCGTTTTGCGTTGCGTTTTTGGAGTGTTCAAAACCTCCCCTTATTTGGTAGGGCTGACAAAATCATTGTCTAAATAGAGATTATCGTTTAGACAGGTCTACCACTCAGCGACCAAATTTAAATTTCAAAAACCTATCTAAATTGAGTTGCCTTTTGTATTAAATATCTTATGAGAGGTTCGACTATATTTTTTTATTTTCCTAGAAATTGGGCAACAGCGGACAACTCAGCATCCAAATACCCCGACAACCGAAATTACAATTCTAATACAGTAAATAATAATGGCCCGTATTTGTACCGTTCACAAAATATTCCCTCACGTTTTGGGAATGGATGGTTTGTTCAATGTACTACAAGAAATTGTGCTACTGGATAAATAATTTATTAAATATTAAACAAATTTTATATTAAAAATTCAAAAATATATCTATCTGTATATTTCAAGGCTGTAAAAAAGCAAAACACGTAACTGGACCTCTTGATGTTTCACAAAAGATTTTTGAGCTGATCTGTTAAAGTATTACATATTAGTGTTTCACTTGAACCGATTTGTAAACCCGAGCCGGATCCAATTTGAGTTTTGGAACCGGAACTTCCGGTGAAACTCTTATGTATGTATTAAAAATATTGTCATTGTGTATTTTGGACATTTTGAAATTGGGACATTTTGTCGTTTGGACATTTTGAAATTGGGACATTTTGTCGTTTGGACATTTTGAAATTGGGACATTTTGTCGTTTGGACATTTTGAAATTGGGATATTTTGTCGTTTGGACATTTTGAAATTGGGACATTTTGTCGTTTGGACATTTTGAAATTGGGACATTTTGTCGTTTGGACATTTTGAAAGTTTGGCATTTTGACAATTTTAAGAAAAAAATAAATTTTCAAAAAAACCCACCACAGTATATGAAAACCTATTTCTACTGCAAATAACATCTATCGATGCCCCAAAAGTTAATCGACCAGCACTGAATATCAACTGTTTAGATATTGTTGGACTAACTACAATATTCTATTAAATAGGGGAAATATTTAAAAATTAATTTTAACAATTCACACTTCATGCATTATTGTTCTCAATGTCTCAGAACTACATTTGGAATTTTCTGTCCCCAATTTTGAATAAAGTTTGTCTGATGAATGGGGAGAGGCGTGTACTTTTTTGAATGAGAGCTCTGAGTAGTCGTTTGTGAGAATCTAAAGCATGAAAAATTGACATTTTATAGAGTGGACATTTTGAAAATGGGCGTTTTGAGAATTTGACATTTTGAAACATTTTGAAGTTGGGCGTTTTAAAATCGGAGCAGGCTATTGGGTGGCCAAAAGGCGCGGACAATGCTGCGCCGAAAGAATGACGCCCATTCGTCCGCGCCTATTCATCGTGTATTTCCTTTAAATGGGTGTCTCGAGTTGGAAATTTTGAAAAATAGACATTTTGAAACTGGACGTTTTGTAAATTTGGCATTTTGAAAATTTGACATTTTGAAATTTTACATTCTGATAATTTTACATTTTGAAATCTGACATTTTGAAAATAATAATTTTCAAAAATTTGAATTTAAAAACCCCACATCGTCCTTGTCATCAAGAGAGCTAGTTGTAGCCTTCTCTGGCGGTACCACAGCAAAAAGCTTCTTTGAGGTTGTCGTCTCCAACGTTTTCGTTGTTGTTTTTAATGTGGTCTTTATAGTTGATGTAAATGTTTTTGTATCAAACTCCTCGTCATAATCTGCCAATGCTAACTCATCCTCTCCATATAAATCCATCGGAAAAGAATTTTCAAAATCTGTTTTCTATTAAAAAGTGATTTCAAAAGGAATTTTCTTTTAAAATTTCTAACTGCTGCGGGTATTGCAAATGCCAACTTGTTCCCTTGTACGTTTAGGCCTCCGTTTCCTTTGCCTCCGCTTACGTTTATTGCCTGAAATATTAATTGACATTTTGTCCCCTATTTTCATTAAGGTGACATTTTGTCCCAATTTTCAAAAAGTGACATTTTGTCCCACAATTTTCCTTAAGGTGACGTTTTGTCCCAATTTTTATTTAAGTGACATTTTGTCCCTATTTTCACTAAGCGACATTTGATCCCAAAAAAATTAAAAAATTCCTAACAGGTGGATCCCTCTTGTAATTATTTTCCTTCTCTTCCTCTCCCTTTGTAGTTGTTTCAGTTGTTTCAGCTTCAGGCTGTAATGAAGTTAAATAATCATCAGTAGGCGGAAGAGGCGGAATTTCTGATTCGGAAATTGGAGGGGGTTGTATAGGTTGTTGTTCTGGTAATTGTTGTGGTTGTTTATATGTTGTGAGTTGGGGAGGTGGAAATGTTGATGACTGTTCATAGTTGCCCTTAAGAAATGATCGGATTTTTGGAATTTAAGTAGTAAAATCAGACCCCCTTGGTTATTAAAAAACTACTTTATCCTGAGGTTGAGTTAAGTTTTATGTCTCCTATCCAGTGGACAGCCAAATTCAAGGTGACATTCAAACCTCTCTACCCTCCTAGGGACTCGATAATAACCTCTAGATAAAGGTTATTGCTTAAACGGTAGTGCCTACCTACTGACTAACCAAATTTTAAGAGGTGTCTTAAATTATGGTTTATTGGGAGTGTCTGAGGTTTGAAGCAACAAAGAGACCTATTACCTGACCAAATCCACCACCATCACTTCCCGAGTAGCCCTCTCCTTTGTTTTGTTGTAGAAGCTCTCTATCCCCTTCATTGTTTTTCTGTGCATAAGTACCCCCAGCACCCGAAGACCAAGCAGGTTGTGGATTAATTGACGGTTGAGGGAGAATATTACATTCATTTGGCGTTGCACTTTGGCATTCTGCTGTTGGGAGAGATGGGGCAACATAATTTTGAGGGGGAAGAGGAGGGATTGGATTGTATGGTTGGGGGGTTTGTTGGGGTTGTTGTTGGGGTGGTTGAACTTGAGGAGGAGAACAATCAGTGGAACACCCACTTGTTGGTTGTTGCTGTTGCCCTATATTATTGTTGCTGCTATAACCCCCTCCTCCAGAACTGCTTTTTGCATAACTATTAGATTGTGGTTGTTGAGGTAGACAATTAATTGGTGTGTTGCCGCAACCTCCTCCTGTTTTTTAAAAATATTTGGGTTAATAGGTTAGTTTTACCTGTGGTTGTATCCTTAGAGCACTCGATGGTTAACCGAGCAGAATTGGGCGCTGATGGATACGTTTGATGACTTCCTCCTCCGCAACCCGAAGAGCTTCCTCCTCCACATCCTCCAGAACTACTTCCTCGACTTGCGTAACCTGTAGGACCTGCCCCGCAACCTCCCGTATTTCCTCCACAATTTGTAGAGCCTCCTGAGTAACCTGAAGATCCAGAACAGCCTGAACTTGATCCCGAACTTGCTCCACAGCCTGAAGAACCTCCACAACCATTATCACAGTTTATCACCACGCATCCTCCAGAACTTCCTCCCCCACCACAACCTCCAGATCCTGCTGTTCCTCCACAGCCTCCAGATGCCCCTCCACAGCTCCCACCTCCTCCACTACCACCTCCACAACCTCCTCCACAGCCCCCACCACCACCACCACAATTTTGGGAAGAAATAGGAGGGAGAGGAGGAGGACACACAACTGTTGGGCATGAACACCCTCCTAAAAAACGATTTTCGAATTTTAAAAATTCCTAGAAAAAATACCAACCCCCCATACTGTAAAAGAAAGCCTGGGAGAAGGACAAAGAAAAAAATAAAAAATAAAGCTGATAGAATAAATTAAAAAAATATTTAAATCGAATAATTAGAGGCATCTCAAAAAATAATTATTGAAATAACGTTGCTAGTGCTCCCTTCCTTTCGTTGGAATTTTATAAATTTTTTTTTGAAAAAATAAAATTTTTTTAAAAAGCCGAAGAAAGGAGAGAAAATACTTCAAGTCTTCCCTTACTATAAAAGCTAAAAAAGAAAAAAAAACTTTTTCAAGTTTCAAAGTTTATTTAGATTTTAAAAAAAAAAGAGAAATTGGGTTATTACATGAAAGAAAAATATTTTTATAGCGCTCGTTTCTAATTATTTTTTTATTGAAATGTTCGAATGTGTTTTCTTTTTAGCTTTTTAATTGTATCAATGGTTTTTTTTAAAATAACAAATTTAAATTTGGGGGAGAATAAAACTACAAAAAAGGGGTGAAATATACTGTATTTGGCGTACTGTATTTTTTAATAAATATTCTAGTTGTCTGTCCTTTATAGACTGATAATAAACCAGTTCTTTCGCTTACGACCATACCGCGTTGAAAGCACGCCATCCCGTCCGATCTGGCAAGTTAAGCAACGCTGGGCCTCCTTAGTACTTGGAACGGAGACGTCCTGGGAATCGGGGGTGTCGTAAGCTTTTTTTCGAAAAAATTTTTTTTAGAAAATTTTAAAAATTCTTCCCAAGAAATTTTTGTCATAAATTTTAAAATTTAAATCGTAAATTTTAAATTTAGAATAAAAAATGACAAATTTATTGTTGAAATTGGCAAAATGGTTTTTGACGAAATGAATATATGTCAATAGAAATAAGCAAGATAAAAATGAAAATAGTACAGAGAGAGACGAGAGTAGGAAAAAGAAAAAATTTTCTGTTAGATTTCTTTTCACAAAATTTGCCAAAACACACTTTGCCAATTATGCTAAAAATTCACGTTTTGTCAACAGACCTTTTGGCAAAACGTGAGATTTTAGTCTTATTGGCATAATGTGGAGTTGGCAAAATGTCAGTGTGCTTTAGATTTTCTATTTTTTGTCAGGAATTTTTTAATTTCTTAAAATTTTTTTTTAATTTTTTAGAATTTTTTTTATTTTCAAATATTTTAAATACTTAAAATGACTGATCGACAACAACAAATAGACGGAGTTTTATTGTCTTTAGCAACATCACTTGAAGGAGGGGTGCCTGAATTATTTGATCACGTCTTCTCCTTCCTCTCTCGAAAAACTGATTTTTACACTGGGGCAGCAACTTCCACAACCGCCAAGAAAATTGTTTTGGATGCTTTTGAAAAATACGAGAAAACTTGCCAAGCCGAAGCTTTGGAAAAATTGAAGCGGAAAGAGGCGGAAGAGAAAAAATTGGCAGAAAGACGTGCTGCACAAAAAGCTAAGGAAGAGGCTGAATTTAATGAGACTAGCCGAATTAAGGAATTGACTGATGAAGAGGCTGAACAGCTTCAGAAAAAATTGGATGCTGAAAAAGTGAAAGAGGTTGGATTTTTTGGGGGTTTTTTGGGGTGCACATTTTCAACTGTTTCTTCCCTCTTTTGTCTTCATTTTTGTCTGTCTCCTTTTGGGGGTAACCCAAGACGGCGCGGCATTAACGGCCTTAACGTCGCAAAGCATAACTTGCTTCAAGATTTTCAAATCTTACCAAATTTGGTACTGAACGATTCTCTCATCGAGCTAAAGGGATTAATACCTGATAAGGGCCAGAAATTTTCCAACAAGTAAAGTCTTTGCGCCTTTACGGTCACGCGCCGTTTTGGGCTCTCATAATGGTCATTCTTTCTCTATCCTTTAATTCTTTATTCGATAATTAAATGCCATAGGGGAATAGGCGACCGGCCATTTCTTTCTTTCTTTCAACTTTTCGTTCTTCCGCCCCCAAAAATTTTTAACGATTGATTTTCCCTTTTTTATTCTTTTATTTTTAAATTGTGCCCTGCCGCGATTAGAAAAAATTTTAAATGCGTCTTTTCTCTGAGAAGATTGCCTTCTTAGACAATAAAATTTGAATTATTTTAACTTTTTAACTCCTCTCTAATCCTTTTTTGTTTATATATAAATATTTCTACATTTTCTAAAATTCATTTCATTTTTTAGAAAGCCACAGAAATGCCTGAAATTAAATTGAAAAATAATTCTGAAGAAAATGGACAAAATAAAGACGAGGAAAAGTCTGACAAAATCAAACCAAATTTGGGAAATGGATGTGATTTGGAAAATTATCAATGGACTCAAACACTTGGAGAATTGGAAATTCGTGTTGTTTTTAAAGACATTGGATTTCCTCTTAAAGTTGGTTTTTTTTAATTTAAAATTTTTTATTTTTGTTGGTAGCCGACACTTAATTTTCAGAAATTTTTTTTTTAAATTTCAAAAATTTTTCATCTTTTAATTTCCACAATAAATACATTTAGTTTACTTTTTGTTAATTTCCTCCCAATTTTCGTATTGATTTTAAATACGGTAAATGCCCTAATAGAAACTTCTAGGGTTGCCGTTTTCTAGTCGTGCCGACGTTCAAGTCATTTTTTTCAGGTCGGCCCGACCGCGTCTTTTTCGGGCCAAAATTCGATGCCCGACTTTATCTGTCGGGCCGGCAACTTTAGAAACTGACAAGTATCAAAATGATTTTTTTATTTTTTAAAGGCAAAAGACTTAATTGTTGATGTTGGACGTAAACATATAAAAATTGGACTTAAAGGAAAACAACCATTAGTTGATGGTGAATTGGCTGAAGAAATTAAACTTGAATCGCTCAACTGGATTATTGAAGACAAGAAAAATGTTGTTTTGAATGTTGATAAGGTTTGTTTTGAATTAATTTTTTAAAATAATGATGGGGTATTCCTATTTTTTGAAAAGGGTATTTTATCGGGGGTCTGACAATGAGTGTCCTGTCAATCCATCCATTGTTTTATGTGAAATTGTAATGTTTCGGTTTTGCTGATTTTTTGTCCGCTGTGCCAAAAAAAATTTTTCTCTGTTTTCTCCCTGAAATTTATTTTTGTTTCTTATTATTGGCCACATAAATAGGAGTTTAGATTTTAGAAGTTTTTTTTGTTTATTTATTGACTTGCAGAGAGGCATTTTGATTTATTGGAATAATTTAAATTTACAATTTTTTTCCTTAATTTAAGGTTAATGGTATGCATTGGTGGAGCAAACTTTTGCTTACTGACCCTGAAATTGATACTCAAAAAGTGCAGCCAGAAAATTCAAAACTTTCGGTTTGTGTGTTTTTTTTTAATTTCTTTTTTGTTATTTAACCAATTGAGTTTGTGAATTTTTTATGTCTCCTTTTCTATCAGATTCGTATTTTCGTCACGTGTAAATTTAATCCAGTTTTTTTTTAAATTTAAAAATTGCCTATTAAAATTTTTTTTGTTTTCTAAAGGATTTGGATGGCGAAACTCGTTCAATGGTTGAAAAAATGATGTATGATCAACGTCAAAAAGAACTTGGATTACCAACTTCTGAGGAAAAGAAGAAGCATGAAATTCTTAAAAAGTGAGGTTTTTTTCTTTTCGAAAAAAAATTTTTCATGTAATTAAAAGAAATCTTTTTTTTGGAAAGGGGTTTCTGTTAAAGTCGGCTTTTAGCTTATCTCCCAGAAGCATTAACGACCACTAGTTATAACTCTCTTTAAAAGGTCGGATTTTTGTGCTTGTTTTTAATTTTTTTTGAGAGAATATATATATAGGGGTCTTCCGATTTCTGTCATGATCAAATAAATTAAATATAGGCTTTCAATTAATAATTTTTTTAAATTTTTTTAGGTTTATGGACCAACATCCAGAAATGGACTTTTCGAATGCAAAGTTTAGTTAAACTGGAAAATTGGGGGGAGAGAGAAATTTTAAGTTTAAGAAAAAATTATTTTTTTGAAATTATTTAAATGATTTTTGCCTCTCTCAGTTATATTTATTTGTTTTTTTATTTAAATTTTAAAAATAGGGATTGAACTTTGGTAGGAAATATTTTGAACATTTTTTGGTTTAAAAAAATTTTTTCTAAAAATTTTGGAATTTTTTTGATTTTTGAGAATTTTTAATTTTTTGAAAATGTTTGATTTTTCCTTTTGTTCAATCCCTGTTTAAATAAAATAAAATTTTTTTTTTTATTTTTTCAGTCAGTTTTTAACTGATTTATTTTTCAAGTCTTTAAAATTAATAAAAAAATTTTTTTGAATTCCCCTAGTTAACAACTTAAAATAAAATCAACAAAAAATTACAAAAAAAAATTTTTTTAATTAAAAAAAGTAGTATAGGTATATTTTCCTTTGATCTACAAAGAAATGGAAAAAATAAATAATTCCACTTGTTTACTACCCAAAATCAAAACAACAGATCCGGCTCATAATAATTCTGCAACAAATTTAATTTTAATTAAACAACAAAAAATATTTAAAATGAGAAGCAAAAATATAGACAAACAATTAAAGCTTGCAAAAATTAATTTTGCTATTAAACAAACTGATTTCTTTAAAAAGATGGTGTCTAAAAAAGGAGAAGAAAATAATGATCAATTTTTAGAAAAAATGTTAAAGGTTCAGGAAAAATGTACCGAACATGTTTTTGCAGGTGCTTAAACTTATACATATATGTTGATTTTTTTTTGAATTTTCCGGAAAAACATTTTTAATATTCAGAATTTTCCAACTAAAAAATCTTTGAAACTTTTTTAAGATTTATAATAATTTAGACAATCGGCAACAAATAAAATTAGCAAAAATTAATTTGGCTATAGAGCAGACCAAAGCGGCTTCAAAAATAATAACTAAAAAGGGAGGAGTGATTAAAGAAAAGCATATAAACATATTTTTTAAAAATTATGATGTCTGCATGGGCACTTTTAATTTCAGGTGTTTACTCTTTAGAAATTTTAATTCACAAATAATAATTTTGGTACTAATTTTTTAGGTGATATGAAAAACGATTTTCATGTTGCGTCGTCGTCTAATAAAGAAAATAAATCATTGTAAATTTAATCTTTTTTGCTTGATTTTTTAATAAAAATTATTTGATAATTAAAGAAATTTTTTAAATATTTTCAATTTTTTTTTAACTTTTAGGGAGAATACGTAAGTTGAAGAGAGTTTTTGTTTGGGTTTAATTCGCTGTTGAAGTTGATTTGTTTTTTTTAATTTTAAAATGCATTCTCACTTATTTATTTTTTAACTTGATTACCTCGCCCCTATTTTTTCGAAAGTCCAAAGTACATCAAAACATAATACAAAACATTTCCGGAAAAACATTAATTATAAACATTTTCCATCAAAACATTTTCAGACAAACTAATACAAAACATTTTCAGACAAACTAATACAAAATACTTTCCATCAAAACATTAATACAAAACATTTTCAGACAAAATTAATACAAAACATTCCGGAAAAACATTATTACAAAACATTTTCAGACACTAATTCAAAACAATTTTCGGGCAACATTTTTATAAAATGATATTTAAAAATTCAAAAAACTGGGGGCGAGGGCATTTTTTAATCTTGAGCGTTAATTTGTGTATGTATAATAATTTTTTCAAATCAATTTGGTTCTTAAATAAATGAAATTCCATGTTTTGTTATTTTAATTAGTTTTCAATCAGTTTTTGACTGATTAATTTTTTTTTAATTTTCAAAAATTTTGTTTGGATTTTTTAATTAATTTTGGTGACAGAAACATCGAAAAAATACCCAAAAATGTTAACTCCATTCTTCCAATTGGAACAAAACGACATTTTTTTGTTTGTTAAAATTAAAGCTCCTTACTGCAAAATTGTGGATGCTGAAGTAATTTATGGGGACAGAGAATTTGTTTTTAATGCTTCTCCCTATTTTTTGCGGTTATTTTTGACTGGAGATGTAGTTGATGATGAGACGGGGACTGTAGAATATAACAGTGAAAAGGGTGGGAGATTCTTGAAATTAATTGGAAAAATAATTAGAATGGACCCCACTGTAAGGGGCTGGATGAATCTAGCCTTTAATAAGTTGTCTCTAAAATAGAGGGTATTGTTCAGACAACTCCCTACAATCAAGTGGCCAACCAAAATTAAAAACATATGAGGAGTGTCTGATTTTGGGGCCAGCTATTTTAACACACCAGCTATCTGACCAGCTATTTTAACACAGATATTTTTTAGGAGAATTCACCATTTGTATACCAAAAAAATCCAAGGGAGAATTTTTCCCTCGGTTGGAAATGTTGAGCGAATTAATTAAACCACAACAAGCATTACCTACTGCAAAATCCCCTATTGAAATAATTAATTCTAGAAAAAATAAAATAAATGAGGTTGAAGGTTCTTCACAAAGTTCTGAAGAGGAGGAAGGGGAAGATTCTTTAATTAATGATGGTGGGTTGTTTTTAAGATTAATATTTTTAATAGAAACATGTTCCGAAAACATATATATGCATTTGTTTTTGTATTTTTGCTTGTTTATGTGAAACATGTAATTTAGCAAAACATTTTATGGAACATGTTTTTATAGTTTAACCGGAGTATATTTTATAAAAACATGTTTTTCTAAACACAAAAACATTTAAAAACACATTAAAAACATGTTTTTCTAACACTTGTTTTTCTAAACACAAAACATTTTCCGGAAAACATTTTACTAATGTATTTTTTAATTTATTCAACCGGAAAATATTTTATTAAAAACAATATTTTAAACAAATGTATTTTCCGGAAACACGTTTTTTCAAACAAATGTTTTAGCCGGAAAACATGTCAGTAAAAATATTCTGAACATTTGTTGTGTTGTTCCTGAAACTGAAACATTCCTTTATCTTTTACTTTAAAAATTATTTTTATTTCAAGAATCCCTCTTTGCTAAACAAACACTTTATTGTCCAAAAACCACCAATTTAACTGAAAATAATAGTAAATTTGGTTATGGTTTTGGTTGGGTACGTAATGAAGTTTTGGGCAAATTCAAAGAAGAAATTGTTGATTTAATTGATTTGGATGATCCGGAAAATGTTTTAATTGAAGAAAGAAGTCAAAAATTGAAAGAATTTGATGAAAAACATTTTTCTGAACAATATTATTTGTAAATTTATTTGTTAAAAATTAAAAAAAAATTAATTTCTTTAAGGGCAGATTTATTTTCACAAGAACAATACCAACTTGATGCTATGGAATTTTGTTTTGATAAAAATTGTGTGAAATTAACTGAAGAGGATTTTACAGACTTGAAGGATTTGAGAATAAGAAAGTTGGAGAACTTTTCAAAGGAAATTAATGAGAAGGTGGGGGGAATTATGTTTTGAAAACAAGTTTTGATGTGTTTTTTTCATTAAAAACATGTTTAGATATTTAAAACACCATGTTTTTCTTATAATTATTTACAAAAACACACCTTGTATTTTCCAGAAAAATGTTTTTATTAACTGAACAAACGTGTTTTATTTTAAAAAGAATGTTTTCCTTTGTGTATTTTCCGGAAAATGTTTATTTAATTGTTAACAAACATGTTTTATTTTAAAAACAATGTTTCCCTTTGTTTCCTTAAAACATGTTTGAACATGTATAAAACTTCTTTTCCGGAAATTTAGGTTTGGTGTTCCGGAAAATAAAATACATGTTTTGTATTTTTCGTAAATCAGTGTTTTTGTTGGAATAATTTTTGTTTCAAACATTTTTTAAAAACATGTACCTATATTCTTTCAGATTGCTCTATCTTTGGTTGACATTATTTTTGGTTTTGCTTATGATTTTAGAACAACATTGGTTTTTTTTGTTAATTTAAAAAACAAAATTTCTTCAAAATTTAAGGGAGAACATTCAGTAGAATCTGGTTGGACAATTTCTAAATTATCCCCTTCATTAACTTTTCTTGTTCAATGGTCAACTATACAGGAAGTAATATCTTCAACTATTAGACATTCTTTAGTGTTACCAATGATTAGAAATTGGGAATTGAGTTTGAAGGTTATGCAAGATGTTGGGACAATTATTGAAGATTGTAATAATTGTTTTTATAAAACACGAATGTTTAAAACAAAACTTGAACAATTAAATGTTTTTGTTGTATGATTTAGATAAACACATGTTTTTCCGGAAAATACATTTGTTTCTGGGAAGTTTAAGTTTTAAACAATTTTAAATGTTTTGTAAAAAACAAGTAAACATGTTTTGTTCGAATTTATTTGTATTTTTTTCTCAACATGTTTGTTTTCCGGAAAACATGTGTTTTACAAGTTTTACAGAGAAAAACACAAAATGTTTCTAAACATTTTACAATGTTTTTAATTTTCAAAACATTCTAAATGTTTATGGAAAAATACAAATGAACTTGTGTTTTAATTACAAAAACTTGTTTCACAAACATTTCTATAATGTTTTTTAGGTACTATCGCATTATACCGCCACATGTTCGCATTATACCGCCACATGTTTTTCCTTTTTCTCCCATCCTCACTCTTCTCATAAAGATTAAAAGAACGGTAAATATTATAAAATTCATTGGATGGGAGATGGAATAGAACCATCATAGAAAAGGCCCAGACCGAAGCACAACCGACTGCGCCACCATCCAACCCGATGATGGGGTTGTTTATTTTTCATTTATATTCTTTCTGCAAGTGCGGACACACACTCCTTCCGCCTTTCGAAACCAAAGATCCTCTCTTGTTGCTTGTCTTCCAATAACTATCAACTATTTTTGATTTTTGGGAGAGCACACACAGAAACCCATTTGTGGCATTTTTTTCTGGCTCGACACAGCTCGTCGAGTTCTATAACCTAGGACTGACTGACCATTTTTAATACTTTGAGGAAGGAAAAAGGAGGGGGAACGAAGGTGAATTTTACCATCCTTGTCTAAATCCAGGTGGTACGTGTCGTTACTAGGGTCTGAACTTTGTTAGAAGGAAGTCGTATCCCATTTGCTCCATTTATTTATGCGTGGACTTTTTTCCTAAAAACTTTTGAGAAAAGAGAAAAGAAAACTTGTTATTAAACATTTACCGTTCTTTTAATCTTTATGAGAAAAAAGAGGATGGGAGAAGAAGGAAAAACCTGCGGACAAACATGACATGTGGCGGTATAATGCGATAGTACCGTTTTTTAATTTTTTTTCTCAGGCCGTTCATCAATTTTACATGTTCTTTTATCATGCAGGCGTATTTTTAATAAAAGTGGTGGCGAATTTCGATATTTATTAAATCAACTTTTTATTGACGATTTATGTCTTTGGATTCAATCAGTTGATGAAGAATTAATTTTAAATTTAAATAAAGAATTTAAAAATTCTGTGAAAACTCTAGAAAAATCAAATATTTTGGAATTAGATTTGGAATTTATTGAAGCTCAGGCAAAATTAGAAATGTTAAAACCTTTGGATTCGGATGATGATGAATAAAAGAGAGTAAAAACAATAAAAATACATTTATGAATTAATTATTTTGTGTTTTCCCTATTTTTGTTTTTCTAAGGAAATAAACATTGTTCGGATGAGAATTAAATGTTTTCCGGAAAAATAAAGATGTTTAGGTTTATTTAATATGTTTTCCGGAAAGAATGTTTTAAAACAAAAAATAATGATAAATAAAATTAAGTTTTCCGGAAGGTCTAAGAACGATCTTAAATGTTTTCCGGAAAATAAATATGTTTATTTAATATGTTTTCCGGAAAGAATTAAATAAAATAGAGTTTTCCGGAAGGTTTAAGAACGATCTTAAATGTTTTTCGGAAAAATGTTATGTTTTTTGTTTGTTTGTTTTTAATACAAAGATGTTTTTAAAGATGTTTTGTTTGTTTGATCAAGTTATAATCAATTTAACTTATTAGGGAAATGGTTTTCTTTGTAATAAAATTTGAATATACATACATACACTATGTTTTTTAAAGTCTTTTCTCTCACAAAAATATATATGTATAACACATGGGTTAAAGTTCAAAAGAGCAAAAGGGTCGACAAAAATTAGTATATAATGAAAGGAAAGTTCATTCTTTCATTCATTCTCTCTTCTAAACAAAATTTATTAACAAAATTAACTACCTCTATTTTTGTAAACAATTTTGACTTGTTTTATTTAAATTAGAGATGTTTTTAATGTTTTGTTCGATATTTAAAAAATGTTTTTTGTTTCTACAAACATTTCTTATCCTAAAATTTTTTGGCTAATGGTTTTCTTTTAATCATTTCTCATCAATTATTTTTTTAAATCTAAAAATTATCAAAAAATATATTCTAATAGCCCTATTTCTCTTATAATCCCTCGTTCTTTAATTTTTTATTAAATCTCTATTATGTTTTTTACCCTAATTTATCAATGAAAATTTTTTAATCAATTTATCATCATATAGACGTTTTTATAAGTATTTTTCGAATTTATTCAATCTTTATTGACCTGTTATGGACCTTCAAACGGTATGTTTAAAAAATAAAATCTCCAGCTAAAAATATAGTCTGATTTGTTGCGTATAGGAATATTTTTGATGTTTGAAATGTTTTGATTATATGTTTATGTGAATGTTTGTGGAAATGCTTTTTTTTATTTTTGTTTGTTTTGGTAGGGATGTTTTGGGAATATAGAGATGTTTGGGAAAATGTTTGGATGATGTTTTGTTTATTTCAGAGGAATAAAATGTTTTGGGAAAACATTTAGGATGTTTTGTTTATTTCAGAGTTTTTTTTAGGAAATGTTTGTGAAAGTTTTGTGTTTTGTTTGTTTTGATGATTTTTATATAGATGTTTTGGAGAAATGTTTTGTTTAGATTTATGTAAATGTTTTGTGTATTTTTTGTTGCTCTTTTCTTTGGAATAAATAAACAACTTATCGAACAGCAAGAAAAAGGGGCTGGCGTCCTTGTTTATACACGCACACACCTCCTTCCCTCGTTTAGTTGCTGATGTTTAACCCCGTCTCTGGACAAAATTTTAACTGAAACTTTTGTTCAATTTTCGTTGAATAAATGAAAAATGAAACAAAAAATTGTCCAAAATTTACCCAAAGAATTAATTTTTGAATTAATCCGTTTCATTCCCTTTAATTTAAAATGGGGTAATACCCTAATATCCAAATTTTTTAATTTTTTAATTATCAAATTTCAACGAAAATGGAGAATTTATATAAATAAGGTAGATTTTGAGAGTGTGTAAATGTGGATTTTTTTGAAAAATATTTTTTAACCAAAAATTAATAAAAAAAATAATGTTTTTAGCTGCGTACTTCGGTTACTCAAGCATTCAGTGGGATGATTGTTAATCTTAAAGCAATTGACAAACCAGGTGATCATGTTAATGTTAATGAAGTTGTCTGTCTCAACACCCGTCTTGACTGTTAGTTTTTTTTATTGTCTGATCAAAAGCATTTATTTGTTTTAGCGTTTTTCCTGCAACTTGCAGGGATCGTTAAATACATGCCTTCATATGGTGATGCAATAAATAAGGTTACACCCAATAAATAGCCCAATAAAAAATAATAAATTGATTTAAGAAGATTAGCGATTCGGGAACTTGGCCGATTGGAGGGAAGCATGAGGATTGGGTTGATAAGGGAATGGATTTTGATGAGTGGGTGGAGGAGGTGAAATATAAATTATTTTAATAGAAAGACAAAATTTTCGATTTATGAAATTTAAATTTCGGGTTTCGCAAAAAATAAGTTTCGTATTTCGTAAAAATTAATTTCGTAAAATCAAAAAAATTTTGTATAAAAATTTTTTTAGGTCAAGGATAACTTTGACACAAAACAGAAGATTGCTGTTAAAGTGTTGGAGTTTATCAAGGATCATGTCGTTGGGAATTTGAGTGGTGAGGAATTGAGTGGGCCATTAAGTGGCTTTTTGGACAGTTAGTTTAAAAATAAAATTTAAACTATCCAAGTTTTTATTTTTAGGCTTAACTTTATGCGTTTCTGGGATTAATGGGTACTACACCCAAAACTATGAGCAAGGAATGTAATTGCTGAGGTTTTTATGAGGAAAACAAGCTTTTTTTGGTTGATGAGAGGAGTGTGGTTTCTTTTTTCGTATTTGAATTGACTCTTCATAATATACACTTTCTCAAGTCTATATTCCTTTAAAATATTTTTTGTTAAACTTTCCAAGGCTCTAATTGAGAGCTGGATTCTATATTTGTATTTTGTAAATCCACTTTATTTGGCGTTTTGTTTCCACTTTGACATTAAATCCTTCAAAATCCTTTCATTTTGTCTTTTTCGATTTACTAATTTCAAAAAACAAACCTAAATTTCCATACCTAAAAATTATTTTCCTTAACTCAATCAAAAGGTGGGCCCGGAAAAATCGATTTTTCCGGTCACTACTAAAAATCCTATAAAAACACACATTTTTCGATATATACAAAATCTGCTAAAAAATAAAGTGAGATTTCTTTCATAATGTTTGTTGGTAGCCTTTTTTTCTAAGCTTCTTGTCAAATCTAAATATTGCCAAAAAGGCGAAAACCAATATACTCTTACTTGCCAAATCCAAATCTTCCCAAATTCTATTTTGCGAGACGCGTGCCGCAAATCCCCATACATCGCTTGGGGGTTTCGGCGCGTATACTTGGTAACATAAACCTCTATCCTTTTTTTTTGGCATTTACTTCGATTTGACAAGATATGCGGAAACACTCTTCTCAGTTGTTTTTTTAGAGCTTGTTGGCGTTATTTTGGTTGATAAATATTTCCAAAAAAATTGATTTTTTAGTAGCGATTTTGTTTTCAACTTTAAAAATTATCTTTTCTCTTTTTTAACATTTTTAACGTTTATAGGTTTACAAATTTAATTTATTAGCTTAAAAACAAAAGAAAAGTCAAAAGAAAATGGCTCGTCGTGGAAATAACATGGTTTCTTTATACACAATTTATTCTTAAAATTCCCCCTCCTTATTTTTCTAGTTACCAAACGCCCATTACCACAAACATTGGCAACGTCGAATCAAAACTTGGTTTAATCAACCGGCAAGAAAGCAACGTCGTCGTTTGGCAAGAATTGCAAAAGCTGCCCGTGTTGCTCCTCGCCCAGTTGGGGGTCTTCTTCGTCCAATCGTCCATTGCCCAACTATTCGTTATAATAGCAAGCTTAGATTGGGACGTGGCTTTACTTTGGAGGAATTGAAGGCTGCTGGGTTTAGTAAATATGAGGCAAAGTCTTTGGGAATTGCTGTTGATTATAGACGTACAAATCGTTCTGTCGAGTCTATTGAGGTTTCTTTTATTTTTTATAAGGGTCCGGAGGTTAACATGGGTATCCTTACTGGTGTTTCGATGCCACATATATATTCCAACTTCCTGGCTTGGGCGGGATGCGGTGATATCTATAATTTGACTTACAATTAAATAGCTTCTTGTCATACTCTCTGAGGTGACGTGTCATGTGTAAATCTGTAGTTAACAATCTGAAATGGCTGCTAGAACGGCTTCAGATTTTTTAACAAAGTTTATATATGAACGTCAAATTGGAGATATGGTGAGAATTAAAATTAGGCCCTTTTCCATACTAGAGTTGGCGAATTCGGATAGCTGGGGATTACCTTAGATCCGTCAACCCTATCCACACTATAATTCTCGTGTTTTTTGTACCCTATATTCTACAAATTAACTTTTATTTTTTTTTCAGAGAAACGCCAAGCGCTTGAAAGAATATCGTTCTCGTTTGATCATCTTCCCGAAGAAGTTGAGCAATCCAAAGAAGGGAGATAGCAGTGTATATATTTTTTTAAATTTTTTGTTTAGATGCGGGATAGGTTTTTTGTGGAGTCCGAGCGGTAATGTAGAAAACGTTGATTTAACGGGAATAGGACTCTCGAGTTTCCTGGGAAATGAACAACTCTACCTTAAAAGTCATCTGCATATGTTTTCTGGTTCCTTTCTCCAGTCCCATAAGGACAGAATGTCATCCTCAACTAGGATCTAAGTTTTTAACATTTTTTAAGCATTCCAAGTTTTTCATTTTCAGCCTGAAGAACTAAAAATGGCAAGCCAAGTTACCGGAAAAGTTGTTATGCCACATAAAGAACAGAAGCGTCGTTTGAAGGCACAGCCAATAACTGAAGAAATGAAAAACTTCAAAGTTTATTGCCATTTGCGTCGTGTACGTGCTGATGCTCGAATGAAGGGAAAGCGTGACAAGAAGGCAAAAGAGGCTGCCGATGAAGGACTTGGAAAGGGTGGACGTTAAATCAAGTTCTTTTGAAGGTTTTTGAGAAAGATTTTGAGGAGATTTATAGTTTGTGGGTGATCAGGAAAGAAGAGGGGAATGGGTGGATTTAAAAGGGGAGGAGGGAAGAAGTGTAAAATTTAAAATTTTTGAGGTTGATATACATTTCAGTTTGTCCGCAAGTTTTGTCCGCAAATATTTTCTTTTCAAAGGAATATTTTCTTTCTAAAAAACTTCCCCCTCCTTCTTTTTATTTCACCTTCCTTCTCTTTTATTGACTTTTATGTTGCTGTTTTGAGGAGTGGATATTTTATTCCAAAATGTTATAATTGTTAAACCATTCTTCGTGTTTTGTTGCGTTGATAAAATTTGAAAAATTAAATTTTCTTTTTTTTTTATTTTGTAGAAATTGTTTTTAGAACATTTCAATATTTTTCAAGATTTTTTCTAATGATCTTTTTATTAAAGTTTTAGAAAAGCAAAAATAAAAACAATCAAGAATGCCGTTAGCTGTTGATCTTCTCCATCCTGACCCAGTGAAGGAACAGCAGAAACACAAACTTAAACGTCTTGTTCAACATCCAAATTCTTTTGTAAGAGAGAAGTTTTTTTACTATTGAAAGGGGGATTGAATTTGAAGAATTGGTTCTTTAAATGTGGGACTAACTAAAAAAGAGTTTTAAACTTTGCGGGCGGGTGTTTTGTATCATCTTTGCTTTTTTGTATAATTTTTTATGGCCAATTTGACGGATTTTTGGGGGTTAGTGTTTTAGTATCACTACGGGTTCCGGGTGCAAACAATCCGTTACTTTGTTAAGCTAATCCACAGTTTCTTTTTTTTAAGTTTATGGATGTTAAGTGTCCTGGATGTTATAAAATTACGACTGTTTTTTCGCATGCCCAATCTGTTGTGGTATATTTTATAAAAAAAATTTTTTTAATTTTTTTATTTTTTCAAGGTCTGTGTTGGTTGTAGTACTGTGCTTTGTCAACCTACAGGTTTTCTTTTGTAAAATTTTTCGAAATAAAATTTATTTTTTAATTTTATAAAAGGTGGAAAGGCCCGTTTAGTTGAAGGATGCTCTTTCCGCAAAAAGGGACACTAAATTAATTTGAAAGAAGGGAGGATATGAAAAGGTTTTTTTAAATGAAAGAAAAATGTGTTGAGATTTTTGTTAATTTTATTTTTTGGATATGTTGATATTTAAATTGTTGAGATAAAAAAAATGAAAAAATTTGAGTTTTTTGAAATTTCGAAAATTTTCGAATTATTTGTTGAATTACAAGTTATTATTTTAAAATCGTTTGTAGTTGGCTTATAAATACACCTTATTTGTTTTTAGATGGTGAGGCTGAAAAATTATATTTTATCAGCGATTTAATAAAATACTTGATAAAAAAAACTTTAACTCTTCCCTCAATTCTCTACCTAAAATTAAACAAAAAATTCTTTTGTCCGCAATTTTTTGTCCGCAAGATTCTTTTTACAAAGACTCAGAAAAAAAATTTTTTTTTTATTTTTATTTTTAAGATTTTTAAAAATTATTATTATACTGGTATTATCCAATTTCCTACTAAAAAATGATTAGAAGATCTCAACTAATTTTATTTAATAATTTGTTTAAACAAAAACAACAACTTCAACGTCAATTTTCAAGCCAATTAAAATTTAATAAAGATGTATTAAATAAAAGAGGAATAAATTTAACTAATAATTCAAAAATTAATTTTGATGATGCTAAATTAATATTTACAAAAGATTCAAAATTTGCTTCCATTGAATTGTTTCAAAAAGGTTTTTTTTGCTTTATAATTTGTGGGATTCGGGATGGGTTGGTTATCTGTTACCCGAGGGTGGGAGCAAGAAATCCGGTCTTTCGACTCGAACTCAAAATCAGAAAAAAATCTTGAAAACACTCCGAAATACGACTACTACACTTTTCTTAACTCGTTCCTTATTGGAGATTGGCTTGCTTTTCAGTGTGGGTATTCTTTTCCAGTTCTTCCGTTAATTACCTTGTTTTGAACTTTCTTCAGAGGGTTGTTGGTGAATTAATTCTCGCATAACGGCTCAAATGTCTTTAAATTTCCTCATTACAACTGCGACAGGCGAAACTTAACCGGTCGCCAGCAACGCTATAGAGATTCACTCCCCCTTTCTACTCTAAAAATTTCTTTTCAAATTCCTTTCTATTCTTCAGGTTCAACTAATTCAAAAAACGAGAAAAATACTTTTCGTATTCCTTTGGTTTGGTTACGCGATCATTGCCGTAATTCAAATTCTTATAATTGGGATACAAATCAACGAAAAGCTAACTGTACAGATTTGTTTGGGAAAGCTGTTTTGGCTGAAGATTGGTTTTTTTTAATTAATTTTTTTAAATTTAATTTCCTTTTAGTTATCCGATACATTTTGATGTTCAAACACAAAAATTAAAAATTAATTGGGCTGATGGAGAAGAAAGTGTTTTTGTTGTTAATGAATTGCTTAAATGGGGATTGTTTTCTGAAAAGGTTTTTCTTTTAAATTTCTTATTTTTAGATAGTTGAATATCGTTACAACATTAGGAATGGGTAGGGTGAAAAACAAGTTCCGTCAGGCTTTGGACTACTGGGTTGTGTGGGATGGCTAACAAGGGAACTTTGTTTCTTTCAGCTTCGATATCTCTTTTGTTATCTTTCAATGGAGGGTCTCCGACTTTTTATTGAGAAGTGATTCAAAATTCAACTATAAGGGAAAGAGTAATTTCTCTTTTCTTTTCTCCCTCAAAAAGCCCATCAAAAACACTAACTATGTATTTAATCAAATTTTATTGTAAATTATGGTTATAATTCTCCCCCCCTCTACTTATATATTAAAAATGATATTCAACTTTATATATCTAACTTTAACTTACAGCAATACACGCAAGAATGTATTGATGTTGATTTAGATGATGATGATGGAGTGGGTAAAAGTTCGTGTCCTTCGAGAACTTTGTGGAGAGGAGAAAGTTTAAAAGAGGTTCCTTCGCTTTCCAGGTTTTTATTTTTTTAACCTGGGTCTCTATCTGATTTGCTAGAATCAGGGGTTATAGGCTTATTTTTTGTGGTTGTTGGAAGCGGTTTTTGGCGCTGATAAAGCATTGCCTGGAAACCTTGCCGGATCGGATCTCTTTCTATTTACACCTTAAACATTCTTACAATTCACTGTATTAAATATCAGATTAATCCTTTCTTTGTCTGTGCCTACTCTTTAATCTTCAGTCATTTATCTTTTATTCCCTCCTCAAATCAGCTTCTCTTAAAATTCTATTAGGAATCACCAAATATTTCCTTTATTTTTCAGCATAAATTTTGATTTTTCAACCTTTGCTCGTCTTTTTATTCGTTTTGGCGTTGTTTGTGTAACTGGGGTAGAAGCGCATGACAGAGGGAAAGCAACACGAAAATTATGTGAAAAAATAGCTCCAATGCACAATACTTTTTTTGGTGATTTTTGGCATTTTGGAACAGATAATGAACTTGGAATGGCTACTTTTGATGACACGGCATATGGAAGTGAAGAAATTGGACCTCATTCTGATGGAACTTATTTTGATCAACCGCCAGGAATACAAGTTTATATTTAATTCTTTAAGGGATTTTTGGGTACTTTTTAATGCCATAACGCCGAAATCAGGCCCGTAGCCAGGAAATATATTGGAGGGGGGGGGCATTCCTCCTGGCTATGGGCCTGGCCGAAATACCAAATTTCCGAATTACCCAGTTTTCAATATGTATATAACTTGCGGATAAAAAATTGCGGACTTTGCCGGCAAATTAACAAAAAAATACCCAAAATATTTTTTTAATTTAAAGGTTTTCCATTGTCTAAAACCAGCATTAAAAGGCGGCCAAACATTATTAGTTGATGGATTTTCTGCAGCAGAAATATTAAAATTTGAGAATTTAAATCATTTCCATATTCTGGCCAATTTTGCTTTAGAACATCATTATGTGGATAAAGAGAATTTGCATGCAAGATGTGTTAGGGAGCCAGTAATTAAATTGTTTCCAAGAGTTGAAAAAGTGGTACAAATTAGATACAAGTTTGTGTTTTTTTGGATTTTTTTAAATTAAAAAAATTTTAATTTCAATTATAGAAGTTGCGGACTTTTTTTTGCGGACTTTAAATTTTTTAACTAAAAATTTTTTTAGTCTTTTCTGGTTGTAGTATTTAATAATCCTTCAAGATTTTTCATTTTTAGGCAAGATAAAAATAATTTACCTAAGCGGGGTTCGAACCCTCAACCTCTCTAGTAATAAAACTGAAATCTTCCCACTACACCAATGACTCAATTAAAAAAATTTTTTTTGTAGTCCTTATGATCGTGCTCCAATGAAAACCTTAAGAATAAATAAAGAGGAAAAATTGAATGAAGAAATGGAGGAAAATGTTTCAAAATCTTTAGGTTTTTTTTAATTATTTTTAAATTAAAAGTATTTAAATAAGGAGGTGAAGAGGGACAGATTTTTCAGACTTGAAAAATATTTTGGTCCTTTTTCTAAGGATATTTTAATAATGCTTCAAGAATTCACATTTTTAGACAAAATTAAAAATAATTTCCCCCGATGGGGGTTCGAACCTTCAACCCCCATATGTATAATCTAGACATTTTCCCACTACACCAAGGTTGAGGTTAGTCTTTAAATTGAATTTCTTGGTTCCTTCCCTCCCTCTAAACATTGTTAGGCATCTAAAAAAGATTTTTTAATTTTTTCTCAATTTTTAGAAGAAACTGTTTTATTTTATGAAGCATATCAACGCTTTGCTCGAATTTTAAATGAGCCTGGGCAACAAGTACAAATTATGTTAAAACCTGGAAATGTTCTTTTTATTGATAATTTTCGAATTTTACACGGGAGAAAGGCTTTTCAGGTTTTTTCTTAAATTTTTAATTTTTTGAATAAATTTTTTAAGGGAGAACGTGCAATGTGTGGTTGTTATTTATCCAGAGATTGTTTTCTTGCCAAAGCTAGACCTTTACTTTCACCTGAATTCTATCAAAATGTTTAAAAGATATAGTATTTTTTATTTATTTACTGAAATTGCTCATTAACAAAATTTTCTAAATAAAATTAATTTAAAAAATGGCATAGATAATGTACAAAAATATTTTTTCTTTTTGGGTCGTTAGATTCTCATATTTTTTAAAGCCTGGAATGATGGACCGTTGAGTCCAACTTGAGTTTATAAATCGATAAGTCGATGTATCATTTCCCCTCAGGGCTCAAAAATAATATTTTGCCTCAGGGCATTTCCTATTTTACCATTTTGTACATTAGAGTCTCAAGTATATCTATTTAGTTCTCTGTCTCCCCTTAAGTAGTCCCCGTCTTCTACTTTCCCTCATTTGTCTATGATGATGTAAAAAAGCTGCTGTAGCTGCAGGTGTTGAAGTATTTAAATTACTGCTGTGCCTCCTTCTATTCCCCCACCATTTACAATTAATTATTCTCATATAAGTCATTCGAAAACGAGCATTGCATAAAGCATAACATAGTGGATTGATTGTTGAATTTATGTATGAAAGGACTTTAAAAATAAATTTTTTTTATTAATTTTTGCAAAATTAAAAATGATTGCACCCAAGCGGGTTCGAACCCGCAACCCCACGTAGCAGAATCTAAACATTATTCCACTACACCAAAGTGTCATTTTATTTTAGTAGTTCAAGGACAAAATGGAACTAAGGACAAAACGGTACCTAACAAAAATGGTACACTGACAAAAGGTACATAATAAAAATGGTACACCGACGAAAATGGTGCCTGGACAAAAGGGTACATGGGACAAAATGGTACACTGATAAAACGGCCAAGTACCGTTACCTAATCCAATCTATCCATATTTAATTTAACTCAAATCTTGTTAATTTTAAAATTATTTAAACTTAAAATCAACTAACAATAGCTAATAGTAAATAACGAAATTGGCACAGAATTCGGATAAAACGCTTCCAGACAGACAATAACTAAAATGGAAATTATTATTTACTAATTAATTATTTTCAAATTAACCATGATAAGGAGTACAGGTAATAATAAAGGCACAAAGGATAGCTTAAAAAATTTAAAATAATACAGTATTTAGTACAGTATCTAATTTACCAGAAAGTGTTTTGGCTGCTTTACTTTCTTGTTTTCTTTCATTTCGACGACGCTCTTTTTCGCTCTGTCTCATCTTTAAAATAAAAATTTAGTGGAGGATTTCGAAGGAGAAGAGCCTCAATATAAGATAAACCCTCGGGGCTAAAACTTATAATGAGCTGTAGCTTAAATAGAAGGAGAGACAAAATAGTACCCGGACAAAATGGTACGCAGACAAAATGGTACGCGGACAAAAGGGTACATAGGACAAAATGTTACTCAGGCAAAATGGTACATGGACAAAAAAGTAGATGGGACAAAATGGTACCCGGTCAAAAGGGTACACCGACAAAATGGTACAGGACATAATGACAAAAGGGTCTATGGGTTATCTTATAATGAAGTTTCTACTGTATTAATTTACTTGTTCTTCCCTAATCATTTGTATTTCACTTTTACGCATTAAAACACCATTAGGTTGTTGTTGTTGAGTAAATGATGAAGAAAAATTATTATTATTTAAACGTATAGAACCTCCCCTTCCCCCAGGGGCACTTTTTACAAGTCTAAGACGACGTTGTTCTTCTAAACTTGGAGATTCCTTCATTTCTTTCAAGTCTTCCTTTTCAACAAATTTGCGTTCTACAGAATTTCGAGTACTTAGAGACTCTACTTCTGCTTGAGATGAGAGGCGGACAGAAGGTCGTTGACTTGTTATTACTCCCCCACCTTTAGTATTGCCTTCATTTCCTTCTGGATATTCAATTATTACAATGGAATTGTAACTAAAAAATAAATAAAAATAACTTTTAAATAATTAAAAAGTCTTCAGAAAAAAAGATTTCAATCAATGGGATTCGAACCATCGACTTAGTAGCCCTCAAAGACACACAGCCTTCACCACTACACCAAGGTGGACAAACAGTCCCTTCTATTAAATGAGAGGAGACAAATGTGAACTCCGACATTTGAGAACACGACCCTCAAGGGCACACATTTGAAACTCCCTACTACACGACAAGTGAGAACCCGACAATTGAGAACATGACAAGTGAGAACCCGACAATTAATATCACGACAATTGTGAACGACCGACATTTGAGAACACGACATTTAAAAACCCCGTCATTCTAAGAAATTTTAAAGAAAACCCCTCACGTATGAACAGAAGATGGACGTGAAGTCCTTTCCAATTCCACTATAGGCATTTTCCCACTCCCAACACTTCTAAAACTTCCAACAGGTATTGTTGAAGAACTTCCTTTAGGATATTGAAATTGTAAAAGTTGTTGACTTTTCTTTCTTTCCTCCTCAATTAAAGCTTCTCTACGTTCTGCTGCTTTTGCAACAATTATACTTTCCCAATTCTCGTGTTGTCTAAAAATAGGGGAGTTGAATTAGCGGTAAAAGGCCGTTTGCCTTTTCAGCTTAAGGCCATTTTTGGGTCATAACTTTTTTATTTCTTAACCGATTTGAATAATTTTTGTATCAATCGAAAGCTCTGATTTTGAGGATTATTTTAACTAGCAGGATTGTTTTGATCGGATCATTCTACAAAAAGTTACAGCCGAATAAAGATCAAAAAACACGATTTCGCACACTTATTTGGCTATAACTTTTGGTAGTGTGCTCCGATCAGAACAATCCTGTTAGCTATAATAATCCACACATTCAGAGCTTTCGATTGGTATAAAAATTATTCGGAAAGATTGAATAGCAAAAAAGTTATGGCGCGAAAAAGGAGACTGAATCGTCAGCAAAAAAATAGCCCGCAAAAAATTTTTTGTCCGCAACAATTTTGCGGACAAATATTTTTATTTTTACCTAAACTCCCCTCCATCCCCACAAGAATTATTAGCCAATTCAATAGCTGTTTGTTCTGCCATAATAGAATCTAAATTAGATGTAGTCAATCCACAAGTTTCTTCTTCTTCCCCTCCAATCCCCCCATCATCCCCTCCCAATACTCCAACAGAATCTTCTGTGGATATACATTCTGAAGAGGATTGGGTAGTTACATTACGTCCTGTACAGAATTTTAGAAGGGAGAAGCGTTCTCGTTTTCTGAAAAAAAAATTTATAAAAAATTTTTTAAGACTCTTAAGATTTTTAGAAAATTTTGTTAGGAATTTAAGAGGCGTCAACGTTGCTTAACTTAACAGAACGGACGGCTATGCCCACTGCAAATAATTCATTCGCATGTCAATTGTTATAGTAAAAATACTTAAATAAATATAGTCTTTTTTGCCTGTATTTCTCAAGTTAAGCAACGTTGAGGGGTCTTAGGTATTTTAAAAATTTTTTTAATAAGTTTATCAACTCATTTCTACAATTTCTATATTAAAAACTCTCATTTAGATTTTTAAAAATTCCTAAAAAATTTTTACAAGGTGAGAGAAGAGATTTTTTAGTCAACAACTATTGAAAGGAAAGAGGGCAAAAAAATTTTTTTTTAAATTTCCCCCTTACTTTTTAACACAATTTCCATCATTATATAAATTTGTTTGTTGTTGTTTATTATTTCCAATTAAAATATCCAAAAAAATAATTTTTGTTGTTGAAGTGTGTGATTTTAATGAAGAATTTAAATTGTTGTTGTTGGGAATTAAAGTTGATATTTCTGATAGGGAAGTTGTTGGGGGTGGTGGGGGTGGTTGTAGACCTCTAATCTGTTAAAATGAATTTATTTTTTAATTTAAATTAATTTTAAATAAAAAATTAAAGGAAAAGAAGCAAATACGGACAAAAGGACACTGAACAAAAATAAAAAAAAAGAAAAATTTTGAAAAATAAAAATGAAATGAACAGAATTAATAAAGAAAATAAAGAAAATTTAATAAAAATTTAAAAAAAAATTAAAAAAAAAATAAACTAAAAAAACAAAAAAAATTCTAAACCAGAGAATAGAGGTCTGGAACAACCTAGAGAACCACCTAACTTAAATTGTCTATAACTTTTTTAGTCTTGATCCAATCAGAATAAATTTTATATCATTCGAAAGCTATTATTGAGAGCTTTCGAATGATATAATGAAGGCAGGAAAAGTTATAGACAAGAAGACAAAAAAGTCCTCATTATTTATTCGTCCCCTTAATGTATTTTCCTTCAAACAACAGCAAGAAAGAATTTTAAAAAATTAAAATAAAAAAAATTTAAACAGCACGCAGAAAGGATAGAAAACAAAAAAATTAAATTTTTAAATTTAATTTAAATACCAATGGAGCTAATGGAAGCAGCAAGGATTGAAGTGCTGGGGTGTTTGCCAATTTGGAAGAGGATGGAAAAAGCTGTGAATTTTGTATTTTTTTTTCTTACTTAATTTAATTTTAAATATTAGGAATGACTTGAAAATAATTTTTAAAAAAATTCAAGAAAAAATTTTTTTAAATCACGCCAATTAATTAAGCATTTTTTTAATTTTTAAAGCGCAGCAAAAAAAGCACGAAGGGGTAAAATTGCAAAAATAAAAAAAAAATTGTTAGGAAGAGATATGAGAAGAATATAAAATAATTAATTAAAATAACAAAATTTACTTGTTGCTGTCCAGCCTGTAATTTCCTCAACTCCTTTCGACGTCTGCGTGTTTCCAAATAAACTTGAAAGAGAAAGAATGTGTTTTTAATTGAAAAAACAAATAAAACAAGATAAAATTTCCGGAAAGTTTATATTCCGGAATTTATATTTAGATATAAACATGTTTCCGGAAACTATATTTGGCTCTTGTCCAGTTTAGGCGTCCAATCGCACCTTTATACGTCCAAACAACCTTTATACGTCCAATGAAATGTTTAGACGTCCAAACGAATTTTTGTGCGTCCAATGAAAAGTTTAGACGTCCAAACAAATTTTTATACGTCCAATGAGTTACAGTGGAAATTTAAATTTTGAATTTATATATTGTTCCAATTCTCGAAACAAATTCATCCATTTCGAAATAACTTGGAACAACATTCCCCGTTGATAGAACAACACCCCCCGTTGACGAAACAACATTTCCGTTGATAGAACAACATCCCCGTTGGCGGACCAACTTCCCCCGTTGACGAAACAACATCCCCCGTAGGTGGACCAACTCACCCCGTTGACGGACCAACATCCCCCGGTGACGGACAACTTGGATTGTTTTTCTTAAAAAGAAATAAGACTTACAAAAACAAATCCAAATCGCATAAAAATTTGTTTGGACGCATAAACTTTTTATTGGACGCTTAAAATTTTGTTTGGACGCATAAACGTTTCATTGGACGTCTAAACATTTCATTGGACGTATAAAGGTTGTTTGGACGTATAAAGGTGCGATTGGACGCCTAAACTGGACAAGAGCCAAATATAGTTTCCGGAAAAGTAGTTTCTGGAAATTTAAAATAATTTCCGGAAATATTACAGTTTCCGGAAAAAGTTTAGTTTCCGGAAAGAGTATAGTTAACGGAAGAAGAGCAGTTTCCGGAAGAAATATAGTTTCCGGAAAATTATGGAAAATAAGTTTCCGGAAAAAATACCTTTATAGTAAAGAACAATCATTAACGTTACTGGAATGTAAAAGGCTGCTGCAGAAGTAAACTAAATTGAATTTTAAATATTTAAAAAAAATTAAAAAATATCACCAAAGTTGCTAATTGATTTTGCCAAGTTCTAGTATCACCCAATACCAAAAACTGAAAAAATAAAATGATATTTTATTTTAATTATTCAAAAAATTACTTGAACAACACATAGAGAACTTTCTTCAACAATAAAACGGCCTTCCATATATGGCCATAAAACTATCCATGGCTGAAAATTGATAATGTGATATTTTTTATTTGAATAAAAAAGTTTGGTACCGGCCATAGCAAAAGGGATATTGTATATGTACACGAAATCATAATTAAAGCTTTTCTTGTTGTTCTCCTAAAATAATATATTTTTTATTTTTACGGAAAGTTTGTAATAATTTCCGGAAATATTACATACTTTTCCGGAAGTTATAATGTTTCCGGAAAGTTATTTAAATAATAAAATTATAGTTATATATTTTCCGGAAAGTTTATTTTTATATATTTTCCGGAAAGTTATATCTTCCGGAAGGTGGTATAATATTTTCCGGAAAGTTTTTTTAAATATATTTTCCGGAAGGTGGTATAATAATATTTATAGTTTCCGGAAAAGCAATATAATTTGTGCTTCTAGAAGTTTCCGGTAGGTTATTTAAATTAATATTTTAGTTATTTGTTTTCCGGAAAGTTTAATTATTAAAAATAGAGTTATAATATTTATAGTTTCCGGAAAAGGAATAATTTCTATTTTCTATTGTTTCTGGAAAAAGTTTATAATTTACTTTGGTCTGTAAGTAAGAGGACGAGTAACAGAAAAGTATCTATCAAAGCTAATTAACAATAAATTGAGAGCTGAAGCATTGCACATTAAATAATCTATACAGAGCCAAACTATTAATTAATTTAATTTTTTTAATTAAATTTATTTTTAATTTTACATTGGCAAAGGGAATATCCAAACGTCCAAGTCTCATTTGCCTTTGAATTTAAAATATTTTTGAAATTTCTAAAAATTAAATTACCGTATACAAAGTCATAAGAGGAATAGAAATAAGCTAAAAAATAAAAAAAAATTTCACTTAAAAAAATTATTTTTACCCCAATAGTAAGGTCAGCAACAGCTAGCGAAAAAAGAAAATAATTGGAAATTGTTTGTAATTTTTTATCCACACAAATTGAAAGCTGTAAAATTCGAATTTTACTTCAAAATTAAAAAAAAAATTTTTCTACCATTACAAGAGCATTCCCAATCGTTGTAGCTAACGAGAAGAATACCCCAATAATTACAATAAATACAATCCACCCCATTTCCTTCAAACTTTTGCTTATTCTTCTTTCATTTTTTGATGTTTCTTTTAAATTTTTGGTTGAAGATGAGGGTAATATCGTTGTTGTTGTTCTTGTTGAGGTTGTTGGAGGGGTATTTGTTATTGAAATTTTTGTGTTAGGCAGGGAAGTAGAAGCACTCCCGTGAAGGACAGCGTTTACAAGAGGGCGAACTTTAAAGCATTTTTTAATTTGGAAAATTTATTTTCTTTTTACCAATAATTTTTCTTCTTTTGGAAGATTTCCCTTCTTCACTTCTTTCAATGTTTCGTTGTCCGTAACGAAAGTTTCTGGTAGTTGTTCCAACATGCCCTGACTGTTTTTAAAAATAAATTGTTTTTCCGGAAAGATATAAGTATATTAAACAGAAAGTTTAAATATTTCCGGAAGCGTAGAATAGAATCTAGGGTTAATTCCGGATAGAATATAACTATAGTAATATTCGCATTAATTTCCGGAAAGTTTAAAATAGATTCTGGAATAGATTGGAAGGTTTAAAAAGGCTTAGAATAGTTTCCGGAAAGAATATAATTTCTTATTAAATGATCTCCGGAAAGTTTGGAATAATTAATTCCGGATAAAATATAACTATAGTAATATAAAGCATAGATTCCGGATAAAAATAAAATTCGGAGAGAGTATAAAATAATTTCCGGAAATAAAAATAAATTCCGGAAAAAAATAATTTCCGGAAAATCTATTCAAGTTTTACCGCTAGTCGTTGAAAGAATAATGTAATGTCTTCTCTAGGCATTTCAGCAACTGAAGCAACATTTTTACTACTACTTTCTTCTGGCCATTCAGAAAAATGTTGTTCTTTAGGAATAACTGAAGCATAAAATGAGCAAAAAATAAATAAAGTGAAGAAAATTTTAAAAGGAAGGCTTTTTGACATTTTTGGGATTTTTAAAGGCAGAAAATTAATTTTTTAAGGAAAATTTAAAAATTTTCCTAAATTTACATTCTAAAAATAAAATTTTAAATTAATTAGTAAGTAGAATTCTTTAAAAATTATTTTTTTATATTTTTTTAGATTTGCGTGCCAAAAAGCACTGAAAATTATTTTTTGAAGTACACTACTACTTAATATACACTATATAATTTTGTGACCAAAAAAATGAAAAAAAAAGTATAAAAATTATTATGTAGTTGAGAGAAGCGTCACCAACTCCAATTTCTGTCTATTTTTGTTTTTTTAAGAAAATTTTTTTATTTTTTATTTAAAATAAAAGGTGACACAAAAGTAAGCGGACACATTATTTAAACCATAGCTTTATTCAAACTTAAGATAATGAGATCAAATAAAATTTAAATGATAGAGAATTAAATAAGGTATAAAAACAAGCAGGAATTTAAAAAATAAATTTGGAAGTGTCCTTACAGGAAATAAATAGTTTTTAAAATTTATTAAAATTAAGTCTATTTTTGAATTAAAAATTAATAAAAAAAACTTTTTCTAATTAAAAAATTATTTTTCTTTAATTTCTGCTTTTAAAATCGAAAGAAATTTTTTCTTGAAGGATTTAAAAAATATTTTTTTTTCTAAAATATTTTTTGTTTATTTTAAGGGCCAAATGGAGTGGAAGAGACTTTTCTCCTACTAATGAAAATTAGGAAAAAAAAAGAAAATTTAAAAACGTAATTATTGAAAATAAAAATATATATTTAAATATATTTTTTGTATTGTGTGGGCGAAAAGAAGAAAAAAAACTTTTTTAAATGGCGTGTTGGTAAAGCTAAATTAGAACACGGGTAAATGAACTTGTAAAGACGTTAAAACCTGAATAAGTTTTTAGAAAAAGAAATTTAGTAAATAAAAATTAAGGTTTCCGGTTGTTCTGATTTTTTAAGTCTATTATCAGAATTTGTAAAAAAATATTAATTAAAAACACAATTGTAATTATAGAAAATAAACTTATTTCAGAATTTGTAAAAACCAGAATTCTGATAATAAAAATAACGAGAAAAATATAATCGGAAATATACGGGAAATTAGAATCAGAAAATAATTTCTACAATTGTAATTTGAATTTGTAAAATTAATAACCGGAAGATAACCGGAAGACAATAAATATATAAAATAACCGGAATAACTATAATAATATAACCGGAAAAGGATATAACCGGAATAGAATAAGCAGAAAAGAATATAACCGGAGGAATATAACCGGAAGATAACCGGAAAATAATTTTTACAATTGTAATTTGAATTTGTAAAATAACCGGAAGATAACCGGAAGCAATAAATAGGTGTATAAAATAACCGGAATAACTATCATAAATATAACCGGAAAAGAATAAAACAGGAAAATAATTTTTACAATTGTAATTTTAAAAAAAATAAACTTTTTTGAATTTGTAAAAACATTCCAAATTTATTTAAAGTTTAATTTTAACAATTACAAATTGTAAAATTTATTAACAACCTGAAAGAATAAAAAAGGGCTGTTTAAGAGTTTAATAAAAATAATTGTCAACTGCTTATAATAATTTAGGTGATGACAAGTACTTCTTTACCCTAAACAAACTCTTCTTCCCCTCAATCATTTTCTTTTAATTTTTTCTTTAAAAATTATTTTTCAATCGAATTTCTTTTTTTAAGCGAAGATAAGAGATGGAAGGGGATGGGAGGTGGGGGTTAGGAGGAAGGGAGGGGGGTTAACGCCAAATGTCAAAAGAATTAGTGCCCGCCGGCGGGAATTGGCAAAATATAGAGGAAAATAAAAAAGAAAGCTTAAGTAGAAAGACCACAAAAACTAAAAGAAGCAACTGTCGCCTTAAATAAAAACACACAAAAATGAATTTTTCTGAAAGTTGTGTGCAGAAAAAAAACATTAACGAGTTAATAATGTATACAAATATTTATGTAAAAACAGTAAAAAAGAAATTGTAAACTATTTTTGTATGAAAATTTGGGTAAGGATGATTTAGGTTATAAATTATAGGGGGAATAAAAAGATTGCTAGCAAAAACTAGGGGAATATCAGAATTTGTAAAAACAGAATTTGTAGAAACTTGCCAGAATTTGTAAAAACATTAGTGAAACAATTGTAATTATTTTATGTTTATTTTACAAATTCTGAAAAAAATTCTGTAATAAAGAATTACAATTGTAAAACTTGTCTTCCTTTATAATTTACTACAAATTCTGAAATTAAATTTACTTTTATAAGTTTACAATTGTAATTCTTTATTCCAGAATTTTTTTCAGAATTTGTAAAACTTTAAATAACAAGAAAATAGGTTTAACCGGAAGAAAACCGGAAAACAGGTTTTACAATTGTAATATTAAAAAATATTGTTTTTGCATTTGTAAAATCACTAAACAGAAAAAAGTTTTACAATTAAGCTTTACAAACAAAAATAAACTTTTTCAGAATTTGTAAAAACTTTAATTTTACAAAATTAAGAAACATTTTTAAATTCTGAAATTAAATATTCTCACAATTCTTAAGTTTATTTTTTGTAAAAATTATAAAGTAGAAACAAAGTTTTTCTTTTTTAATTTTATTTTTTCTATGGGAAGACAAACAAAAGAAAATTAATAAAAAAAAAGAATTTTGAATTAATAAAATCCAAAGAATTTTTTTTTTGAAAAAATTTTTTAAATTATTAATTTTATTGTTTCGAAAAGATGCTTAATTTTAGCCGGAAAATTTATGCTCTAATGAAAATGAAGGTAACCAAAAAAACTTTTTTTTCTGGGAAATACAAAATTAGGGGAAAATATAAAAAAATTAGGGAGAAAAAAATTTTTTTAACTGCCCCAAAACTCCTTTCTAAAATTAAATTATAAATATTTATTTTCCCTAACAAAAAAAGGTGTTTAAAGGAAGTTAAAAAATAAGGGATTATTGTTACACAAATAATAAAGAGAAAAAGTATTTAAATTTTAAAAGGAAAAAAATAGAAAAAAAAATTTTGGGGGAAAATTGGAAGAAAAAGCAAGCAAATAATGGTAAAAAAAGAATGGCTGAGGGAACAAAAGAAAAAAAGTTAAGGCGACAAAATTGGGGCCGATTTTGGGAGGGGAAAGGTCTTAAAAAGCACAAAAAATGAATTTTACCAATAAAATTTTTTTTATTTTTTAACACAATTAAATTTATGTCAACTAATTTTAGAAAAATTTTTAAAAAAATTAAAAATAATTTTAAATTTCATTAAGTGCTTTTATAAATATTTAAAATAAAATTTGTTGTTTTTATTTAAAGAGGGAAAACAAAATTTTTATTTAAACAATTGAAAACAATTAATAAAGGATTGTAAATTAAAAGAAAATTATGAAAAAATTAAACTTATCATACAATAAGTTTTACTATTGTTTTTGTTAAAAATAAACGTGAGAATTTGTAAAAACTTGAAGGCGGGAAAAGTTGGGAAAAGTACAATTTGTAATTCTTTTCCGGAAAGCTATTGTAATTTGTGAACATTTCCGGAAAGAAGAGAAAAAGCAATAAACTTTTTCCGGAAAAACAACAAACGTAATTTATAAACCTTTTCCGGAAAGAAAATAGACAACAATAAACTCCTTCCGGAAAAACGGCAAGTGTAATTTAAAAACTTTTCCGGAAACAATTACAAAATACAATTCCGGAAATAATATAATGAGTGTAATATTTAACGATATCTCTAGCCTCTCCTTTTCTCCCCTTAAGCATTTTAAATATTATAAACAATTGCTGTTTTACTTTAAAAGATAAACAATAAGCTATATTTTTATTTAACACATTTACTAGCAAAAAAAATTTTTTTCGAGTGTAGCAAAAGAAAATTAATGAATTTTTCTTTTAATGAATTATTTTTTAAGTGACAATAAAAAAAACTAAAATGTTTAAAGTACATAAACACACACATACTTTAAATATTTTTTTATTTTTTTGCTTCAAGTTTTATTTATTATTTGATTAAAGAGGAAATACACAATTTATAAGCCCACAAATACATACTTTTATTTTATAAAAAATTCTTTGTTGGAAAACTTGCCTAAAACAATTATAGCAAATTAAAAAGTAATAAATTAGCTAAAAAATATAAAACTAAAAATAAAATGAAAGAAAAAAAAACAAATGTGTTTTTGTAAATAAATTTTATTTTTTTTTCTAATATAAAATCTATAAAAAAACAATAATAAATTAATTTAATAAAAAAAATTTCTATACAAAACTAATATACAGAAAAAAGTTTCTTCATTATGCCTTTAAAATTATAAATAAAAATTAATTTACAATTTGTAAATTGATTTATGGATAAACTTTAATTATTCTTACAAATTGTAAAATTAAAGAAATAAACTTTACTTAAAATTACAAATTGTAAAATTAAAAAATAAACTTAAAATTAAAATTACAAATTGTAAAATTAAACTTTAATTAATTTACAATTTGTAAATTAAAAAATAAACCTTATATTATAATTTACAAATTGTAAAATTAAACTTTAATTAATTTTTAACTAAATAAACTTTAAAACTTGAAACTTTTACAATTTGTAATCTTAAAATTAAACTTTAATTGAAAAAACTTTTTGAGCGAAAACAAGTTTATTTTTAAATATCATCCGGTATTGCTTCATTCTTACCCTTACCTTTCAAGTTTATTTTTATATTTTATTGAGAATTGTAATTTTCTTCTTTTATATTGTAAAAATTGGAAATATTTTCTTTTTTCCATCATTTTTAATATTATTTAAACGTTTAAGTTGTAAATGTCTTTCATATAAAACTTTAGCTTTCATCATTTGTTTGGACAAAAATTGGGCATATTCTAAATTTGTACATAATAAAGTTAAAGCTGGTAATTGTTGTTGTTGTTGTTTATTATTAATTTGATAATTAAAGGAAGAATTTTGTTGTTGTTGAGTACCAGAATTGTTGTAAAAAATATCTGTAAAATAAAAATTAATTAAAATACAAATTTTTTTTTAAATCCCAAAAAAATTTTCAAAAAAAAATTTCAAATTCAAGAAAATTTTCAAAAAATTTTCCAAAAAATTAGAAGAAATTTTTTCAAAAAATTTTTCGAAAATTTCAACTTAAAACAATTTAATCAAAAAAAAATTTTTTCATTTACCAATTCCAACAGGCCTACAATTTGTTGTTGTAGTTGTTGTTTTTAAATTTGAAGAAGATGAAGATCGTTTATATTTATTTAAATTTAAATTTGAAGAAGAAATTTGAACATTTTTTAAATGTTCAAAAAGTATTCTGTGGGTAACAATTGTTTTTTCTTCAAAATTTAAATTTTCTTGTCCTCCTCCTTCAATAATATTTCTACAAATATAACTTTGAGAGGGAACAATTAATGCTCGATGACGAATAATCCATCCTTCTGGGGTAAAACGTTCATAGAATGGAACAATACACAGAAGACGGCTATAAAAATATATAAAATCAGAATATTAATATAGGTAAATATATTGTAATTGTAAAACTTAAAGAATTGTAAAAAAAGTTTTAAAACAATGCTAGAAAAAAATACAAACTTATAAATAGGGGAAATTATAAAAACCTGCTGAATTATAAACTTAATTGTAATTGTAAAACTTGAAAACTTTAAGAATTGCAAAAAAAGTTTTAAAAAAATATTAAAAAAATAAAAACTTGGGGGAAAATTGTAAAAATGAAGAATAAGTTTTAAAAATGTTTTACAAACTTAATTGTAAAAAAGGTTGTAAAAAGAATAATCGAAAAATACAAAACTGGGGGAATTATAAAATATAAGTTGTAAATAAAAATATAAACTTAAGTTGTAAAAAAAAATTATTTAAAAAATATTATTAGAGAAAATACAAACTTATCGTCATTTAATGCATATGTTCCAGTAATTCGTAATAAATCCTAAAATAATATTTATTTTGAAAATTTATTTAGATATAATCTACTTGTTGTGCTTCAGCCAATTCATTAGAATATGAAGGAAGTAAACCATTCATAGAAGAACAAACACGGGGTGAACGTAAACGTTTTTTAGGGAAATGTGCTCTCCGAACTTAAAAAAATAAGTGGGAATTTTCTTAAAGAAAAAAATATTTTTTTAGAACCAAGAGGTGCACCAACAACTTCACGTATAGCAGAAGCTGTTCCTTCTACTAAGTCTAATGTTCCTTGTAAAGGTTTTGTAAAAGTGTCAACAGCGCCAGTTGTAACACCACGAATGACACCCTATAAAATTTATATTAAAAAATTTTACAAATCAGAAATTACAAATTGTAAAATTGTAAAAGTAAATTAAAAGATAAATCAAGCCTCAGGTTTGTATTTTAAGGAAGGTTAATTAAATGGCGAACGGTTATAATTTCCTGTCTGTGTTGCTGCCACAAGCGAAAATTTACTGGTCGCCAACAACCCCCAATTTACTATAAATAAAAAAAATTTTTACCGGCAAAACCCCTTCTTGTCTAGCAGCAACAAATGTATTTTTAGCAATTGCAGTTAATCCTCCATATACACCAACACCAAAACCTTTAAGTCCTCCATAAAGATAGCCTAAAGCATTAGCTTCATGTTCAGGTTTTGAACGTAACATCCAACGACGAAATTGTTCGTGTTGATCTTTTTAGAAAAAAATTTTTTTTTAGAAAATTTTTCAAAAAATTTTTTCAAAAATTTTTAGAAAAAAATTTTTTTTAGAAAATTTTTCAAAAAATTTTTTCAAAAATTTTTTGAAAAAATTTTCTTAAAAAACCTACCATCAAAAGTTAAAGCCCCAACTCCTTGTGCCATTGAACTAGCAACTTTAGAAATACTATTAGCAGCCCCATAACCAATACCAAAAGTAAAACCAGCAACATCACCCTCAAATAGTAAGCCCTCAAAACCTTCTTTAAATTCCGTAGCAAAACCACTAGGATTTCCTATTGCATCCATTGCAACAAAAATATTTAATTTTTGTTTTTTAAGTTGGCCTTAAACAAAAAATTTAATTTTTAAAATTTTTGAGATTTTTTGAAATTTCCTTGAAAAATTTTTAAATTTTTTTTGGAAATTTTTTAAAACCCCACCAATATAAAAATCAACAATATTAGCAAATAAATTGTTTAAAGTTGTTAAACATCGATGTGCCCAAAATGGAGCAAGGGTAACTAAAGCATTTTCAAAATTAACAAGTAAAAGTGTTTCAGCAAATCTTTCTTTAAGTAGCCGTAAACAAGGAGGTAAAGCATTCTTGTCGGTCGTTAAAACTTAAATTAAAAAGATTTTGTAAACTTGGAAAAAGTTGGAATTGTAAAATTCGTAAAAACAACAGAATTTTTTAAAGCTTGTTTTATAATATGTAAAACTTATTGTAAAACTTATTTACACGTTAAACATGTTTTTACAAATTCTGATAAGTTTTACAAATTGTAAAACTATAAAACTTAAGTTTCATAAAACTACAGAATTTGTAAAAAAAAGTTTTTTTTACAATTGTAATTCTGAATTAAGTATAAAATCAGAATTTGTAAAATAAACTTGTTTTATAATACAATTTAATTTTATTAAAACAATTTTACAATTTGTAAAAATTAATTTTTATTTTACCAGAAAGAGAAATATCCCCAAATTCAAGTTGAAATGCACCAAAATAACAATTTTTAGTAACTTGTTGAGTTTGAATTTTTTCTTTTTGTTTTTGCTGTTGTTTTTCTTTCCATTTATTTCTTCTAGAATATTCAACAATATTTTTAATAAAATATACAAGTCTCCAAATTAATTGTTCATCAAGAAGAACACAAGAATTACAAAGTTTAAGACGAAAAGACTTTAAAAAAAATTAAAAAAAAATTTTTTTTGTTAATTTCTACCTCATATGCATCCAATATATCTGTTGAAGTATAACTCATTTCAAAATTAAGTGCTGGAAACGGGCCAACTACAGGTTCATCTCGAAGAGCATTAGGATCACAAAAAAATAAATTATGCCTATCTGCCCCAAGAATTTGATTATCAAACTTTGAAAAAACAAAATTAAATTTTTTTAATTTTAAAAAATTCCAGTACTTGTATAGACTGTAAAGAACAATTAAAAACATAAGTATTATTTTGATGTTTTAAAATTCCTATACGAACAGAATAAAAACGGGCATAAATTAATTCTTCTTGTTGTTGTAATTCATTAATAGAATTATTGTTGTTATTAACATTTTCACAATTATTCCCAATAAGTGAAATTCCTATTCCAGCAGGTAAATCTAATTGTATATTCAAGTCAATATCAGAAGGATTTGAAATTTTGATTGAATCAAAAGCATTACATCTTAAAAATTGAATTTGTACAGACTTAAGTTTAATTAAAGTTTTACAAACACTAAATTTAACAGAAAAATACAATTTGTAAAAAATATTATATTTGTAAAACTTATTTCAGAATTTGTAAAATGTTTTTACAAATTGTAAAAAAAAGTTTATTTAATTCTAAAATTTGTAAAAAATGTTTTTATTAAATTTACAATTTGTAAAAGAAAGTTTATTTAATTTTACAAATTGTAAAAAATGTTTTTATTAATTTTACAATTTGTAAAAAATGTTTTTAATAATTCTACAAATTGTAAAGAATGTTTCTATTAATTTTACAATTTGTAAAAGAAAGTTTATTTTAATTACAATTTGTAAAGTTTATTTTACAAATTCTGAAATATATTCTCTCTACCTTGACATGTATTTTGTAGAAGTAGAAAGGAAAGAATTTGAGCGTTGTTTTGCATTACCAGAAGCAGAATTCTGATTTTGAATTTTATAGCTTTCAGAAAAAGAATTATTTTTATCAGCATAGTTTATTGATGTTTTTGTTGTCGTTTTTGATGTTTTGTAATTCTGATTTCTTGTTTGTTCAATTAAATTTAAAGTTTTATTTGTTGTTGTTGTTTGTAAAAATAGTCTATTATTAATTTCAATAAAATCTATCAAATCCTCAACAAAAGTTTGTGTAATATTTAATTCTGCTAAACTGTCATCTGCTTAAAAATTGAAAGAAAAAATTTTTTTTCTATTGAAAAAAATTTAAAAAAAAATTTTTTCCCATACCCGGTCTTAACCATAAATTCCATTTTTGTTGAGCATTTTCTTCCAATTCAAGCCTTGCAATACGCCAACATTCTAATAATGGCTCCCAACCAAGAGGTGGACGTTCACGATAATTATCTATACTAACAGAAAAATTAGTTTCTAGATGACGAGAGGTCCATTGAGCATTTAATCCTTTGAAAGAATAAATTTATTTAAAAATTATTTTTTTTTAATTTTTACCAAATAAATTAAAACGTAAAAATGGAGCCATACTACCACTAGAATTTGATGTTGTTGTTGCTGTAGTTTCTTTTAGAATCCAAATACAAAGTTGATTACAATTAAAACGCCATTTTTTAGGAATTATTTGATGGGAATATTTATTATTAACAAAATTTGAATCAGACCAGAAAAATGATTGAGTTTGGGATTTTTCCCAAGTAATTAAAGCATTATCAATAATATATTTAATAATGAAAAAATCCTGAAAAGAGAGAAAAAATTTTTTAGCAGAAGAAAATCACTCATGGCCCTCCTACCTTCAATGAACTTCTTATAATTAACGCCCCCAAATTTATTTGAATATGTTGTTGTTTTTGTTTTAATAATAAATGTTCTATTCCATCAATAATTAAAGATTTTAATAATGTTGTTTTTTCTTTAATTGATGTTTTGTTGTTGTTTGACATTTGAATATTAATTGTTGCATTTGATTCATTTGTAATTTGAGTTAAACTTGATTTTTCACAATTCATTAAACACCAAGATAGAGAAAAGTTCTGAAATTGTGTAAAAAATCAGAATTTGTAAAAAAAAGTTTGATTTATTATAATCACAATTTGAAAACTTTTTTCAGAATTTGTAAATTTTTTTTACAATTTGTAAAACTTTTTCAGAATTTGTAAAACTGTTTTAGAATTTGTAAAAATTTATTACAATTTGTAAAACTTTTTTACAATTTGTAAAACTTTTTCAGAATTTGTAAAAATTTATTACAATTTGTAAAACTGTTTTAGAATTTGTAAAACTCTTTTCAGAATTTGTAAAAATTTATTACAATTTGTAAAACTGTTTTAGAATTTGTAAAACTCTTTTCAGAATTTGTAAAACTGTTTTAGAATTTGTAAAACTTTTTTCAGAATTTGTAATAAGTTAGACTATTCTAATTGTAATTTTCAGAATTTGTAAAATTGTAAAAACAGAATTTGTAAAAATGTTTTTACAACTTTTTCCCAGAATTTGTAAAATTTTCACAAATTGTAATTCCAATTATATCTACCTGTATTTCACATTGTATATCATAAAGTTCATTATCTTCATAAACATTATATAAAATTACACCACTACAATTTGTAATTAAAGCAAAACTGTCGCATTTACTTTCATCTTCTAATATAATTAATTCACAATCTTTTAATGTAATTTTAAACATTGAAATAATTTTATTTTGATTAATTATATTTGTTGAAGAAGATGAAGTGGATAATGATGAGCTGTTTAATTCTGCTTGCGATGGATAATTATTCTTAAAATATTTTTGTTGTTTTTGTTGTTGAATTGTTGTTGTTGAACTGCTACGACAATGAATTCCATTTTTTGAAGAAAATTCTAAAAAATTAATTAAATATCATTTAAAAAAATATTAACACTTACCATTCGAAGTTAAATTGGTAACAAGTAAAAGAAATAATTTAAGCTTTTCAATCCATTCAAAAAGAAGAAAAACACGAGTTTTAATTAATATAAATGAAAATATATGGCATTCATTACGAGCAATTTGGATATGTAATTCACAAAGCAATTTTTTGCTTTCACTGAAAAAAAAAAGAAAAATTATATTTTTTACAATTTGTAAAAAGAATCCAGAAATTGTAAAAATAGAATTAAACTCGAAATTAATTTCAAGTTTTACAAATCAGAATTTGTAAAAAAGGTTTTTTTTACAATTCTAAGTTTTAAATATATTCTGATTTTCAATCATTTAATTTTTAAAAACCAGAATTTAAAATAAACATTTTTGAATTATTACATGTTTTTAGTTGCTGAACTTGTTGAAGCAACATGTTTATTGTAACTTTTTTCATGTCGCGCCTTAAGTAATTTTTTGAAAGGCTCTGCTGTATTATTTGCTAAAGATTAAAGAAATTGTTAAATTAAAAAATTTTTTTTTTTACAATTTGTAGAATCTTCCAATGTTGCACTTTTACAAATTATATCAATTTCAGAATGTGAATCAATAAAAGAATTAAATAAAACTTTGACTGAATTTAAAGAAAATGTTGCAAATTTTTCAAAAGAATTTGTTTCAAAAGGTGATGAAGGTGTTAATAAATTTAACTAAAATTTAAAAATAAAATTAAAAAAATTTTTTCTCCCTTACTTGAACTCCTTTTAATTGTAATCTAACACAAAATGTTGCATATTTTTCTAATGGTTCGTCCAAATCGACTTCAGAAAATTCCAATAATTCATTAGGAATAAGTTCAGGTTGTAAAATTAATTGTTCTCCAAAATTTTGGTTAATACATTCATATAAAAGTTTGTAAAAATCATTAGTACAGTTTATAATTAAATTTTCAAGACGTAGAATTACAAGAGTATCGGGAACTGAAAAAAGATAAATAAATAAAATCAGAATTTTATAAAAACAAATTTGTTTAAACCAGAATTTCAAACAAACTTGTTTTAATAAGTCAAAATTCTTTAATAAACTTGTTTTACAATTCTTAAATAACTAATCAAATCAGAATTAAAAACAAACTTGTTTTTAGAAATAAAACTCAGAATTAAAATAAAATCAGAATTTTATAAAAACAAGTTTGTTTATAATTCAATCAGAATTTTAAACAAACTTAGAAAAGTTCAAGCTTGTTTAACTTGTTTTAAAACTTGTTTAAAAAATCAGAATTTAATCAAAACCAGAATTTTTAATAAACTTGTTTTTACAATTCCTAAAATACCATTTTATTCCTTTATTTCAATTTGCTTTTACATATTTTAATTATTAATTGATTTTCTTTTAAAAAAATAAAGGCTTAAAGTAGAAAAAAGATATAAGCAAGAAGTATTCATTTCCATAAAAATGCATGTAATATATTTTTTCATTTTAATTCTTTTTCTCCTTTTTCATTCTCTTAGTGCCACCTATTTTTAAAAAAACAAGCACAATGGCAAAAATAAAAAAAACTATTTGACGTTACTATAACAGTCGAATATTATTTTATATTGCCCTTCAACCTTCAAGTATTTAATAATATAAACAATTCCCGGAAAACATTTTTATTTAATATTTATTGCTATGGGATACACTTAAAACGCGCTTGAGACAATTACTCTCTTAATATTATTTTAACATTAATTTTTAAGTTTCTTAAGTTTGTGCTGTTTAAGTTTGTAAAACAAGTTTGTTTAAAATTCTGAGAAAATCAAAACAAGTTTTATTTTAATTCTGATTTAGGTTTGTAAAACAAGTTTATTTCTAATTCTGATAGAAAACCAACTTGTTTTTAATTTCTATCAGAATTAAAAACAAACATGTTTTTATAAAATTCTGATTTTTTATTTTAATGTTTATTTGCCTTTACAGTTTTCCCCACAACTTGTGCCTTTACCCAAAACAATTAAAAACAAAAAAATTAAAAATGCCCTTTACAACAACAACACCAAAAACAACAACAATTAATCAAAATAGTGCAAGTGAATTATTATTAGTAGCAGGCGGAATAAGTGGAGGACAACAACAACAACAACAACAACAACAAAATTTAAATTCAAGCCGTAGACAAAGTGCAAATTCAAGGAATCGAACAGCAACAGGCGGTGGAACACCATTTTTTAGTTCATTATTAATGGCACAAGGAAGTAGTGGACGAGCAACGTTATTCGGAGGACCGTTTAGAGTTGTAAGTGAAATTTTAAAAAAATTCCTCAAAAAAATAAAAACAAAATCCTTATTTTACAAAAACAAAATGTATTTTTATTTCCTGAAAAATAAAGCTCTCTTAAAAACCTTTATTTCCCCCTCTTTCATTTTTCAAAAATATACAAACAAAATTGGCCTTCTATTATTATTTTTTCAATGAGGAAAAATTGGCACTAACCACATCATCCACATATAAATATCCTTTTCAAAAGCTTTTTTTAAAAAATTGAAGGTATTTATTACAAAATATTATCCAAAAAATTTTTTCTTAATCTAAAAATGAGTTCATTTTAAAAAAAAGTAAAAAAAAATTTAAAAAAATCCACAAGAAACACCAAAAAATCCATCAAAAATAACCCTAAAAATCCACAAAAAAACTTCCAAAAAAGTCACCCCAAAAAAGTCCAAGTAAAAAAAAAGAAGAGAAGAAAAGAATGTTCAATTCAACATCAAAAAAACATTCAAAAAGTTCATTATTCAGCAACGGAAAAAATAACAATAATAATGAAAGTGATGAAAAAAGTAGTAGCAGTTTATTGATACCAACGCCCTATTATTTTAATTTAAACAATAACAACACAAAAACAGAAGAAATTAATTCTGAAACAATTACAAATTCTGATAATAAAATTACAAAAGAAAGAAAAAATCAGAATTATTACAATTACAACTTTTTTACAACAACTACAAGTAGCAACAACAACAATGCTTCTAATACTATTACAAATAATTCAACAAGACTAAGTTGGATTAGAAGTTCTATATTAAATAAAAGATATCCTTCAATGACAACTAATACAACAATTGGCCTATCTTCTCGATTAAATTTAAAAAAACCAAATAAATTTAATCAAAAATCACAATCTTTGGACAATAATAATAAAAATATAAATAATGATTATAGAGAAAGTAGAAAAAGTATTCGTTCATTACAGGCAAAATTTGCTTCTTCATCTTCTGCTGAAAGAACGGATGATGGTGGTGGAAATTCTGCAATGAGAGGAGGACTAATAACAAAATTGGATAAATACACGACTGAGGAATTGAAAGAGTATAGACAGGTTAATTAAATAAAATAAACTTGTTCAGGTTTTGTAATTACAAATTGTAAAAAGAATAGAATAGATAAACTTGATCAGAATTTGTAATTTGAATATTGTAAAAAATAAAAGAAATAAACTTAACCAGAATTTGAAATTACAAATTGTAAAAAATAAAATAAAGAACATATTTTGTAATTACAAATTGTAAAAGCAATAGAATAAATTAATCAAAATTTAAAAATTGTAAAAAAACAAACTTATTAACTAAAAATATATTATTAAAGATATTCAACATGTTCGACGCTGACAGAAGCGGTGCTATTGGTATTGAAGAATTGGAGAGTGCAATTACAAATTTAGGAATGGATTCAAAACAAATTGATGTAGAAATGTTAATGAGAGAAGCTGATAAACGTGGAAATCATCAAATAGATTTTGATGAAGTAAATAAAAAATACTAGAGAAAGATATAAAAAAATAAATTTTTAAGTTTTGTGAAGTTATGAAAACAACAAGTGAAAAAACACAATCATGGAATGAAGTAATAAAGGAATGTTTCAATGTTTTTGATAGAAACGAGTCTGGATTAATTTCTAAAAAGGATTTTGATTTTGTACTGGTAAGATAATAAATTTTACAATTTGTAAACAGAAAAGACACTTAAATTTTACAAATTATAAAACTTGAAACAGAAGAAAATAAACTTGAATTAAACTTTTACAATTTGTAAAAGTTAGGTAAAAATAAACTTGAGTATGTAAAATCGAAAAATAAACTTGAATTAAAATATAAAAATAATAAGCTTAAAAATCAGAACACTTAAGATTTTTTTTAAAGCGCGAACTTGGAGATATTCAAAATAGCAGACTAATTGATGTTAGTTAATTTAAAAAAATAATTATTAAAATAAAAAATTTTTTTAAAGGAATTATTTATAGAATATGATGTGGATGGAGATGGTTTTATTGATTTTGATGAGGTAAAAAATTTAAAAAAACTCCAAAAAATTTTTCAAAAAAATTTTTTTTAGTTTTCATTTTTGGTACGAAATTATCTTACTGATGAAGATGTTTAAAAAATATAGACTTAAAAAAATTAAAAATGCTCACATAAAAAAAGAAAAAAATTGTTTTTTATATTAAAAAAATAAACCAACCAGCATGTGTAGTTCGAGCAGACAAATTTCTGTAAAGTTGTATTTCCTGGTGAATGTTGTTGTTGTTATTATTTTCAATCACAGATTGTAATTTGTGAAATGTGTAGGCAGTGAAATCTATAATAAACATTTGTTCTGAAGACATAAAAACATTCACAATTTGTAATTACAAATTGTAAAAAATAAACTTTAATTGAATTCAGAACCTTACAAATTGTAAAAAAGTTCTGAGAACATAAAACTTGTTAATTGTAAGAATTGTAATTACAAAAGGTGGAAAAGTTCTGATTGTTCTGATTTAATTATTCTACATTTTACAATTACAAATTGTAAAATGTTTCGAAGACAAAAAACATTCAGAATTTGTAATTACAAATTGTAAAAAAATAAACTTTAATTTAAAACTTATTCAGAATATTACAAATTGTAAAAAAACAAATTAAATTATAAACATACCGTTTTTGTTTGATATTCTTTCATTCTTGTTTATATTTTTTGTTTTACAAAAATTTCCATAATAAACAGAATAATGTTGTATTTTTATATTTATATCATCCAATAAAGGTGAAACATTTTCATTTGAATTATTATTTAATTGTTGTTGCTGCAATTGTTGTCGAAATAAATTTTCTCCCAAATGTTTTTGAAGCAAATTTTTTATTTGTGAAGCTAGACAGAATTTATTACAAATTAAAATTTTGTCACATTCAAAAAGCACAGCTTTATGTGAATTTTCATTTGAAGGAATATAGAGATTTAATCCATTAGTAAATTCAACATCAAGTTTACAACGAAGTTTAAGTAAATTATCAAACAAGTTTTGTTGTTGTTGTTGTTTTGATTGTTTATTCATTTCATTTTCAATAAATAAACGATCATAAATTTCAGAAAATTGAAGCCAAAAATCTAACAAAGCATAATAATAACGATGTGAATGTATATAATTAACTACAACATCGTTAATTATTTTTAGATTTAAATGAATATCAAAATCGTTGTTGTTGTTGTTTAAAGGGCAATTAAAGTTTCGTCGATTCCTTCAAAAAAAATAATAAAAAATTTAAACTAAAAAATTTTTTTCTCACTTTATAAGCTTCATTTGGATACATGGTGTTGATTTCCCGTTTAATTTATCAAAATTTCCAACTCGTAAACGTTGAGAATATAATTGTGAATTTTCATCGGTAAGTGAAAAACTATGTGCTTGCATCCATATAAGGATTGGGTCACTTGAAACGTTCAAATCTATCTGAAAAAAATTTTTACTTCTTAAAATTTTTATTCTTAATTTTTTAATTCTTAAAAAATTTCCTGTGATTTTCCTGATTTTTTAAAGAATTTTTCCAGAAAAAAAATTTCAAAAATCAAAAATTTTTTATTAAAAATTTATTCACCTGCACAGTAAACGTAGGCTTTTGAATATAAACAATACCCAATTTTGGAGTTAATTCACTCTTTGGATAATTCATTGATAATATTAAATTAGAAGAAATATTTAATTCAATATTCATAATATAATTGTTGTTGTTATTGTTGTCCAAAACATTTTTATTATTAATATCAGAAGTTGAACAAAAACCAAAAAAGTCTATTAAAAGTAGCCATGTTCGTCGATTAATAAATAATTCAACATTTGTTTGTTCATCGTCAAAATTTCCTGTGACAATACAATTTGCCTGAGAAAAACAAGTTTACTATAAATCAGAATTTTTTAAAAACATTGAAAGAAAAAATCAGAATTATTGAATTAAAAAATAAACTTGAATCAGAAACAGAAATTAAACTTAAAAATAAACTTGAATCAGAAACAGAAATTAAACTTTAAATTCTGATATTAATTCTGATATTATACAAAACAAAAACACACACCTTTCTACAACTTGTTTCAACTTCTTCATGTTTAGTAGGAATAAATACAACTTCAATACAATGTTTTTTCTTCTGATTTTGTTGCTTAATGTTTGAAACATTGTTTTCAATTTGTTGTTGTTTTGTTGTAGGCATTGTCTGATGTCTATTACAAACATTATTTTCTGTTTCACCAACAAATAAATTTTCATTTAATAAAGATGTTGAAGCTAAATTTGAAGAAAAATCAGAATTTTCAGTTGTTTTGTTGGGAGAAATGTTGTTGTTTAAATGTTTGGACCCGTTATTTGTTGTTAAATCTGGACAAGAAAGTGAACGAACAGTTCCATCAGGCTTAAAAATTATTTTTAATTTTTAAATTAAATCTTTAAAAGAATTATCAAAAAAAAATTCAAAAATAATTTTGAAAATTTACCACATTTTTATTAGGAGAAACAGACTTTTCCTTCCCAATTTTAAGCAACAAATCACTATTTTTGTTTGTTGTTTTCTCAAATAAATCTTTCAAATTAAACGAATCAAATCCAACATTAATTTTATTTAATTTTTGTTGTTGTAAATGTTTTTTAATAAAAGTAAAAGATAACCCACAAACACTAGCAAGAACAAAAGATGATGACGATGATGTTTCTATTGTTGCAAAGTTTGATTGTTCGTTTGAAGTTGTTGTTTTTGTTGGAGTAAAAACAAGTATATTCTTACCAAATGTTTTTGTTGTTGTGTTTGTTGTGTTTTTATTTTTATTAATGTTGTGTTCATATTTTCCTGTTTTAATTGATGTTTGTTTTAAATTCTGATTGTTTTTGTCATTTGTTGTTGTGTTTTTCTGATGTTCAGAATTATTTTTATTCTCCCCAACATTAAATTCTTCTTCCCCAACATTGTTGTAAACATCGTCAATATCAAAATTTAATGGGAACAGAATAGAATTTGAGGTACGTTTTCTTCTTGTTCTTTTTGGATTGTTCTGTTTTGGCAATGTTGATAAAATACAGTCTTGTGCAGCTTTTTGACTTCTTAGTTCAATTAAAAGCTGAAAATTATTTTCTTATTTTATTATTAAGTTAAAAATACCTCAGGTATTGTTGCAGAAATAAATATTTGATGAAGAATTAGAGAAGATTCATCTGATGATTTAAAAGTAGTTGAAAAATTGCTGGTAGATGGAGTTGAATGCTGAAAGCTCTGAAATAATTTTTTAACTTTAAAAAAATTTTTTTTTAATTTATTTTTTAACTATTTGAGATTTTAATCTTTTATAATTTTTCCCATTTTAAATATTACCCAAATTTAGAATTTTTAAAAGAAAAAGTATGAAAGCCGTTTCCATAGTAATAAAAGCCCCAAAACAACAATAAAAACTTTAAAACTAAAAATATTAGTTTTAATTCTTATTAACAACAAAATTTTATTTGTTTGAATAAAATTACGATTTTTATTGTTTTAATTAATGTTTGTTTTAAATTCTGATTACATATGTTTTATTGTTTTAATTGATGTTTAGATTAAATTCTGATTTTTTCTGTTATAATAAATTAATGTTTGTATTAAATTCTGATTTTGTATTTCACAATTATAATATGTTTTTCTGATTTTATTTATTTTTTTTTTGTTTTAGAATAAAATCTGAAACACAAAAACAATGTTGCTTTCAAGATTTCGACGAAATAAAAAATCAGAAGAAGATAACAACAACAACAAAAATAATAAAAAAGAAACAAGTAAAAGACAAGAAAGTGAAGATGAAACAAAAGAAGGATTATTTAAAAAATTAAATAAATTTTTAGAAAAGCGTGATTATATGGGGGCAATATCTTTACTTGAACATAAAATTAAAAAGAATGAAAAAATAAATTCAAAAAATCATGAAGAATTGATGAATTTAAAATTATGGTTAGGTTATTGCCATTTTCATGCCGCAAATTATAGAAATGCAAAAAATATTTATGAACAAATGTTGGGGGATAAACATTGTCCTAATGAAGTTTATTTATATTTGGGATGTTCATTTTTCTTTTTGGGTTTATATGAAAATGCCAAAAAAGTGGCAGAAAAAGGTAAAAAAGGCAGAAATTAATTTTAAAAATGTTTTTAATTTTAAAGCATCCAAATGCCCCCTACAAACAAGATTACTCTTTCATGTTGCTCACAAAATTAATGATAAGAAAAGCCGTATGTTTTTTATATTTAAACTAAAGTTTTGTATTTTTGTTTTGATGTTTTTGTTGTGTTTTTATTTAAATGTGCTTGTTTGATATTTTTAGTATGTTTGTTCTGTTTTATTTTGATGTGTTTTTAGATGTTTTGATTAAATGTTGTTAATGTGTTTTTGTTTATTTTGTTTTAAATTTGTTAAAATCAAATTCTGATTTTGTATCTTTTGGTTTCTGTTTGTTGTGTTCGTTAAATTCTCATTGTATTTTTTGATGTTTTTGTCAAATTCTGATTTGTATTTATTGATGTTTTTATTAAATTCTGATTTTTATTTTTTAGTTGTTTCCCACCACGGACAGCTAAAAGACACAACAGAGGACCAACTTTGTTTAGCTTCTGTTCATTATCTTCGATCACATTACCAACAAGCCATAGACATTTACAAAAAAGTTTTAGCCAAAAACAAAAATTTTTTAGCAATAAATGTTTATATGGCTCTTTGTTATTATAAATTAGATTATTATGATATTTCTATGGAAATGCTACAAATTTATTTGGATAAATTTTCTGATAGCCCTATTGCAGTTAATTTAAAAGCTTGCAACCAATATAGATTATATAATTCTAAAGCAGCAGAAAATGAGTTGAAAGCTTTGAAAAGTATGTCTACTAGTGAATTGAATTTTGCAAAGGATATTATTTTACATAATACAGTAAATTAATTTTTTAAAAATAATTAAGACCCTACAATAAAATACTCTAAATTAGGAATACAACTCAATTTAAGATATCTTTTTCCGAATTTAATTTGTGGGCTAGGCAAAGGGAGCTACTGGGTACGGAAGGAGCTAGAAGTTTGAACAAGATCGATGGAGCCACTAGGTGCAGAGAGTTTCCTAAGCAATACACCCTATTAAAGCCACACTGTATCCCCCAACGGTATATCTTATAATTAGACCCGACTAAATTCAAAAAATAAAGGTTGTATTTCGCAATGGAGACGGAGCTTTACAATTACTTCCAACACTCGTTGATATTGTACCAGAAGCTCGTTTAAATTTAGCTATTTATCATCTAAAAAAGAACGATACAGATGCCGCATTTGTATTAATGAAAAATATAGAACCACAAAGCACTTATGAATATTTACTTAAAGCTATTACATTTTGTATTAAAGGAATAGAAGAAAACTCGGTAATTTTGCGAATTAAATACTGAAAAACACCATTTTTTAAAGCAAGACTTATTAAACGCGGCAGCAGGATTTTTCAAAATTGTTGGAGAATCACCAGCAGAATGTGATACAATAATAGGAAGACAAAGCATGGCTTCTGCTCATTTTTTAAGAAAACAGTTTGATGAAGTTCTAGTCTATTTGGATTCAATAAGAGTAAGAAAAAAGGCTCTAGTTCAGTTTATGAGGACAATGAGGAATATAACGAATAAACTAAACCAATGAACTCATAAAGGTTCATTGGACGTACAAACTAGGCTAGAGTCAAAAGAAACCCAAAAAAATTTTCAAAGAATTTCCAAAAAAATCCTTAAAAAATTTAGACATTCTTTTCAAACGATGAGATCTTCAATTTTAATTATGGACAAACACAACTTATGTTAGACAATTTTGTTGAGGCCGAAAAAATTTTAAAACAAATAAATGGACATCAAACAACTTCAACACTAATTTATTGTCTTTGCTTAGCTCGCGCCCAAATTGCTAATGGGAACGGAAAAGAAGCTTGGGGAGTTTACCAAAAAGAGAAACATATTCCAAATTCACAAATGATTTTAAGACTGATTGCTAATGATTGTTATCGGTGAAGAAAATTTTTTTGATAATGTAAGGAAGGGAGATTCAGCTGACTTAGCACTTAAAAAGCTTACAGGGCGTGGGTTTTAAGATTTATTAAAGGGAAGGTGAAAGCATTGCCCTCAATAGCTCATAATCACTCATGGCAGTAAAGCATTCCTGCACATGGTGAGCGAATGCCTCTAGCAATAACTGCCACAGGAGGTCGCAGGACCAGAGGTCGCAGGATGCCTGCTCAGCTCGCTAAACCTTTATCTCCTCATTGTTACAATAAAATTTATTTTTTCAGTTTGGAAGATTATTTAATAGCAGCAAAAGCTTTTGATGAAATGGAAAAACGTGAAAATCGAATAAATAACCAACAAAATTATAATTATTCTAAACCAAAATGTGCAGCATGTATTGGAGTAGTAAAAATGTTTACAGCTGATAAATGTAGTTTAGATGAATTACGTGAAGCTATGCGAATATTAGAACGTGATAAAAGTAGTGAAGCGGGAGAAGCAATTAAAACAATAAATAAATGGGCAATGGAAGTTAATGTGTATTTTTGAGAAAGAGAGAAAGTAAAAAAAAGACAATTTTACAAATTGTAAATTTGTAAAAATTCTGATTTGTAATTTTGAGAAATTTTGATTTTTAATTATTAAAACTTCTGGCTAATATTTTTTCAGAATTTGTAAAAATAAATGTTTATTTAGAATTCTGATTTTAAGAATTTGTAAAAACACATGTTTAAATAAAATTCTGATTTTCAGAATTAGTAAAAAACAAATGTTCATTCACAATTCTGATTTCAGAATTTGTAAAAAACAAATGTTCATTCACAATTCTGATTCCAGAATTTGTAAAAACACGTGTTTAAATAAAATTCTGATGGTTATAATTTGTAAAAAAATTTTCACCCACCTTATTATTTTCCTCCACTCTTCCAACAATCTCTCGTAATGTAGCAATAAAACAATCATCAGCAAGCATAGCAAGAGGAGCACAACAAATATTTAATTCATGATATATTTCCATTTTTGGTGCCAATCTTTTATAAAATAATTCAACTATTGGAAAAGAAAATTTTTTATTGTTTGTTGTATTTTCATTTCGTCTTCCAATTGTAAACAATAAATTTGTTGTAATATCAGAATTTGATAGTATATCTTCTTGGAAACCACAAAAAAGGGATTCGTCATTATTATTTTTGGATAAATCATTGGAGTCCTAAAAAAAAGTTTTTTTTATTTTTTTGAAAATAATTTTGAAAAAATTTTGAGAAAATTGAGAAAAGTTTATTTTCTCGAATTTTACAAAACTCCAAAAAACAAGCTTATTTTAAGTTTTACAAATTGTAAACTCTAAAGAAACAAGTTTTACAATTCTTCTCCGAACAAGTTTTTACAATTTTCCCCCCTTCATTACCTTTTTCCTTTCCTCACTATTATTTATAAAATGTTGTTGTTGTTGTTGCATTTGTTGAATACTTAAATCCCCCACATTTATTGACATTTCTGTTCTATGTTCTTTTGGTGAAATCTGAATACGTCCATTAAGTTGATCCAAATCAAATGTTAACATTAATAAATTAATTTTTTGATGTTGTTGATTTTCATTATTTTCTTGTTTGGAGGCCTTAAAAATTTCAAAAAAATTTTCTTCATATTAAAAATAAAAAAAATTAACAACAAAAAAAAACCTTATCAGTTGCTATACGTAAATGAACACGTGCAAAATTAATAACAAGTTCAGCCAATAAATTATCACGACGTAAAATATTATAATCGTCTAAAGTGTCATTCAACATCTAAAAAAATTAAAAAAAATTTTTTTTTAATTTTAAAAAAATTATCCAAACCTGTAAAATTTCAGTTTCCATTCTCTTTTCAATTTCTTCCAATTCTGGATTTAGTGCATGATCTCTCCTAGGACTAGTTAATTTTGGTGTAGATAAATTATTTAAATAGACAGAATCATTTAATATCAAATCATTTTCTTTTTCTAAAAACTCTGAAAAATAAAATTTTTGTTTTTAAGAGGTTAAAAATATTAGCTTGAACATTCTGGGGGTTTCCGGCCCGAAAGCCATAAACCGGGTATTTTGATAAAATCTAAATTTTAGAGGTTTGCGGGGTTGAAGTCAGGAAATCCAATCCAAGGTTAATTTTTAAAATAAATCTGGACAGACTTTTTCCCAGATGGGGCCCAATAAATTAAAAAGTTCGAAACTTAATAAATAATCTAAAAAATATTTAAAGTATACCATTATTTTTCTCTTCAGATCCAAACCAATTAGTCATCCAATTTAACCAACCACCTCCTCCATTTTGTTGTTGTTGATTAATTTTTGAAATATTATTATTTTCTTCTTTTATTATTTCCTGTTCTGCTTCAATAATTTGAAAAGGACTTGACGTTCTTGAATTTTCATTAGAAGAAAATTGTAATTTAAGTTCTGACAACATTTTTTGAAAAACAGCTTCACGGAGAATGTGTAAATCCTTAAAATTTAAAAGATTTTTCAATAGGATTGACACGGCCGGTTAATTTTCGTTAATGAGGTCGAAAAGAAAATTTAAAGGAAGCAACGAAAAAATTTAAAGAAACTAACCGTATAACTAAAATCAGCCCCATGTTCAATTTGTTTAATTAAAGTTGTTTCTTCATGTGAATATTTTGGAGCGTTAATTGTTAATTTATTTGCGTCAAAAGAAGGAGAAGGAACATTTTGAGATCTCAAAAAATAATTTTTTTCTTAATAAAATATCAAAAATGTTCTAATAGAAGCCCATCTCCCCTGTTAGAAACCCTCGGAAAAAATCACCATTGCAAAATAAACGCTCTGAGACTTTTATTAGAATATTTATGACAAAAAATTTTCCTTACCCTTTTAACTGACTCGTCAAAAAACAATTTAATCTGTGTCGATAAGCCTTACAATAAGTATTGACTAGGTGTAGACGGGCAAATAAAGCTTTTGGTTCACGACAAATATTTTTATTACGAATTTGTTCCAATTGGCGATTTATTGCAAATTGCCACCAACGCTTTGGACTTTATAAAGGAATTCATTAAAAATATTTTTTAAAAATTTAAAAAAAACCTAGAAATTATAGATGTATTTGGACGCCATTTACGATGTGGACGGGCACGTTCAAACATTGACCAATCATCCATAAATCGTTGGATTTGAGCAATTTGTTTTTGGGTTAATTCCAATTCAATTCTTTGAGAGCGAATATTGAACTAGAAAAAATTTTTTTTAGAAATTATTTTCATTATTCCGGGATGAATATCTGTGCCCTACGGACAACGATCAATAAGGTCGACGTTTTGAAAAAAAATTTTTCAAAAAAATAAAAAAACCTTAAAACGAGGTATTAGAGTAGAACGTAAAGGAAAACGTGAATTATTTTTTTCCATTCTCAATTCTAATGTAAATGGTTGTAAAATGTAAGCATTATCTGATGGAGCAGAAAAGAATCCCTTGAAATTAAAAAAATTTCTGAAAAAAAATTTAAAAAGTAAAAAAAACTTTTAACAAATCCAAAGAAAGGGGCAATACAATAGGAGAGTCATTCAAAGTATTTTCAGGATTCCAATAAATTGAGAAACCTTTAACATCAAATTTTTTGAAAATATTAATTCCCTCAGTTGGATCGACAAAACCAACACGCTGAAAAAAAAGAAAAAAATATTCAAGGTTGAAGATGGATAAAAATGGGTGTTTAGAAACAGATTTCAAAAAACAAAAGACGAAAAACGAAAGTCAATTTAAAAATCAGAACAAGAATGGAAAAACAACAAAAAAAGGAGAAAGACAAAACTGGCAGACCACTGTTACAGATCAGGGATATCACTGGTTGGGGGAAAAATCGGGCGAAGTTAAGGTCGAAAAAAAACCCGGTTCGGGTCTAGAATCAGAGATGAGGGACTTTGAATAAATCTGCTACAATATTTAAAATTTTACCCATTGAGCATTTGTTGTTTGCACATTCAAAGAATCAATTTGAACTCCAAAATTAAAATCAGTAGCCTCATATTTTATATGTACATTTTCAACTAGAATCTTTAAAATTAAAAAATATTTTTTTATTTAAAAAATCTTTATTTAATTCAAACTTGTATATTAGAAGAAATAGTAGAAAGTAATGAAGTTGTTCCCCACCAAGAATTTTGTTCTTCATTTTCATTTAATTTAATTCCAAGTTGTGAAAGGAGTTTTTTCTGAAGAGAATATTTTTTCGGAAAACATTTAAAAAAATTATTTTTAAGTTTGCCCTAATTTACTCCAAAATTAAAATCAGTAATTTTGGAGTAAATTACTCCATCGGGGTTGGAAGCAAATAGAGACTGTCACATAGGAAGATCCCCTACCCAATAGACGTTATTAGGAAATACAGCGGAACCTCACTATAGCGTTTAGGGATTCAACAAATATATTTGGCGTATCTTAAATAGAGAGAAGACCACTTTTTGAAAATTCTGCTCGTCAGAATTTTGCCCACCTTCTGCCCCCTGGATAATCCCTTAGCTAAATTAAGAAACTCGACAATAAATTTAAAAAACCTTTTGTTCAATTTCCAACTCATCAAGCATTTTTTCCAAATTTTGTTGCTTAAATTGTTCAACAATTTCAACATCATAATTAGAAGAATAAGGCCCCAAAAGCACCAAAAAATCGCGTATTCTTAAAATCCATGGTTGTGAACGAATTCTAGTTAAGGGCACTTGAAGTTGTAATTTCCCAATTAATCCGTGTTTTACTTGCAAAGGAATATCAAATTTTCTAAGAGAACTAGTTCGAAGAGGGACGTTTTCCAAATCAACTTGACCTTAACGTAAAAAAAATAAAAAAAAATATTTTGCACAGTGGCAGTGGTGAAAATCACTTTAAAGTCGTCCCTGTATGGCACTTAAACAGATAGCCGCTCCAGTGGGGAAGGCAGTCGGACTCAAATTTGCTTGCTACCGAGGCAATAAGTTGATATACTGAGTTTGATATATTGACCTGGGCTTGCATTCCAGGAAAAACCCAAGAAGGTCAAAAAATGCCTGGGCCTGGACAATGGGTACAGGAAAAATCCAGGCCTTAGATCTAGCTCGATCACTACTACTAAATAGTATCCCTCTTCTTAACAACCCTGCCTCCCAAAAAAGAGAAGGGCCTTGCAATAACAGACAGGTCGAAGGACGGTTATCTACGGTTATCCTTTTACCTCTCCATTACTAAATTTAATTTTTTAAAAAAACCTTGAAGAAAAGCAACCGAAAGTTGATCAGTATTTAAAGAAAAGTATTCGCCAATATAATTATTTAGAATCCAAGCAACAAGGTTTTCTAACATTTTCGTTTATTTTTTAAAATCTGAAAATTAAAAAAAATTAAATAAAAATTGACAAATTTTTGAAAAAAAATCTTCAATAACAAGCTAGACAAACAATAAAAATAATTTGAGAAATGAAATTAGAGAACGTGAAATAATAATAAACGTTAAAGAAAAAAAATAAAAATGCAAAACGCCAAAAACAATTTTTAATTAATTTAACTTTTTGCCTCTAGCGTCTCATCTTTTCTTATTCTCTCTCTCTCTTCTCATTTCTATTATTTTTTACTTTACATATTTTGCCAATTCCATATTTTGCCAACAAGGGTTAAAACTTACGTTTTGTCAAGAAGCTGTTGTGTCAAAACGTCATTTTTTAGCCTTATTGGCAAAATATGGAATTGACAGAATATGGGGAGGCCCTATTATTTTTTGTTTTGTCCTAGAAACAAGTCAACTGAACAAAAGAGCTCAAAAATATCCAGCTGTAAATTGACAAAGAAGCAATAAAAGAGGATAACTGGCATAATTAATTGCTTGATTCTTCTTTTGTTTCCGATAATTGATTACTTAATTCGAAAAAAAGATTAATTAAATTAATTTTAAGAGATAAAAATGGTTTTAGAAATGACTGGAAGTATTTCAAGTAACAAAAGCTCTTCTTCTTCAACTTCTACTAATTTAGTGTTAGATAATGAAATTGAAACAATAAAAAAGACACCAATGAAAGGGACAGTTGAAAACAACAACAATATTGAACAAATTACACAATCGCTAGTTCAACGACTTCAACCAAATGAACAAGGAAAGAGAATTAGGCTTTATAGAAATGGAGATAGATTTTTTAAGGTTTTTTTTAAATTTATTAGACTTTAAGTCATCACTTGTCTTTAGTTCCAAAACCTTTAACATTCCCTTTTTCCAATCTTCCCTTTTCCAGAGGAAACCCGTGGGTCGAGGCCTAGAGAAACCCGTGGGTCGGGGCTTTCCCTTTTCCAATCTTGGTTTGAACCAATGTTTGAGGTTTTGCTATACTTTGAGCCTCGTCCCACGGGTTTTCCTCTGCCCAGACCAAGACTCTGGCTATGTCAATGGATTTGGGAGACTTTAAAATTTTTATGTCGTTATTTTATTTGTTTAGAACCCTGACAACCCTTTTCTGACAACTTAAATGCCCTCCAACATTACCATTCTACCCAATAAATTCCATTTTCCTCTGTCACCAAAGTTCTTTCATCTATACATTTTTTACAATTTTCAGGGAATTTGGTATACAATAATTCCTTCATTACGTTCCTGGCCAGCATTCCTCGAAGATTTACAAAAAATACATTTTCTAATTGATTCACTTGCTCTACCTCACGGTGTCAGATTTGTCTTTCGCTCAAATGGGGGTGAACCATGCAATGGATTGGAAGAATTGAGACACGGTTTGACAATTTTTTTCAATTAAAAATAAATTTTCTAAAGGTCAAAGCTATGTAGTTTCTTCAACCGACAAATTTAAACGGATAGACTATGCAAATGCAGCTCAACCAATTTGGTCATTTGTTTCAAATAAATTAACTAATGAGCCAACAGCTTCGGGATTAAGGGAAACTTTTCAGAGGGTTTGAAATTTAAATTAAAATATTTTATTTCTGGTAAAATTGTCGTTTACGGGCCCTCTTTTTTCTCTTCAAGTTTTTCTATTAATGTTAGACTGCCTTGATTAGGGTTGAGGTTTTCGAATCGGGCCGACGTTCGAGTCATTTTTTTTTCGGGCCAAAATTCAATGCCCGACTCGATCTTTCGTATCGGGCCCCCAATCCCTCTTGATTGTTTATTAGCAAAAAAGGGGAAATTGTGAAGGAAGAAAGCAATGTCTGACCACTCTATGCATCCATAGCAAACAACTTTGGGTAGGGAAAAAAGTGGTCCAGTAAACGGCAATTTTTACCAAATTTTGTTTAGGAACCCAATGAATTTGTCAAACCCAGAATAATTACAATTATTCGTAATGGAATCAAGCCAAGACGAGTAGTGCGCCATTTACTTAATAAACGGACAGCTCAATCATTTGATATGGTTTGTTTATTTTTTTAAGTGACCATTTTTTTTATCTTGTTGTCTTGCTCTTATCTTTGACCGACTTTTAAAAATAAGTCGGTCAAATTTGAAAAAAATAAGGCGGCGGGAATTTTTTTTTCAAAATTCTTTGATAATTTTGAAATGAACGGCTGATACTTTTTTCTGATTTTTCTTCCCACTTTTTTATATTTTTATCATCTCTTTTAAGAAATGGTCAATTTAATTTTCTTTTTAAATCAAAAAAATATTTTTATTTATTTTTTTTTCAGGTCATTAGCGACATTACTTCAAAAATTAAATTAAACAGTGGAGCAGTCCGAAAGCTTTATTCAATTAGTGGGAAACAGGTAAATTTATTTAGTAAGGTTCGAGGCATTGTTGTGCTAGTAACTCTCACCGAATTTTTGCCTGTTTTAGTCTTTCATGTTTTGCTTTTTAAATTAACTTCGCATTTTTTTCTTTCGCTTTTTACAAGCGACATTTGCCTTTTGGCTAAATATGAAAGACGAAATACCAAAAAATGCAAAAATTCGGGGGTCACACTCCTGGTATGAGGCGTTTGGTATCACGTCGTCTCCCATTTAATAAGGAGATGCTATTAAAATTTTTTTAAATTTGTTCTGTTTAGGTCAACACATTAGCAGACTTTTTCTGTGACGATTTTATTTTTATTGCTTACGGAACAGAACGTATTTGTTGTGATGATTTTAATGTTGTTTCTGAAGGTTTTTTTTAATTTTAAAGATCTTTTAAATTAAAAATTTTTTTTTAAAAGAATACAAAAGAATGGAAATTGGTGGAAGAACACCAATGAATCGACATCAACAACAACAAGGAAAATTTCGTTTACGTCCAACACAAATGAGAATGCTTCGAAAACGCAATCCTAACGATTTTCGATTAAAAACGGGTGGAGATGGGAGGCATATGTTTAAAGAAGGGAATGATAATGAACAAGTTCAACTTGAAAATTCTGGTTAAATTTTTTTTAATTATTTTTGGGGTTTCGGAAGTAGGGTTTTCTGAACGTTTAAAGTTTCCTTTCTTCTCCTTTTGGTTTCCGAAAGGGGTTTTGTAGTTTTCCTGATGATTAGATTTTTTAAATATTATTTTTGGGGGTTTCCAGGCGGGTTTCTTTTGTACTTTTCCTAAATTTTTTTGTAATTTTTTCTAGATAATTTTTTTTATTATTTTTCTTGTTGAATTTATACTTTTTTCGTGGATTTATTCTATTTTTTAGCTCCTTTTTTGGATATGAATTTTTCCTGGGATCATTTTTCATAATCCCTCGCCTTGACTACTGGCTGTTTCTTCATTTATTGACTTTTAATTTTTTCAATTTTTAACATAGCTGCAAATGTTGTTTTACCTTCTGATTTGGCTGAACGTTGCCATATTATTTCACTTCTTGGTGATGGAAATACTGCTTTTGTTTATAAAGTTGCCTTTCTTGTTGAAACGAGTAATTTAAATTTAAATAATGATCAACAACAAGAATGGTCAACAGAAGCATTAAAAATTATTCGTCGTTCAACATTAGAAAATCCAGAAGTTTTAGCTTTAGTTCAAACAGAAATTGAATTATTAAAAATGTTAAAACATGAAAATATTGTTCAACTTTATGATTGTATAGCACATCCAAATGGTGATTGGTTTATTAGAATGGAATGCGTACCGGTTAGTTTTTTTTGATTTTATTTTTAAAAATTTTTTTACCCAATCTTCACTATAATATACCACTAAATCAGGGATGGGTGTTGGATTACCTGAAACTTGAGCTGAGATTTGGAATTGTTTTTGTCTCGAAACCCGATCCAAGCAACATTTTAAAGCCCCAACCTGTCTTTTATTCTTAAATCGGCCAAACCCAATAAGGTTGAGCTTACTACCCATTACACATTTTATAAGGCGTTTTATTAAAAATTGCTCAGCAACTGGGCTTCTCTCCTATTTAAAACACACCGGCTTATAAGAATGATTTTTGAATTCCTAATGGGTTTTCCTATAGCGATTAATACTAAATAAATTAATTTTAGGATGGTGATCTATTTGAACTTCTTCGAAAGAGGCGAATGTTTACTGAAACAGAAGTGTAAGAACTGTTTAAAAATTATTTTTAAATTAAAAAAAAATTTTTCAGGGCAAGCTGTGCTGATTGTCTCTGCCGTGCATTAGCTTATTTACACACTGAACATTTAATAGTTCATAGAGATGTTAAATTGGAAAATTTATTGGTTTATTATATTCCTGACAATCAATCTGGGCAGCGTTTAATGATTAAATTGGCAGATTTCGGATTAGCTTGTCAATTGGAGAGTGCAGACCAATTATTGTATTTTTTTATTAATTTTGATAAAATATTAAGAAAATTTTTTTAAAGAATTTTACTTTGTGGTACACCAACATATGTAGCGCCTGAAGTGCTTGCTGAATTTGGGTATTCATTTAAGGTAGTTATAGTAGAATAATATGTATTAATAAACTTTTCCGGAAAATATATTACACTCTATTTATTTCTCTCTGATTTTTCCGGAAAATACTAGTATATTCTTATATTTTCCGGAATACTTTCTATTCGTTATTTCTAATTCGTTCCGGAATTTATTATCCTTTCCTGAATATTTACATGTGGTTATTTTTATTTTTATATTATTTTTCCGGAAGGATTTAACGCCGATTTTTCCGGAATATCTTTAATTTACTAGTTAAAAATATAGTTTTTTTCGGAAAATGTATATTTATATTTTTAATTATATATTATTTTCCGGAAAATATTACCGGAATTTTATTTTCAATAATTTGTCTATTTATTTATCCTTCCGGAAAATTATTTTTAATTATATATTATTTTTCCGGAACACATTTCCGGTTTTTTTTTAAATTTATTTGTTAATTTAAAAGGCTGACTGTTGGAGTGTTGGAATAATTCTCTATTGCCTTCTTTGTGGTTACCCACCTTTTGGAGTTGATGAACCTGATGATGTTTTATTTAATCGAATTTTACGTGGACAATTTCATTTTCCTTCGCCTGTTTTTGATTCAATTAGTAATTCGGCTAAATTATTAATTACTCGATTATTAAATACTGATCCGTTTATGAGAGCATCAGCAACAGATGTTGTAGAGTGGCATTGGACTAAAGTGAGGGGAAAATTTTTTTTGATTTTTTTTGGATTTTTCGAAAAATTTTTGAATTAAAAAAATTTTTTTTAACTTCAAAAAATTAAAAAAAATTTTATATAATTTTTTTTCAAAATTTCCAGGGTCTATCTAAAGTCTCACAAGAAAATGAATTAGAAGCTGAAGAACAATTAGCTATAGCAATAGCAGGAATGTTAATGTTAGATGATGATGACGATGAACAACAAAAACAATATTCTGATGATTTTGCAATGTCAGAATCTTCAGCAGAATTTTTCTTTTCTCGTAGAGCAAGTATGGATGAATTATTATGTGAGGATGATAATGAAGAAGAAGAGGAGGGGAGAGGAGGAGAAGATGGAAAAATGTTGCTATTTTCTTCTATTGCAACAACTACTGCTACAAATGTGTAAGAAGAAAAAATTAAAAAAAAATTTTTTTAAGTCCAAAGAAAGTTTGGTAAAAATTCAAGTTAGTACCACCCAAATCCCCCCCCCCCCCATATTTTTCCTTCCTCAAGTATTATTCTAAAAATGGTCAGACTTGCTTCCTTTTCAACCCTTTTATTGACTGTTTTATGCCATAGGGGGAGATAGAGTGAAGTTGAGAAACGAAGCAAAGTTTGACCATTTTTAATACTTTGAGGAAGGAAAAAGAAGAGGGGGCGAACTTGACTTTTACCAAAATTTAAAAAAACATTTCTTTTTAATTTTAAAATTTTTTTGTTTGTTTCTAGATTTTCTTCGTCTGCCATAGCTACAGCTTCATTTTCTGCTACTACAAATTCCGTTTCTAACCCTCCAAATGCTTCAATTTCAACAGATGTTACAAAATTAATTAGAAGTGATTCACCTTATGAATTCCCCCCAATTCAATTACCTCCAATATCACAATCTTTATTAGCTACAGCAATGCCATCATTGTTACCTTCATCTAATACAGACCTTAATTTACTTGAACAACAACAGCAACAACAAACATCTTCCTCTTTAGCTTCTTTAGCAACAGATAAACGTAAAAGACAACGTGGTGATTCAATTAAAAAACATCAAAATATTAAAATTGATTTTCAACAACCCCAACAAATAAAACTTCAACAAAATAATGAAAAAGAAGCTTCTTCTTTAGCAGCAGTTGATAAAATAATTACAAGTTGTATTGGTGGAATTAATAAAGAAACTACTCAACAAACTACACCAAGAATGCAACGTAAAATAATTTTACCCCAACAACAACAATCAGCTACAAGTATAAGACGTAAACAAAATTTACGTCATATATCTTTAGATGATAATGGAGTAAATGATGATAATAATGAAATTGGAAGAATTGCTGTTACAAATATAAATAATAATAATACACCAACAGCAGCAGCAACAACAACAACCAGAACAACAACAACAGCAGCAGCAAGTACAGGACGAAGACAAAGAAGGACAGCAACAATCAGATAAATTTTAAAGAAAATTAAAATATATATTTATACAGTTGGACGACCCCCAATGGACCTCTCACTATTAGATACTTCGAAAATTTTAAAATTGTATCATAATGAGGTATCATAAAGAGGGTACCCAATTTTCTTTTTAATAAGCTCTTTTGTTACTAATTTTAAAAATTTAGTAAATTGTACATATATCTCCAATTAAAGTTGGTGGTCATGGGAAATCCTGTAATAATAAATATACACGAACCGTAAATTTCCGGCGGATATCCTGTCTCTTTCGGATCCGGATATCTTGCTCCACCAACCTTATTTCTTTTAGATAGCCAATATAGGGGGGGGGGCGGTATTTAATAGTGAGATCCAAAATTATATATATATATTCTTTTTTATTATACATTATATATACCTACTTATATATTATATATAAATATGTAAAAATTAAAAATTTTACAATTAAAAATACACAATTTTTTTGAAAATTTTTTATAGGTTTTTAATCATTAGGTTCTTAATCAGTATGGGCAAGAAAGCGTTTCGTTAACTTTTGGCCTTTTCTTGTTTTCAATTAACATATATTTTTTGAGTTTATTTTGAAGGTCCTTCTTTAAAAAATTTTTTTTTTGGAAAATAGTCTTTCCTCTCTGCCAAAAAAAATTAAATTTATTTTAAAAAAGGGGTGTTTGTGTGTATGTGTGATTGATAAAAACCTTGAAGAAAAGTTTTTTATATTTATCAGATTTTATTTTCTTCAGTGACGTGTAAACTAATTATTTTAAATTTTAAAAACATTGAAAATTAAAATTTGAAAAAAAATTTTAATTCTATATTTTCAGCAAAAATCACTTTTCTTTAAAATTAATGACTTTTGGGGGTCAAGTGTGCATAGTATATGTATTTTTATAATAGTTTCCAAAATATTCTTACAAAATTAGAAAGCGTTTTTATAAAAAAAAATATAATAGTGAAGGCTTTTAATTTAAATAATATTCTTGACCCAATTTTTTTAGCATTTTCATAATTATTTTTTTCCTAGTTTTTAAAAAAATATAGGAAAATTCTTTGTAAAAATCCCTAGAAAATTTAAAAAAATGGCTTAAAATTCTAATTTTGTTTTTGCATTTTCCTTGAAATTTCCTTATATTTACAACATATCTTTCTCTCTCATTTTTGATAATCACCTAGTAGTTAATCTATTTAATCCATAAATCCCAAAAAATATTTTTATCTTTTATCTAATTGAAGTTAAATCGCTTCTTTCCTTATTTTTATAGTAGTCATCTCCTCTCTTGCCCTCTTTTTTTTCTTTAAAATTTGTTCAATATTTTCATGTGTGGTGTGGTTGACCATGAATATTTTTTTCAAATTTTTAAGGAAAAATGCTGCTCAATTTATTTTTAATAAAATTGTTTATTAAAATTTTTGGCTTGTTTAAAATTTTATTTGTCATTTTTGTCGATTCAATAGGTATTTTCTCTTTAATTTTTTTATTAAAATTTAAAAAGATGTTTCACTCCTCGATTGTTCTTGTCAACGTTCATTCCACCCAGTTTGTGGGACTGATCGACAAACATATGATAGTCTATGTTTGTTGGATTGTGCGAGGAGATATGACCCAGGCAAGGAAGGGAGAAAAATATTTTTATAAAGATCCTTTAGGTCTGACCCTTGCATATGAAGGAACTTGTTGTCCATCTGCCGACCTTTGCGCTGATTATTTTGACCCTGTCTGTGATCAATTTGGTCTGTAACTGTCTTAAATCCCCCCATTTTAAAGTAATATATTTTAGGGAATTTTTACGCAAATGACTGTATTTTCGACTTTCACAAATGCGCACAACGTAGGAGCGGTGGACCTTTAATAATTATTGAAGGGAGAGGGGAACAGGCATGCGCAAATGCTATTGCAGCTGCTGCAGCAAAACAACAAACAAAAAATAATAAAAAGAATAATAATTTAAATAATAATATTAAAAGAAATAATGAAGAACAAGTTAATAATGGAAGATTATTAATATCAAAACCGCCCCCTTGCCATTTCTTTTGTGATGAAACTATTGCCCCTGTTTGTGACAGTCAGTCAAGAACACATAAAAATCGGTGCAAGTAGGTTTCCGCTTTTTTATTTATTAGTTAAGTTTGTAAACTTGATGTAAATATTTGTAATAATTTACAACTTTCCGGAAAAGTTTTTAGTATATATTCTACAATTCCGGAACATACTATTCCGGAAATATATGAGATTTATAATATTTATATTTTACAATTCCGGAACCAATTCTAACAAATTCCGGAAACATTTCTCTATTTACTATTAAGTATTTTACAATTCCGGAAACAATTCTAACATATTCCAGAAACATTTCTCTATTTTACTTAAGCATTTTACAATTCCGGAAACAATTTAAAATATTCCGGAAACTAGTGCTATTTAATACTTATTTTATAATTCCGGTAAAAATTTTACAAATATTCCGGAAACAGTTGATTTCTATATATTCTACATTTTACAATTCCTGAAACATTTTCAATTAAAATTCAAATATATTCTAATTGTAATTACAATTCTTTTAAGTTCCCTAAAGATTATTTTTTATAGTTAACTCTTAGGTTTGAATTAACTGCGTGTAGAATTAATTCACGTGGAATCATCTCAGCGCTTCATATTGTAAAAGAAGGTCCTTGTCGGATAGAAGAGAATAATTTTAGTTCGTCAATAATTAAATTTTCGAAATACCTTTTTTTCTTAAAGAAAAATTCCCTCGTGCCAATAGTGTTAGACGCCTGGCGCCACCTCACACTTATTTTAATAGTATCAACAATGGGGATTCTAATACTCAAAGAATTACGAACTCAAAAAGGAAATTATCTTCTTTCGAAATATTTAATGTTGAAAAGAATGATGGAATTCAAAAAATTTCACCACAGTGGATAACTGGGGTAACTATTCTATTTATTTACGTCTTGAAGGCAAGGCATACAAATATAACGGAAACATTTGAATATTTTACAATTTTCCGGAAACCTTTAATATTTACAATCTTTCCGGAAACAATTATTATATTCCGGAAACTATATAAATATTTATTCTACAATCTTTCCGGAAAGAATTTTAATTAATTACGTTTTCCGGAAATAGTCATATTCTTTTTTAAAACTTTCCGGAAATTGTAAAATAAAAAATTACAATTTACAAAGTATCAGAATTTTGCTTATTCAGCCCGCATCACCAGTTAATCAACACCAACTGGATTCCCCTCCAAAACAAATGTTTAACGATCAAGTTCAGAAACATCAAATGCAACAAGGACATCAACAGTGTGATATGTGTAGAGATGAAGGGCCTTTTGATCAAATAGTTCCTGTATGTGACAATACAAATAGGACACATAAAAGTGAAAGAAAATGTAGAAAATTAGTTAAACAATAATTTAAGGTGTTTGTCTTTTTGCTCAATGGAATTGTGAAAGAAGACTACGTGGGGAAGAAGAGAATGTATTCGTCCATGTGGGGGAATGCAATCAAGTTTTTAAATTTACCTCTTTTAAAAAATATTTTTTTCTTTCAGGTCTCTCCAATTTTTGTTTCTAAAGTCAGTTATTTTTACTAATTCAATTCTTAATTTTATTTAAAAATAGGAAGAAGACTGTCCAAGTAAATGTAGTCACCAACTCAAACCAGTCTGTGATTCAAACGGAATTACACATCCAAACCTTTGCGCTTATAAACTTTATCGTTGCCTTCAAAGAAAAGTTGGTTATAAATATAAAATAAGCGTTCCGGAAAAATTTAATATATAATTTAAGTTTACAAGCTTGAATATTATAAATTGTAATAAAAATAAACTTTTCCGGAAGGGCTTTCCGGAACTTTAAATTTTAATACAAAATTAAAGTTTGCAAACTTAAGTTTATTTTTTGATATTTATAATTAAAAACATTCCGGAAAACTTTTCCGGAATGTTTCAAACTTCAAGTTTACAAACTTAAATATTATAATTTATTCTTTAATATTTGTAAATTTAGAGTGGTATCAAATCTACAGGTTGGTTAGTGTCCTTACGCGAGTGTGCAACAACAACCTCAACCTCCTCACATGATCACAATATTTCTAACAACAAAAACACTTTAAATCCTTCACAACATTCAAAACAACCACTAAAATTAATTGAATGTCCTGATGAGCCAAATTGTGAAGATGAAGTTGAGGAAAACAAAATTCAACAAATTTGTGATAGTGATGGAAGAGTACACAAGTGAGCGTATTAGGGGGTTTTTTTAGAATTCTTATAAAATTTCCCTTGAAGGAGTACTTGCCTTTTTGCACATGCACATTGTTTAGCAGCTAAAACAGGAAAAGCTTTACGCATTATTGAATGTCCTCCTCAACTACAAAATATTTCTACAACAATTTCTATACCTACACTTCCAACATCCCCATCAACCCAACAAAAACAAATTCCAACAAAATTAGTTCCTAAAATATCTGCCAATTTTGCTTCTATGCCATCACAACTAACAACAACAATTAAACCATTAATAAATACTCCAGAAGAAAAACAAAAGATATTAGATTGTGAACGTAGATGGCATGATTGTGGAGAGTCTCCAAAAGATGCTTATTGTGGATCAGATTTGTTAACCTATCGGAATTTTTGTGCTATTCAAGTAATTCCGGAAACTCCTTCGGGAACATAATTTTCAAATTTTTTCTAGAAAGCTTCTTGTTTGGACAGCCAAATAGAAGTACTTTTCAAAGGAGAATGTGAAAGGTGTCTATCAAATCCTTGCTTAGCCAAACGTAATAGTGCTGAAGAAGACAATAATGATTCTTATGTTTGTGATCAAGGAGGAGAGACTAAGAGTAAATGTGAATTTGAAGTTCTGCGTTGTATTTATGAAATTAAATTTGGCTACAATATTACTGCTGCATATGTAAAATATACATTTTAAGTATTTAATTACAATTTTCCGGAAAGAAATTAATTTAACTCATTTCCGGAATAAAAATATAAAATTACAACGTTCCGGAATAGAAATATAATATTACAATTTTCCGGAAAGAAATATAAATAACAACTTTCCGGAAAAAGATTAAATTAATATTACAATTTCCGGAAAGAAATATTTTCCGGAAAAGATCTATAAATACAATTTATAATTACAATTTCCGGAAAGAAATTATGTAATTTAACGTCCTTTCCGGAAGAAAAATAAAATTACAGCTTTCCGGAGTAGAAATATAATATTACAATTTCCGGTATAATATTACACTTTCTGGAAAAGAAATATAAAAACTTTCCGGAAAAGATTAAATTAAAATTACAATTTCCGGAAAATATATAAAATTACGCCTTTCCGGAAAATATATAAAATTGAAATTTATAATTACAATTTTCCGGAAAATTAATAATTTTCATTTTTGTAGCAAGGAAAATGTTGCCCTAGTATTGAGTCATGCACAGGACGACCAGAAACACAACCCATCTGTGATACGAACAATTCTCGTCATTCTAATTGGTGCAGCTTTGAGGTGGCAAAATGCCGTTCAATTAAAATTCATCACAAACCGTTGGAGGAGCGTGAATGTAATATTAACAACACTGAAAGACGGAAGGAGAATATCGAGGAAAGAGAAGAGGTGTTTCGTCGCTTATGAAAATGCGTCATAATTAAAATAAATTTAAATTATTATAGAATTGCAAAGAATAAATTAAAGATAAATTTATTGGTAGAGATAAGTTAATTCAGATGATTTGTAATTAGTACAAAACATTTACCTATCTGCTAAATTAATGCTCTTTCCGGATACTTATTCCGAATAGTTTTAATGTAGTTACAGTTTAAGATTACAATTTTCCGGAAAAGATTTTACAATTTTCCGGATCTCCACATATTAAATCTTTCCGGAAAAGATTAATATAAAATTACAATTTAATATTATATTTTCCGGAAAATATTATTCCGGAAGAATAAGAAAGAATATAGTAATTAATTTTACAATTTGTAAAGGAAATTGTAAAATACATTTGTAAAGGAAACCGGACTACACGAGGCAGACGTTTCTTCCTCAATTTCCCAACAATTATTAACACCCTCAAGCAATACTGATGTACTTCAGAATGTGAGCGTTGAATTGCTTAGTGTAGATCAACTAATATGTAGTGATAAATACGAACCAGTTAATTTAAAAAAAATTCTTTTTTAATTTTATTTTCCAATAGCTGTGTGCTACTGATGGACGTACTTACAGGAATGGTTGTCATTTGGAAAGGCATAATGCTTCAATTAAAGATAAAAATGAATCCTCCCCTTTAAGGGTTCTATATCCGGGTAAAACTCATTTTAAAAATCTTGGGAATTTTTAATTAATTTTTTGAAGGTGAGTGTTGCCCTGAGGTAAAATGCCAAGACAACTACTTGCCTGTTTGTGACAGTGAATTAACTACTCATTCGGTGATATTTTTAATTTTATTCTTTTTTAATTTTTTAAAAAAGAATTTTTGTCAATTTTCACACCAACGCTGTTTAGCTGAACGGACAACAGCTCAAAATTTAACAATTATTTCTTTTACAAATTGTGATATTAAAAATAATAATACTACTGATAGTCTACTTAGTAGAAAATCACTCACAAATGATAGCTTTAATTTATCATAAATAAAATTTTTGAATATACAACTCTGCACTTTAAAAAATTTTTTTAGTAAATAAAAACACTAAATTTGCTTTCTTCCATCTTGCCAAATTGTCTTTATACACGGAAGCATCCTTTAAAAAAGCATCCCTTTAAAAGGCGCTGATTTACCAAAAAATAACATAAAAAGCGTGCCAATTGCCCATTTTATTTACTTTCAATTCAAAATACCCACAACCACCTTAAATTGCCAATTCATTATGTTTTCATTCAATTCCCATGGCAACATGAAGAGAAAAAAGCAGCTGGACATTATCGCTTATTTGTAAAGGAGGAAGAAGGACGATGGTCATTCTAAAGGAATAATAATAGAAAAATAGGCGGGACATTGTTGAGGCTATCTGAATTTTTTTTAAAGATTTTTATTAATCTATTTTTAAAATTAAAAAATGGTTCCGTACAATTCAGGGGTAATTGATATTTCCAAGGGATTCCGGAAATAGCTGACAAATTCCGGAAAAGCTATAACTTGTTATTCTATTCATACACTATAAAAACAAGTTTCCGGAAAATATTATAAAATTAATTATAACTTTCCGGATAGAATATTTCTAGTATATTAATTAAATTTACAAACTAGTTATTTCCGGAAAGAATAAATACTAAAAATAAAAGTTTCCGGAAAAATTATGGAGCCTTCCGGAAGGAGTATATGTTTATAGCTACAAGTTTACAAACTTGAGGAATTTCCGGAGAGAATAAAAATATATACACTATCTATATGAATTTTCAAACTTTCCGGAAAATATACACTATCTAAACTTTCCGGAAACTGAAGAATGGAGAATACAATGGAGCAATTCTATTAAATAGTCTACAGATCCCCCCCCCCCCTCTTCAATAGGACCACATTTCCAATACTTCCTTATATTTACTCTTATAATATGCTCGCTTTTAATTGATACATTTAAATATTATTTTTTACTATTTTTGTCCCCCTTATTACATAATATGCCTCATTTATAAAATCCATCCTTCCCGTTTCTAGGACAATCTTAATTGAACGCGCATTGCTTTTTGAGAGTGTTTTTAGACGGTATATTTATTTAAACTTAATCCTTTTTTGACATTCTTTCAAGCTTTTTAGACTTAACATTAGAGTAATAGATAATCCCAAACTTTGTCTTCCCTTCAAATTCATCCTCAATTACTCCACTTTAAAATAAACCTCATCAATCCGCCTTTAAAGTAATATAGCTAGCTGTCAACGTCGTCTTCACCGCCACATTGCCATCCATTCAATGTCAGAATCAACAAGAAACGGCCAAAGCGCCATCAAAACTTCTTCCTTTTTTATTGGCGCCAAATGCCAATTTTATTTTCATCCTTCGCTAAAAACTCATCAAAATGCTTCTTCAATTCTTTCAAAATTCAATCTTCTTTCTTCTCCTTCTTCCCTTCATTTTTGATTATTTTTTATTGTTTAAAACCGGTGACATCTCTTACAATGTTACATCAACAACAACAACAGCAACAACAACTTAAACCAAAATTTCGGTTACAGCTTGAAGATGTTGGCAATCCTCAACCTTGCCCCGACAACCCTATTCGTCTGTTGGCATCACGTACACCTCAATATATTTATTCGCCATATGTAAAGTTTACAAATTAATAATAAAGAAATAAAAGAAAATATTACAAACTTAAGTGTTTCAAGTTTAAACTTGTAAACATAAAACTTGTTTAACTTAAAAAAACAAAACACTCATAAAAACTTAAGTTTAAACTTAAAACTTGTTTTTCCGGAAAATTATGTCCACTTCCGGAAATTATATTTATTTCCGGAATTTTAAGTTGAGACTTAAGTTTAAACATAAAAAGAATAAACTTAAACTTAAGTTTTTTCCGGAAAGTATATTTATTTATTTCCGGAATTTTATTAAGTTTAAACTTAAGTTTTTCCCAAAAGGAATAAATTTAATAAAAAATAAAACACAAAAATAAAACAAACTTATTTTACAAACTTAAGTTTGCAAAACTCTAATTTAAGGATGAAAACAAACTATATCCTCCCGATACTGATTGTCAATTTCTCATTGAGGTGTGTTTTTTAAACAAAAAATTTATTAATTTAAAATTAAAGGCTACAGACAAATTTCATAGAATACATTTGACAATAATAGAAAGTGATTTAGAAGAAGCTTTATTTACAGATTGTAATGATTATGTTAGTGTTAGGGATAGAGAAGGTACTATAGTTTAATTTAAAAATTAAAAATGTTTTCCGGAAATGTTATTATTTTTATGTATATTCCGGAAAGTTTACAATTTTATTTTATAGTCTATTTTTCCGGAAAAGTTATGTATATTTCCGGAAAATTACATATATTTATTTCCGGAAAGATGTATATGTTTCCGGAAAATTATATTTATTTCCGGAACTTATATTTATTATTTCAATAATATATTTCCGGAAAATATATTATATATATTCTCTACCCCTATATTTTATTATTATATATTCTCTACCCCTATATTTTATAGGAAACGAAACTAGCATCAAAGAAGTTGCCCGTTGGTGTGGACAAGGTAGTAATTCAGGTCCTTAGGGTTTATATAAATTATTTAAAATAAATCTGTCTCTATCACATTAAAATTTAATTTTAAAATATTTTCTCATTTAAATTTTAAAAATAAAGATTATCCCGCTGCTATAGCAAGTGCCAGTGATTCATTGCTTGTTCACTTTCACTCAGATTCTATAATACAAAAACGTGGATTTAACATTTCTTTTGTTCAATTTGGTATCCTAGAGTCCTCAAAAAGTCCTCAAAATTTAAAAATAATTTTTTTAGATATTGACACATGCCCTCCCGATTGGATTTCTGATGGAATATCATCCCCATATTGGTAGAGAAATTAAAAATTAATCGAAAAAAATAATTTCAAAGTTATAAACAATTTGTTTTACCTCATATTTTGCCTTGGTATGAGGCCCAGAAAGAATGTAATTTTGAAAGGGCAAATTTGGCAACATTTCAGAATGAAGCGGATTATGCTTTTATTGTTGGTAGGGTTGAAGAAAAAAATTTTAAAAATTAAAAATAATTTTTTCAAATAGAATCCTACTCTCAAACCCATTCTTTCCCTTGGGTTGGTTATTCTGATGCAAATGTTGAAGGTATTTATGAATCTATTGACAGAAATGTGCCTCTTTGGCCGGAAAAGTAAAAAATAAATTTTAAATAAAAAATTTAATCAATTTATTTTCCTCAGTTTTCCTTTAAAACACGAAAATGAAATGAAGGATTGTGTTTATCTTGATTGGAATAAACGTGATCAAATAGTAGTATATGAAATTGACGATTGTCGCAATAGAAGACCATTCTTGTGCAAAAAGAGGAGAGGTAAAAATATAGTGTTGTATTTTCCGGAAATATTTTTTCCGGAAACTATCTACCTGCAAATATCATTTCCGGAAAGTTTACTAGTACATAATATATGTATTTTTCCGGAAATTATGTCTATTTGTTTCCGGAATTTTATTAATACATAAGTAGTTTAATTAAGAGTATATTACTTTTCCGGAAAGTTATTCTTATTTTATTTCTTTCCGGAATTTTATTAGTTATTTAATTAATATATTATTTTCCACGGAATCATTCCGGAAATTCTTTCGAAATCTATTCTATTTTATTTCTGGAAATTATTTTAATATATGTATTATATTTATTAATTGTCTTCCGGAAAAATCTCAAACTTTAATCTTCTTTTACAGACGGTACAGAAGTTCCTGTCATCTTACCAGCAGGGATGATACGTCGTGGATTTCGCGATTTTACTATGGATTATACACTTTTGGTTGTAGTTGTTATTTTTGCTTTGTTAGCATTAGTAGTTGGATGTGTTTTATTTCACAAGTATTTTAGCTATGAAATTTCTTTTAAAATTCTATTTATAGATACAAAGAACGAAACAACCGAATAATTAATATAGACATGAATCAACGTCTAGTTCAACAACAACAAGGGCAACAACCAGGAAATAAGGATAAAGCTGCCGCGGCTCTGGCTAGGCAAAAAGCTAAGGAAAGGGAACGACGAGAATTAAGAGAACAAAAATATGCTGAAACTAGTAATAACAACAGCAATAGGGGTGGAAGAGGAGGTGGAGGGATTGCTGCTACAATAAAATCCCCATTTGAATCCCAAGACAGTAATGCTTCATTCCCTCTACAAACATTTCAATCAACCTTTGCCCAAAGAATGACAACCACAACTACAGGAAGTGTAGAACCTTTAGACACTGCAGCAGCTTTAGCTGAAGCTTCTGCTACTGCTAGTCAACAAATGAGGGAGCATGAGGTGATTTTTGAGTATTAAAAACCTCATTTGTGGGGATACCCCCAATACTTGGTACACCTCCATTTAAGAGACTTTTCCTAACTTGGCTGGCCTCTAGGTGGGGGAAGGAATATAGTAGACGAGGAAGTTGGAGCAGTTCACGCAACACAACCATATAAAACATGTTGGAGCAGTACATGGTGGGGGAGGGGGTTCTGGAGGGGAAACAATTCAACCAATATAAACATAAACCCTCGATTTAAAACACACCTCATTATAAGATAACCTTATTTTTTGCAGTCAATGGAAGGGCGGGTATCTATCTTATACTGAGGTCTGACTGAAAATATTTAGTAAAAATCAGAAAAACTTTTTTTGAACCATTTAAAGGCCACTAAACTTCACCCACAACAACTTTCAGCAGAAATTGTATCTGTTGATTCTCCACCCGAAGATGATCTCAACTCTTCTCCACGTATTAGAATGAGTCCAAATCAGCCTTCTTTTGTCGAGGAGGGAAGGAAAATTTCTGAGAAAAAAATAAGGAAAGGATGGATGGGTGCTGGTGTAAGTGGTGGGGGAACAACTGATAGGGAAGAAGAGGAAGAAGAGAAAGATAGACATAATATGGGGTATGAACCTGATTCTGAAGAGGAGGAACACGAAGAGAATGAAAGGCAAAAAATAAGAAGAGCAAGTAAAATAAATGGTGAAGGGGAAGGAGGGGAAGAAAATTTTTTGATGGAATTGAATGAAGAGGGGGGAAGAAAAAATAATGGAGAAAATACTGGAGAAAATACAGGAGAAAATACTGGAGAAAACGAGGAGTTGGAGCAGTACACGCAACACAACCACATGGAAGAGGAGTTGGAGCAGTACAACGGAGGGGAACAATTTAAACAGTATAAACACAAAAATGTTATAGAATCAGAGCAATTTAAAAATAGTCAACAATTCAAACAATTAGAGTCTGATGGAGGTGAAGTTCAACAAAAAGTAGTTCAAGTAGAATTACATGAAGAAATTGGGGAGGAAGGGGGATTGAGTCAATTTAAAGATAAGAGGACAAAAGAGGAAAGAATTACTAATTTTGATGAGAAAATGATGGATAGTTATGCCATTGGAGATCATTTCAAGGCCGCAAAGGTAAGACTCTAATGGTCATCTAAAGGGGTCATTAGAGTCTCAATTTATTTCCCCCCTTAAATTTTAAAGGTGGCAACGTCAGCAATAGCTTCAGCAGCAATAGCAGCCACAGAACATCCCATTCGACCACCTATCGAATTAATGAGAACAACTACTCGAACAACTTCTACAGATAAAACTAAATCACCCCCACCAAAAGAAGCAAAAGAGAGTGAAAAGGGGGAATCCGGAAAAAGCTCTAGGGAAGCAACAAGAGAAGGGAAAGAAGAAACGAGAGAGGAAAAAGAAACTTTTCCGGAAAAAGTTTCCGGAAAGGGTAATATTCCTTCTAGTACAGCTACTAATATAGTAAAAACAGAAGGATCAGGAACAAGAATTCGAATAAAAAGAAAAACTTTCGATCGTCCTCCCCCAGTTGGCCCTTTAGATAATGTTTCAGCAATATCGTTAGATGAATTTTGGCAACAACAGAAATAATAATTTTTAAAAATATTTTTAAGGCAATAAGTTTACATTTCTTTGATTAAATATACCCATTAAATTTAAATATTTTGCTAATCCAAAATGGCTAGAAATTTTTAGTTTGTCTAGATATAAAATAAATTTTAAACATGATTAATTTTTGATTTAATATTGAGGTTTTAAAATTGGATAGAATTTCTATAGGAAAGATAATTTCCGGAAGGTTATTCTCCCGGAATATACTATTCTACTACGAAAAGAAAAAAATCCGGAACGTGAATATTATATTTTACGGAATTTAATATTACAAAACAAAGAAATAACATTTTCCGGAAACAAATGAATATTTTCCGGAAAGTTTTAATATTACAAAATAAAACATTTCCGGAATATTTTATAAATGTTTTCCGGAAAATATAAAATAAATACTTTCTGGAATAATATCTATAATATGTATTTACCGGAAATTATATTTACCGTATACAAAACCTTTTCCGGAAAATATAAAATAAAAATTTTCCGGAATTTAAATGAAAACAGTTGAATAATTAGTATAACCATTAAAAATCAAAATACTAAAAAAATTAATGAATTAAAAAATATTTTTAATACATCGTTCAACTAATAATCAAAAAACAAATTTTTAAAGAAAAACAATTAATTTTTTATTTTTATTGGTTATTTATAGAAGAACGGGCGGGAGGAAGATATTATTTATTTCCTTTCAACAAAAATTGACCCAAAAAATCGCCCAAAAATCCTCCTTCATTAATTTCTTGTTACTTTTTTTTTATTTTTTTTTCGTTCCTAAAAACAGAGTTTATCCTAAGGCGGTGTTTGTTGATGACCACAGAACATCCAAAAAATTTAAAAAAAAAAACAAATTAATATTAAAAGAGAGATTTAAAGAGGGGTAATTATAATTAATCTAAAGAAAATAATCCTCCAAAAATGAAAATAAATATAAAATTTATTTTTCTTCTCCTAACAATTTTATTAAATTTATATTATTGTTTCGGTTATGTTTTAATTAAACAAAAACAGAAATATAGCCCTTTAAATCTTCCAAAATCCCCTTTTATTAATGTAGATATTTTGTCCCACAAAAATAAAAATAATTTTATTAAATCCAAAAATTTGATTAAAAATGAGGAAAAATTGTTGGAGGAAAAATTATCAGGAAAAAATAATATTAAAATAAATAAAAATAATTTAATTACAAAAAGAAGAGAAGGATGGGCAGAGACTGGTAATATTTGCTTTTAAATTAAAAAGAATTTCCGGAAATATATTTTCCGGAAAGTTTTAATATAGTAATAGAATATTTTCCGGAAAATATAAATAAGTAAACATTTTATTGAATATTCTATTCCGGAAGAAAAAAAAATTCCGGAAAATTCAAAGCAAATATCTATTTTACGTAATGCACACAGTCTATTTAAAAAATTTTTCCGGAACTAGTTTTTAAATTTATCAAATTAAGCAAATATGTCTACAAATAATTCTCCAATAAAACCTCAAGCTTCTCGACGGCTTCATGCTTCGCCTTCTCTTGTGCTTAGACAACAAAATAAAAGGAAAAAGGAAGTAGAACAACAAATTCAAGAAGGTAAAGGTCCGCGAATTAATTTAAATATTTTTTAGAAAATACCCACCCTTCAATATTCGAGGGACGCGAATTCTGGGCGGATGCATTAAAAACGCTTATATTGAAATTTAAAAGAATACATCCAGAATTAGTTCATAAAAACAAAAGGAGAAAGAAATTTAAAAGAAAGAAAAAACATTAAATTTGATAAATTTATTATACTTTCCGGAAAGTATAATACGCTTTCCGGAAATAGTATAACTATAAAAATGAAATAGGAATAAAATTTCCGGAAAATTATTCCGGAAAAAGTAGAAAATAAAATTAAAAACAATTTCCGGAAGGAATATAACGAATAAATAAATTTTCCGAAAACGGAAACAATTATTAGAAGAACAAATAAATCTTATTAGAATAATCTCTTGTTCCTTATATTTTTTAAAATTCCGTAAAAACCTCGTCAGTTGGCCAAACAATAACTTTATCGTTTTTCTTTAGGTCATATTCTTCTGCATTTGCCTGAGGCCCAAACTCGTCTATAACACCACTGATCTCGTAGCCTGGGAACAAACTTGTATCTTTGATTCCATTAATGATACGTGCTTGTTTAGTGTTGGAAACCTCTTTATCTGTGAGACAAACGCCAGCATAGCAAACCTTTGAAAAATCAAAAATAAATAATAAAAATAAATATAGGTACTTTATGGATATGTCACCCCCCCCCCCTCCTATTTTGAGTCTCAGAGTTTTCCTTAAACGTAGAAAATGGTCAGAGATTATTTTCTTCTCCATGTCAATCATTTTTTTCTTCTTCAAGTATTTTGCTTGTTTATTTTGCCTTTTCACATATTTTGTACTTAAATTCACTCATTTCGTTTCTACATTCATCACATTTCACTTACTTTGCTTGAAAAAAGAAAAATGATTGACATGGAGAAGAAAATAATCTCTGACCATTTTCTACGTTTAAGGAAAACTCTGAGACTCAAAATAGGAGGGGGGGTGACATATCCATAAAGTACCAAAAATCATTTTAAATAAAAATATTAATCTTTGTCTATCGATAATAATAATCGTAATTGTAGATACCTTCAAGATCATTAGTAATTCCTAAAAAATAAACATAAAAAATATATAATTTAGAAGACAACCGTATGTTAAATAGCTTTTAAGTTCATATAATTCCCGTTTTTGCTCAACTTGTTTAATTTCTTTCAAACAAAAAGAATATAGTTCAAAAAGTATTTGACGTTTTTTAACATAAAGCTCTTGGAAATGAATTAAGCGTTCATTTGTAAAACTTTCGTCATCATTAAAAGACTTGTGTCGAGGCCATAAATATTCTTTTTGTTTTATTTTCTAAATAAAATGTTCATTAATTGTCAAAATTAAGTGCTAGCTATTATTTGCTAAAAATTAAAAATATCCGAATATTTATTTCCGGAAATCTTTTCTTGGAAAAAAACTATCTTAGGAAAAAATAATACATACACACATCCCCACTTTTCCGGAAACAAAAATGGAAAAAGTAAACCTTCCGGAAACAAAATAAAATATAAAACAATTTCCGGAAGGAATATAATGAATAGAGTGAATTAATTATATTTTCCGGAAAGTATAATACAATTTCCGGAAATAGTATAACCATAAAAAGGAAAAATAAACTTTTCGGAAACTTAGAATTTAAACAATTTCCGGAAAGAATAAAGCAAATGTATTTTTATACTTTAAAACTTACATTTTCAATTTTATTAGCTCTTGAAGGTAAACTTTCTATAATAAATTGTAATTTACAATACAAAACTACTAAACAAAAATAAATTGAAATTGTAAATAATTATAGGTATATATACTATCTAAACGAGCACATAAAGTAACCATTACATCAACATTATTAAAGTCAGAGTCGTCTACCTTTTCCTCTAAACTTACTAAAATTTTTTCAACTATTTTTATTGACTTATTTCTTAACTAAAAATTAAAATAAGTTATTTAATTGAAAGAAATTTTACATTAATTAAATTAATTAAATATTTTTGTTGAAATTTTGATAAAAAATAGTCAAATGCTTTAGATATTCGAATTCTAATCCATTTTAAATTAAAAGGAATAAATTTAATTAATTCAGATAATAATTCGTTTGGTAATTTTAATTTGGGTTTAGCTTCCATTTTTGGTTGCAGTTGGAACAATGTCTAATAACAAAGCGAAGCAATGAGGACAATCAATAATAACTAAACTTTCCGTAAATTATTTCCGGAAAAAAATAAAATTAAATAAAAACAATTTACGGAATGAATATAATGAATAAATAAATGAATTATTAATTTGTTTTTCCGGAAAGTATAATATGCTTTCCGGAAATAGTATAACCATAAAAAGTAAATAAAAATAAACTTTCCGGAAAATTATTCCCTGAAAAAAAAATTAAAACAATTTCCGGAAGGAATATAAATATATGTACTCCAAAGGTTATTTTCTGGAAACAATTCTGGACCGAGGCATAGATTAAATAAATCCATACTCATACTAGCCCCTTATTCGTTTCTACCTCTCTTTTAATTTTTCAACCAAAAATTATTTAAATAAAAAATTTTTTTTATTTAAAATGAAAGACAATATATAAATTGATATAGTATTTAAAAAATGAGGGAATCCTTTTTTTAATATTTTTTACAATTCATCTTCATCCGGTTCCTTTCTAGTACAATAACAAGCAAGTCCAACAAGTATAGCAAAAAAGAAGAGTGAACAAAAAAGAAGTAGCCAAGTTGCCAATTGATAATCTCCCAATTGTTTATCCAATAAAGTTATTTTTTGCATATTTCCTACATCCACAGAATCCAAGTGGCGGACTTAAAAAAATTTTGTCCGCAAAAATTTTGTCCGCAAAATTTTGTCCGCAAATTTTTGCGGACAAAATGTTTTCCGCAAATTTTGTATTAAAAAATCAAAAAATACACACCATATTTATTCCAAAAAATGTGTGCTTGCCATCTAAACCCAACTCTCATTGAAGGAGAATCCGTAACAGATAAATGGTCCAATTCTCCAGTTGAACTAGAATTCCAATTAAAATTAAGACGGGCAGATTCGGGGGTTGGGTCGCTTAAATTGAAATAAGAATACAAAAGAAACACAAGAAAAATACAAACTCGGTCCTCAAAAAATTAACAATCATGTCTGCAAATAATTCTGTAACTCGCCTATCTAATTGCCAGTTTCTGTCACGCCTGGTTACTAGAAAGCGACGCTCAAGTTCGAAGAGAAAAATTTCATCACAGCCATGGAAGACCCCTAGTTATAATTGTGTTTTAATAGTAAATGTATTTCAGAATAAATGATCAGAATAAATGTATTTTCCGGAAAATAGAATACTCTTCCGGAATGTTTATTTATTTCTCTGGTATGAGAATATAGTTTCCGGAAATAGGTATATAATAGTTTTCCGGAAAACATTTTATTTATTTTACCGGAAGGGAATATATTCTTCCGGAAGGGAAATATATTCTTCCGGAAAATATTAATATTTTCCGGAATTTTAATTATTTTTCCGGAATGAGAATAAATACATTTCACGGAAAATTCAACTCACAGTTTGTTTCAAAGTTCTCGCTAACATGATCAAACGAATAGAGAAAGACAGGCATTGCTTGGCGGGCATAATAAGTTGCCAGTCTGGATGTTGGGGCATCATACCAAAAGTGGGAGAACATCTTTTTAATTTGTTTTAAAATTAAAAAAGGAATCCTTAAAAATATTTGCCTTCAAAATAGACTCGTTAAGATGTGGGGATTCTGACGGGTCTACTTTACTCCAAATATATTCGTGTTTTGTTGCCTCTCCAATTAATTGTTTATTTGTGAAGCCTGTATATGAGCTTGTTAGGTTGGTTACTAATTGTTCTGCTTCACTGATTAGTAGACCCTCACTCAGATTTACCGGTTTTTCTTTTAGCAATACTGAAAAATAGAAAATATATATTTCCGGAATTTATATTTATTTTTCCGGAATGTGTCTAATGTAATAGAAAATAATATGTATTTTCCGGAAAATATGAACAGTTTTCCGGAATGCTTTATTTATCTTTCCGGAATATTATTAGTAGCTCTCGCTTAAAAATAAACTTTCCGGACAGCTTATTTATTCGTTATGCCGCGGTTACATAAAAAGCGTCTTGCGTTTTGCGACAAAAAATAGCATTGGAAATGAAGAGACGGGGTTTTGTCTCTCCTTCTTTTAAATGCTATTTTTTGTCGCAAAACGCAAGACGCTTTTTATGTAACCGCGGCATTATATTCCTTCCGGAAATTGTTTAATTTAATTTAATTTTTTCCGGAAATCCGATGCCCCCAAAATTCTCAAATTACATATTTGAAGGGCGCTCTCATCCCTCGTCGTTCCAAGCATTATAGGCATTTTTCTCCGTGAAAGTGCTAAAGATTCTGGGTCATCAGGTATTATCCCTTGTTCTCCATCAATAATAGGGACAAATAAATCATAGTCTGGGTCTGGGTCAGGCTTAAAATTTTTTTTTATTTTCAAAAAAATTTTCAAAAAATTCAAAAAACACCTCAAAATCGAGTATTTCATCTCTCAATTGTTTTTTAAAACATTCCAGCAATTCCGAAGAATTAAATGAGCGACAATGCAGACGGGCATCTAGCGCCCATGTAGCGTTAATTGCTGTGTCGCGGACAGTCCCGGGGGTTCTTAGAATATTTTCTTGATTAATTAAATTTATTTATTTAACAAGTACATAGCTGTTCCACTCATTAACATAATTTTGTGGAAAAGCCCCTCAGCTTTGGGTGATAGTGCCAAAAGGGAAGCAGCCGAAGCGCCTGAACCGTGTCCCATTAATAAAACTTGAAAAATAAAAATTGGGGGGATTTAAAATTTTTTTTATAATTTACCGTTATTAGGGTCTCCTCCAAATACGTGAGCCTTAAAAATTTCAAAAAAATTTTCAAAAAAATTTCAAATTTCCATACATTTATTTGTACCCATTTCAATGCCAACAAAATATCCCAAAGCCCCAAATTGCCTGGAAGAACAGAATCGCCTGTAGAGAGAAATCCCATAGGGCCGAGACGAAAGTTTAATGAAACAAAGACTACTTTGCGAGAAACAAAATTGTTTAGAATTGCGTGTTGAGGGTCTAAAAATTATTTATTTTTTCTGTATTTTCTTCTGTATTTTTGGAGTTTATTATATTAATTTTAAATTTAAGTCTTGAGGGCAGTTATACCTTTTTCCGGAAAGGTATTCGTTCAGTTGGTTAAGTGGTTAGTCACCTTGATTTTGGGTGGCGTTGTGGGGGGTTCGATTCCTATTGGTGGTAATTCTTTTTCTAACTTTATAGAATGTAATTTAAATAATTTTTTCATTTAAATTTTTAATTTAAAAATTTAAAAAAATTTTTTTATTTTTTTATATATTTTCAGTATAAAAATTAAAAAACTAACAATCGGCACTCGACCCATACTGAAACCGACCACCATGTAAAAATACAATAGTAGGATAAGAATCATTAGTAAACTAGGCAAATTAATTTTTTAAATTAAATTAAAAATACTTGAGGAGGCGCAAAAACATTTAAATAAAGGCAATCTTCAGAAATATGAATTTTATATAAATTTAACGGGTCTATAGCTCTGTCTCTTTGCCGTTGAGCACACATCTTTAAAATTTAATAAATTTATTTTTGAGGGAAAATTTGGGGGAAAAATCATTTTGTAACCGAAATTAATTTACCGGAGCATATTGTGAAGCATTCATTACCCCTCTCCATTTGGCTGGAAGTTCGGGGAGTTGGAAGCGGAGAGAGCCTACTGGAGGGGCTGCATAGGGGATACCCTTAAATTTTATTTTTTCTAATTTATTTCCAACTTTAAACACAGCAAATTCATTAGCTCCAATGGTCTACAGAAAAAAATAAAAAATATTAAAAATACTCAAAAAATCCCCCCAACCAAATATTCCCCACGTATAGAGCCAGAATCTATCGTTAATTCTATCGGATGGCTTTTCCGGAGGAAAGAAGGTTTAACATGATTTCTGTGGGTAGTATTTCTGTGTTTATGATTTTCTATTTTTTGTTGTCCTCTTCCTTCTATATTTTCGTCTAATTGGGTATAAGCATAGGAAATTGGTGAATTTAAATTTTCTTCTAGAAAAACTCTTCCAGGCGGCGATTTTACTACGAAAGCAAAAACTACAAAAATAGCCCCTATTAATATTAATATAATTGTTGTTGTTGCTGTAATAATTGAACATTTGTTAATTGAAGAAAAGGCACGGTGAAGCAAGTGCATAATAATATTTACACTAATATTCTGCAAACTTGAAACTTTAAGTGTGTATTTTAAGGGAAAAGAATATAACTTTCCAGAAATAATTATATGTATTAAAATTCCGGAAAAATATTAAATGTATTTCTGTTCCGGAAATGTTTTATTAAAATTCCGGAAAAATTATATTAAACTTTCCGGAAAATAAAGATTTATAGATAATAATAAAACTTTCCGGAAAGAATTGTAAAATATATTCCGGAAAATTAAAAATCTGTAAATTACTTGCAACTTCCCAGAAACAGAAAATAAAAACATTATATAATTTAACATTTATTTTTTATTGACGATATCACAGAACAGAAACAGCCAAACGTTAACTATTTTTATGCCTCTTTTTTTAAGGGGTTTTTGTTAAAGACAACAACAATGGCATTTTTAGTGGAATAAGTAAAGGGATATCCCAAACATGCCTAGACAAACTCTAAAAAAACTCAAAAGCAAATTGCTGAAAAATATAACAAAAGAAGCAATTCATCAACAAAAAAGGAAAAGCAAAAATTTTGGAGGGAAAATTTTTTATTTAGAGAAATTTTGATTAAATAAAAATTAATTTTCTTGTGGTTATAAAATTAATACTGAATAAATTAATTATAAAAAACATTCCGGAAACTTTCCGGAATGTTTTATATTAATATTTTATCCAGGTTTAATTTCCGGAAAGTATATAAAATATTCCGGAAAGAATTATTGAACTTTCCGGAAAATACAAAAATGTATTTAAAGAAAAGGACAATTTCCGGAAACTTTCCGGAAAATTTTCTATTAGTATTTAATCAAATTCCGGAAACTTTTAAGAGTCTTTATTAATATTCTTTCAAGTTTTCCGGAAAGTTTAATATATTCTATCCTCTTTAAACATTAAATGAAGTTATATATATTCTTTACGTCACTGGTCAGCTGAAATAAAAACCAAAAAGCTTTAAAAATGTACTAAATTTCGTGAGTGAGTCAAAAAGGAAGTGAAAAAACATAAAACATCAATTTTGGCATGCTTTTTATTTTTTTTTTCTTCCAAAAAATATACACTTCCTAAGGATTTTTTGATATAAAATTTTAGAGAAAAAAAGATGTAGCAAAAAAATTAATTTTTTTCTTTTAAAATATTTATTGGTCAAATTTAGGAAAATTTGACAAAAAAATAATTTTTTTAATAAAAAAAAATAATTTGAAAAATAATTTTAAAAAATTACTTCTTTTAACAAAGCCAAGAAAAACTTCTTTCCAATTCTTTTTCACTTCTCAATTTATTTATATCCCCTTCTCCTTCAAAAATATTTTTTACCAAAGTTTCTCCACTTTTTTCATTATTAAAATTAATAAATGGCCTAATATCCTCCAAAATTGTTTCTGATAAAATAAATGAAGACAAATTTGTTTTTAAATCGTTTATAAAATCGGCAATTTTTTCTTTTTTGCCTTTAGAAATAATTAATTAAATTTGAAAATAAGTTTAATCACCTCGTTTAACAAGTTTTTGAAGATACAAAGCTGCTAGAAAACGATATTCTTCTCGTGATTCTAATTCAAACGCCTTTAAAAATTAATTAAAAATATCAGAATAAAATTATAAAACTTTTCCGGAAAAATAGAAATAGTAAAAGAGAATATAAAATTTTCCGGAAGAGAAATAGATAAAAATAAACATTTTCCGGAAATAAGCATAATAATTTAGAAAAAGAATATTCTTTCCGGAAAAAAAATATTAAAGGAAAATGTATTATAAAATAGAAAACTTTCCGGAAGAAAAATAGAATAAATCAAACGTTTCCGTTTAAAATTAAAATAATAAATTCCGGAAAAGAAAATTAAAATAAAATTCCGGAAGGAGTATAATATTTACAGAAATATTCTTACAACTTTCCGGAAAGGCATATTAAATGTTTATAGTTAAAAATATTATACCGCTCTAAGTAATAGTTCTAATTGTGCTTCTTCATTGGATGCAGCCATTTCTTCACATTGAGAATTTACAGGCAATTTATTTTTATCAGTAATTAATTGCTTCAAATAAAATTTTATTTTAAAATCAAAAAATCCCCTTTACCAATTTCCCAATTAAAAGAGAAATTAATCCATTAGGTAAAGAATTTGCTATAAATTGCATTGCCGTCAAAAGTGAAGACAAAGAAGTATCAAATAATCCTCCCCCACATTTTTGTTGTCCAACAATTATACAAAGCCATGAATTTAGTGAACGAGAAAATAGAAAAACTTCTCCATTTGAAAGGGCAATTAAAGGTAGACCGTTTGTTGAAAGGCAGAGACGAACAATTTTAAGGGAAGGAATTGGGGCTCCTGAAAATATAATAATTAATATACTTTCCGGAAATAAAGAAAAAAGAATTTCCGGAAACTTTTAACATTTATATACCTATTCATTAAGGTTATAGGATAAATATAATCTTTCCGGAAAGGTTTATTCACTCATATTTTTTCCGGAAACTTGTATATACAATATTTTCTTTAATATTCTATTTTCCGGAAAGTTCAAGAAAAGTTTATTGTCTTCTATATTTTTCCGGAAACTAAATAAAATATATAACAATTTCCGGAAAGAATAAAAATAAATATAAAATTTCCGGAAATATGTAAAATAAATTTTCCGGAAGAGTTTTATTCACTTATAGTTATTTTTATATTTTCTTTCCGGAAAAAGAATAATAAAAAAAAGAAATATAAACTTTTCCGGAAGGTTTTAATTAAAAATAAATAACCATGTCGTGCAAGTAGAGTCCCAACTGACGTTTTCAAAATTCGCGAAGATTTTTTTAAATCCCTTCAAAAAATTTTTTTTAGTTCAAAAAAATTAAAAAGCTTACCAAATACTCAATTCTCCATTAATTGAAATTGTTAAACAAAAATCAGATTTAATTTCCAAAAAGGCAATAGTCGCCCCCGTGTGGAGGGATAAATGTGTTATTCCACTTTGAGTATTAAAAATCATCAAATTGTTGTCTTCGAGTGTACAAACTGTCCAAAATCTTTAAAAAACTTTAAAAAAAAAAGGAAAAGCAAACTTGTTAGCTCTAAGCAAAAGAATTGGAGAAGCAACCGTCTGAGTCCACCTCAATTCTCTAGCAAATTTTGCTTGAATTTTGGCATATTTTAACGTCTTTTTGGTATTTATTGAATTTTTGACTAAAATTTGGTCAATATTACAGGTTGGGGACTTTAAAAGAAGAAAAATTAATTTTTAAAAATTTTCAAAAAAAAACCAAAGGAACAGCAAAACACAAAAATTTTTGAATTTGTGGAGTTGCCATATCAACAGAATCTGAAGACGGGATATTTTGTAAATCTGAAGGTCTAAGCAATGGAGTTAATTCTGCAGAAGAATTTAATTTTTTGAGTTGTGGTAAAGGCGTTAATTCTTCCACCTTTAATTTTAAAAAAATTATAAAAATTTTTATTTTAAAATAAAATTTTATTTTTTGGTTTAAATTGTAGCCTAGAATCTCCTCTTTCGTTTGATATATAATTCAAATTTTTAGCTTGGGGAAAACTAAAGTTATGAATTTTTAAAGAGATGGAAGTCACTAATTTTAAATGTTTTCCGGAAAGAAATAAAATAATAAATAGAATATAAAACTTTCCGGAAAACAATATATTATGTTTCCGGAAAGTTTTGTATTTTTATAAAATAAATAAAGTTTTCCGGAAAACAAAACACAAAACCTGTCCATTCCTTTCCAGACTTTCTACCGACAGACAATTCACAGACGACGTTTGTTGCGTAGAACTAATCGAAACTGAAGCATATGAATTATTTCCATTTAAATTATTTTTTGATTTTTCTTCTTCCACTTGTTTTTGTTGTTCATTAATTATTTGTTTATTTAAATTTTGTTCAAAAACTTTATTTAAAAATACACGTGTCGGTTGCTGCTGTCCCTGCAAGGATTGCTGTTGGGGGGAATTTGCTCCCAATAAATTTGTCGTCGAATTAATTAAATTATTTATTCCAATATTTAATTGAGAATTGAAAAGAGGATTGCTGGGACTAGAAAAAAATTTTTAAAAAAAAATTAAAAAAATTTTATTTAAAGGAAAACCTATTTTCAGTCATTCCACTTCCCCCAATTCCTCCTAGAAACACTGGCTGTATTTTTCTTTTGATTGGAATTGGATTTGACGTTGATGGAGTATTTGGTTGTTGATTAAAACGTTTCATCTCTGCTATCTCTGCTAGAAAAATTTTAAAAATTTAAGCAAAATTAAAAATCCATTGGGAAAAAGAAAAAATTCTATGTTAGACTCTAATGTCCAAATAATTAATTTCTCAGAAAAGGACGATTCAGTATCGCCGATTCAATTCCATTCGGATCAGGGGTGAGCGCAAGAGGCAATCGTGAAAAACGCAAGGCCAAAAATCAACGCAATGCGCTCACCTCCGATTCGGATTGGATAATGCACCTAGAAAATTTATAGCTGGTCAAAGTCGCGCAGTACCCCAACACAAAAATAAAAAAATATTTTTACGATTTTTTCAATCACAATAAAAAAATTTCTGAGCATTTACTTTGGATATTTATACAAAAAGAACAACAAAATCTTTTCAAAATTATATTTTCTTTTCCTTCCTCTCTTCCTCCTCAATTACTTCTCTTCTTCCAAGTCTCATCCATTCAATAAACTTCTTGTGCCCTCCATAAAATGTAAAAGTTCCAATTAAAACTAATATTGTTGATAAATAATGTTGCCAATCAAATTGATGTTTAAATAACAAAATTGAAAAGAAAATGTTTAGAAATTTTCGGAGAGTTAGAAGCATTGTAATTTGTAATGAATTTAATGTTGAAGTTAGACGGTAAACACTTTGAATACAAATAAACCTGAAAAAGAACAAATAAATACAACTTTTTACAATTTGTAATTGTTGCAACTTTATTTAAATAAACTTTATCAAAATTGTAAAACTTGTTGAAAAAGAATAAATAAACTTGGAAACACAACTTGGAGAAAATAAACTTTCCGGTAAACTTTAAAAACCGGATAGAATAAATAATATGTAACTAAAATAAAACTTTTTACAATTTGTAATTGTTTCAACCTTATTTTCGGAGAATTGTAAAACTTATCGAAACTTTCCGGAAAACTTGAAAATAAACAAAACTTGGAAACAAAAACTTTCCGGAACAAATAAAAATAAATTAAACTTTCCGGAAAGAAAATAGAAACCGGATAGCAAATATCAAAAGGAAATAAAACTTTCCGGAAAATACAAAATATTTGCAAACTTGAAGCATTTTTACAAACTTAAAAAAACTTAACTGTAAACAAATAATAGCGCCCACAAATGCAAACATTAATATTCTATTTGAAGCATTCCAATAAAAATTAAAATCATTCCAAATTTCTTTACCAACAGAAACAAAAAGAGGGAGTGAGAGAAGATGCCAAAAATAAATTTTAAAATTAATTTTTATTTATTTTTTAATTATTTACCACATAAAACATCATTTCTTCTGGATATTTTCCATATTTGGCAAAAATGTTTTCTTGTAAAATTCCCAAATAGGCCGAAGCAAACATTGACAGGAATAAAATTAAAATTCCAAAAAATAAAATGGGGAAGCCAAAATTATTTTCTTCAATTGATAAATTTGTTGGTTGACTATATAAAGTGAAGCAAGTTATCCCACAGGTTACAGCCAAAATTGAAGCAATCCTGCTAGTCGAATACCTTCTATTTTGAAGTAAAAAGGTTAGGAGGGCATTAGCTACTAGGGTACCCTTCAAAAAGAATTTTTAAAAATTAAAAAAAATTATTAGAAGCAACTAACAGAGCGTGAAACAATAATTAAAGGGAAAGGAACGCCTAGTCCAATAACCCAATTATTCGCTAAACTAACAACAAAAAATATTAGAGTAATTAACACATAAGAACTGAAAAATTAAATTAAGCTTTTAAATTTAAAAAATTAAAAACCTTATTGGAATATGCCTTCTTAAAAATATTTGTTTATTCAACAACCCATTAATTACCATAAACAAAAATGTTGCAAATGTTAAAAAACTAAGTGTCGAACGACCAGTTAAACTTTAAATTAAATAAATAAACTTTTTACAATTTGTAAAACTTAGATTGTAATTTTTATATTTTTTATTTAAAGTTTTACAATTGCAAATTTAATAAAACTTGAGTTTGCAAAAATTCAAGTTTGAACTTGAATCTTTTTTATAATTCAAGTTTTATATTTTTACAAACTTAAAATTAAGTTTCTAATATTTAAAAATAATTCAAGTATTCAAGTAATATATTTTCATTACAAATTCAAGTTTAATCCTAAAAAAAGAAATAAACTAACTTTGTAAATGCTTCAATCGCTATTGTATTTAAACTGCAACTAAATATAGTTAAGAGAGCTAATGACATTCTTAATATTTTTTTGCTAATTAAAATTATTTATTGAAATTAATTCAAAAATTAAAATATATTTTTTTTAAATTAATTTAAAAAATTTTTTAAATAAAAAAAACAATTTTTCAAACAAAATTTATTATTTTATTTTCCTTTTTAAATTCCAAAAAAAAATATATATAATGTGATATATAATAATAAAAATAAAATTTGCTTCTTGAATATATTTTTAATACACAAATACTTAATTATATATAAGGCAGTTGAGCAGGACACAAGAAATATTTATATAAATAAAATAATAATAATAAATCTCCCCGGCAATTATTTACACAAGTTCTTTTATTTTATTAAAATAAGGGAATGATGCTTAAAACTTTTGTTTCAAGTTCTGGTTTTTACAATTTCAAGTTTCAGAAACGCAAGTTTTTACAATTTGTACTCTTTAAATTTTCAAGTTTATTTTTGAGAAATTAAAGTTTTTACAATTTGTAAAATCTAAAAACTTTTTTAACAATTTGTAAAAACTTAAAACTTGAATTTTTACAAATTCAAGTTTTATTAAATTTGTAATTGTAAAAACTTGTTTATAAAAATATAAAATTTACAATTCAAGTTTAATATTTATTTTCAAGTTTATTTATTTTACAATTTGTAAATTCAAGGTCTCTTAGAAATTAAAGTTTTACAATTTGTAAAAATATAAAACTTGAATTGTAAACTTAAATTAGAGCATCATTCCCTTATAAATATAAGTCGGTCCTTTAAAATAAAGTCCGTTCCAAAAAACCTCGACACCCCCAAATTTTTCGGAAAATCGACTTAAGGGTTTTTACTTTTTTATAACCTTATTATATCTTGATTCAGCAGCAAAAACTAACTAATTTTACAAAAAATTAAAGCAAACCGATAATTTTATCAAAAGTTATGATAAATTTTCAAAAAATCAGGCGTTCCAAATATCCTCAGACAGTTCGTAAAAATACCGATAATCACGGAAAGAAAGCAGCTAAAATTTAACAAAAATTTTTATGAACATAACTATCAATAAGGATACAAAATAAAAAAGAAACGAGATCGAAAACTGCTTTCATCGTCGAGATCTCAAATCTCGAAAATCAACGGAAAATAGGGTTACAGTACTTTAAAAAAATATTTTAACACCTTTAAGGCATATAATAAAAATTTTCTCTAGGCCTATCTGAAAGCCCATAAAATTTGCTACAAGATACAAAATGTCAAAATTTTCTAAAAAATTTATCCGTGTAAATTCTCAAGCTAGAATAACAGCTTACCGATAATAGTGCATCTTTAGGCTATTTTTTGCTCGTTAGTAATTTAAGCTTGAGAATTTACACGGATAAATTTTTTAGAAAATTGTGTTATATTGTATCTTGTAGCAAATTTTATGGGCTTTCAGATAGGCCTAAAGAAAATTTTTAATATATGCTATAAATAGGCTAAAATATTTTTTTTAAGTACTGTAACCCTATTTTCCGTTGATTTTCGAGATTTGAGATCTCGACGATGAAAGCAGTTTTCGATCTCGTTTCTTTTTTATTTTGTATCCTTATTGATAGTTATGTTCATAAAAATTTTTGTTAAATTTTAGCTGCTTTCTTTCCGTGATTATCGGTATTTTTACGAACTGTCTGAGGATATTTGGAACGCCTGATTTTTTGAAAATTTATCATAACTTTTGATAAAATTATCGGTTTGCTTTAATTTTTTGTAAAATTAGTTAGTTTTTGCTGCTGAATCAAGATATAATAAGGTTATAAAAAAGTAAACAATCGAAAGTCGACTTTTCCGAAAAATTTGGGGGTGTCGAGGTTTTTTGGAACGCACTTTATTGGAAAAAATTGAGATAACCAAGAAAAAATTTTTTTAAAGTGGCCTGAAAGGTCTGAGTATAAACATAAAGTGTATGTAGATACGTATATAAATAAAAATATTAAATATAAATAATATATTTTTTTAAAAGGATTGAATTTTATTTTTATTTCAAAATTTTTCAATCCTCAAAAAAAAAATTTTTTTAATTATAATACAATGTATATGAGCGTTTTTATATATGCGGCAAGTTGTAAATTAAAAAATAAATAAAAATATTATATACAAAATAGTTTATAAATAATTTTTTAGGAGAGAGAGAAGTCTGTGGTTAATATATAGAAAAAATTAAATTTTTTTAAATAATTAACTGCGCAATATTTTTTGACCAAAAAAAATTTTTTTTCAATGCCAAAAAATAAAAAAAAATATTTTTTCTTAGAATTTTCAGTTTCAAAAATTCGTTTAAAAAATAATTTTAAAACATGGCGCATTCCATGAGCAAATTCGTTTAAAAATAAAATTAATAATAAATAACCGAGGGAAAAGCAAATAAAAAGGTGTTAATTGGAGCGTTTTTAGAAAGAAAAAAATAATTTTAGTAAATTTCAAAAATTGTTCAAATTTTATTTTTAAAAAATATTTTTTTTATTGATACGAAACTTCAGAAAATTAAAATTTTAAAGAATTTAATTTCCGTAAATTTATTTTTTTATTAGACAAACTTTATATACCGTTAAAGTTTCTAGAGAGCATTTTTTAATGCAAAAGAAATAAAACACAAATTTTATTTTAAGGTAAATATTATTGGAGGGATCGAACTTAAGTGTACAAAACAGAATTAAAAAAGAAAAATACAAAATTAAACATCAGAATGAAAAACACAAACAAAAACACAAACATCCACAAAAATCAGAATGCAATAAAAACACAAAAACAAACAAAACACAAACATTAATAAAAGATCAGAACACAGCGAAAACACAAACATCAACAAAAATCAGAATTAGATAACAACATTAGGTAACAAATCAGAATAAAACTAAAACACAAAAATACACAAACAATTGCAAAATCAGAACTACAAAAACACAAACAAATTAAAACTCAAAAACACAAAACAATTATCAAAAAATACATGTTTATATGCACATTAAAAATCAGAATAAAATAAAAACATCTCTTTAAAAATGTTTTTCTGGTATTTTCGATCCCCCTTAAATAATATTTTGTGTTTATTTTTATTTAAAACAATAAATGAAAGAAACAAAACAAATATATATAAATTGTGAAAATTTGCCAAACAAACAAAATAATATATATTGTGTATAGACATTTTTATATATTCTCTATTATTTTTGGGAGTGGGGATTTTTTTAAAAATATTTAAAAATTTTTTTTACATTTATAGGGAGAGAATATATATATTTTTTATAATAAGCACCTTTATATACCTCTTTTTAATCTCTCTACCTCTCTAATAAGAAGGTAGGATTTTTTTATAATTTTATTTTTAAGAGAAAAAAAATAAATAATAATTTTTTGTATATATTTTATATTGGCAGTCTCTCTCAATTTTTTTTAAAATAAAATAAGCCCTCTTTTTTAATAAAATATTTTTAAAACAAAATATTTTTACAATTTTAAATTTCTCGATTAGCAAGCAGTCGCCAAAACATCTGGAGAATATACACCAGCAATGTTTAATATAAGGCGAAGATCAGAACAATCACATCCCAAAATTGATGAAACTTTTTCCATTGGGAGAGGATCATTAATGTCTTTAAAATTAAAAAAATTAGTAAAAATTTTTTTAAATGTCCGCAACTTTATATGTCCACAAGTCAAAATTATTTAAATATTATTTTTCAAATAATTATTTTTAAGAGGGGGGGGGGGTCAAAAAACAACCAGCAAGCTTTCTAGTATTAAATAAGTAAAATTCATAGATACCCCAAACTTTAAACCAAAAATTTAAAAAAAAATAATAAATTTGCAGACAAAAAAAGTTGCTGATTTTAGGACCAAATTTCAGAAAATTTTTAAAACCCCACCCCTCAAAAAATTTTTTTTCTTCAAAAAAATATTTAAAAAAAATTAAATTAAAAATATTTACCAGTAGTTTTAACCAAATTAACGAGAACATTAGATTTATCAAGAAGAGATACCAAATGGTCTTCAAGGAATGATAAAAGAAAGTCTGGAGCACATTTATACCTTTAAAATAATAAAAAATTAATTTTTAAAAAATTTAAAAAAAATATAAATTTACTGATATAATTCAGCAAATTCTTCAAGCATTGAAGTAACAGCATCAGAAGGACAAACAAAACGAGTATCATCAACTTGACATTTGTCAGAGGTAATAATCTATTTTTTAAAAGGAAAAAAATTTTTTGAGGTTAAAAAACATTTTTTTTTTGAAAAATTTCAAAAAAAATTTCGAAAAAAAAATTTTTTAAATCGAAATTTCGAAAAAAAAAATTCGGAAATTTTTTTTCAGCTTACCCGAACGTCTAAATTGCACATATCAATAAATATAACCAAAGAAGAACTTTTAGTCATAATAGGCGTTGTTGAACAACAATTACTACTAGCATTCACATTATTGTGTTTCTTTGGACTTGTAGTTGCTAGAAAAAAGAAAAAAAATTTTTAATTGAAATCTTTTCAGCCGCGTTTTAATTATTCTAGAAAGTCCACAAAATTTTTATCCGCAAGTTTGATTTTATCTGCATCATTAAATTTTAACAATTTTTGCGGACAAAAATTTGCGGACTAACCCGATATAAACAAAAATCGAATTTAAAAAAATAATTCTTTTAAATAATTCAAACCTTTAACAGCAGCAGCCGGAACACAAGACGGAGAAACACCATTAACACCACTACTTCCACTAATCCCTTTACCAAGTTGTCCAATAGAAAACTTTCTTGCCTCAATTCCACCTCCACCTCCACCAACATTTTCAACAACATTATTTTTAGACATCAATAACAAATTCGAATGGTCTATACAAAGTGAATTTGTTGTTGTTGTATTAGCCGTTGTTGTATTTGTTGTTGTAGGTGATAAACAACCACTTCCATTTGAAGAACTCGAATTATTCAACAAAGCAGAAATTTGACTATTTAAACAAGGTTCCCCAGTTGGATGCCTAACATCTTCACAAATTGTATTAAATATTGAATCTATTGATAATAAATTGGAGAATTGTGGTTGTTGTGATGGTGGTGATGTTGACATTGTTTTTGTTATTATTTTTGAAAAAGATGATTTTGATGTCAATTTTTGTTGGTTGTTATGAGAAGGAGATTGAACTTGGATACCTTTAAAAATAAAAATTTTTTTATCACAAAATGATAAGAAAAAAAAATTTTTTTAATTGAAAAGGAAGTTAAAATAAAATGAACAACGACAGGGTAATAGCACCCCTCCTCCATTGTAAGTAATCAGACCCCTAAAAAAATACATAATTAACCATAAACTAATTGATTTTGAATAAAATGAACACTTAAAAAATCTGAAATTTTCTTTTACTTATTAGGTTGACAAAAAATTTTTTCAAAAAAAAAATTTTTTTTAATAAAATTAAAAATAAAAAAAACAAACCAGAAAGAACAAAATGTGGAGAATAAGCATTACAAACACCTGCCATTAAAGTACGTCCAAAATCATGTAATTCTGGTGGTTCTCCATTAAATTTGAAAGTTCCACATTCTGCCAACAATTCTATAAAATTTAAAAAAAATTAGAAAAAAGTTTCAAAATGTCAAGAAGGCCCAGAAATTTAATTTCAAAATGTCAACTGCCCAAAATGTCTCCAAAAAAGTTTTGAAAATAAAAAAAACCTTTCACATACCATAACTCCTTTTGCTTTCAACAGAAGAACAGCGAACAAAATACGAAAGTACACGTAACAATAAAGCAATCTTTTCTGGTTTATCACCAACAACAACAATTTTTGTAAATTGGCTGTTATTACAAAAATTATTTGTTGAAGAATTATTGTTGTTGTGAGTATTTCCTCTTCCTTCTCCCCCTCCACTTCCTCCTTCAGGTCCAGAAACAGACAAAACAGAATCTGTTGTTCCAACACCATAATAAAGTTCCAAAAGTTGTGCAACTGTTGGATTATAATAATTAATTTTGTTGTTGTTATTGCCGTTGTTTTGATGATTATATGAAGAATTCTTTAATGAAAAAAAAATTTATTTTGAAGTTAAAAAAATTTAAGGAGATTTTTTTTTAGCTCAACAGGGCTGAATGCACGCCCACACTAATTGTAAGGATGGCGGTTCCTGGGAAATCTTTGGATATCCGGAAGTGAAAATTTCAGGATATCCGGGGGTTTTTTGGTTCCGGATACCCGGAACCGCCAACCTTAACCCACACCCCCCTTTGATCTCAAAGGTGAAAGTATCTCACACTCAGAGGGATTCCCCAATGTATAAATCAGAAAAAAAACCACCAAAACCCAAACCCCTAATTTTAAAAATTAAAAAAAAATAAAAACAAACCATTCCCAATAAAAGAGAATAATCAACATCATCTCCACCATCATTATTATTTGAACAACAATAATTTTCTGGAGGTGCAACACTAGCAACCCAAGTCAATTGATTCATTAAAACAGCAGATAATAATGTTGAAAGGAAACTGTTTAGAGAAAAAATAATTTTTTAAAAATAAATTCTATAATTATTAGGAAAATCACAAAGTACCCATGAAATAAATATCAGAAACATGGACCCTTTTTTTCGACTCAAAAAAAGAAAAAAAATTTTTTATAATTGGTAGCGAGTTGAGCGTTTGTCCCCAAAAAACGACACTAAATAATTCAAAAAAAAATGTTTTTATGAATTATAAAGGCTAACATCGTTACTAACTCATGTTTAAAAAAAGGGGGGAGTTTAAAATATTATCAAAAAAAATTAAAAAAATCAACAAACAATTTAGTTTCCTTTGTATTAAATTCACAAATTAATTGTGCCAATTGAGAACAAAATTTTGAAGCAATTTTGTGCATTCCAACACTTGCATATTGTGCTGATGCTAAACTTTGCCATACTGGATTTTTAAGTCTTAGAGAATTACACAACAAACAAAGTGATTGACATGTAGATGTCCAACCCTTTGAAAAAATTTTTAAATTAAATTAATGATTTAATTTAATTTGTTCATATAGGGATGTTAGTGTCAAGTCGGGGGTTTTACAAAAAATTTTCTTTAGACCGAATTTCATAATCGGAAAAAAAAGTTAAAGCATTTCTGGTAACCTGACCCTGTTCCTATTTTTTATTTCTTTTTCAGTGAAGTTTCTCAACTCAAATTAAAAAAAATTTCGTCGAAAAAAGGGTTAAAATATTCTTTAAAATAATTTTAAAATTTCTGAAAATTCTAGAAAAAACACAAAAAAAAAAGAATTTCCTGGAGCATGGGAATTTCCAAAAAATATATGAAAAAAGGGACTCATTTCCCCTCATATCCTGTAAAATTTAATTATCTCGAAGGGAAAGCCAATTCAAAAAATTAAAAAAACCTCATAAATAGATTGAAAAAATTGTGTTTTGTCCTGTACTGCTTTATGGATATGTATTGCAAGTTTATCGAGCTCTTGTTCAATTTGAAGAATGTGTTGGAAGACAAATGAACGAAAATCAACTTTGAAAAAAAATTTTTTAAGAAAATTTAAAAAAAATTTTTTGATGTCAAAATGTCAACTTTTTAAAATTCCAAAAAAAATTTCAAAAAATTTCAAAAAAAAAAACCAGGTAATAAAATAGCAAATCCATATTGTTGCCATTCAGTAAATGCATCATTAAATATTCCACCCCCACAAACATCTGCAATAGACGAACAACTACTTAAACGGCTACGATTTGTTAAACGAAGAGAAAGTGCTGGAAAAAAAATTTTCAAAAATTAAAAAAATAATTTTTAATTTTACATTCATCTAATCCAATTTGTGAAAGTTGACACCTTCTTGCACGTGAAAGTCTATTGGGTGAGAAGGCACGTAATTCTTCCATTATATCCTTAAAGAAAAAAAATGTCTGAATAAATTTGAGAAAGGGGCACACACATTGCTCTGAGTTTTAAAGATAATTTCAGGGCTAAATGTCAGAAAATTTTTTTATATCCAAACAAAATTTCTGAAAACCAACGTCGGGATAAATCTCAAAGGATGGGTGGGGAGTCTATCTTATCTCCTACCCCAGGAAAAAGTTAAAAGGAATGAACAACAACATCAGGGGGAGGGGATTGTAGTGTAAAAAACCTATAATAAAACCCCCCCCCTCCATCCCCTCAAAAAATCCAAAAAAATTTCAAAAAATAAAAAATCAAAACAAACATCAACATCAGCCGTTTCCATTTGAAGAGAAGAATTTCTAACTCTAACAAAATTTTCTGGTGGATCCGTATGGTTATTATTGTTAGTTGTTGTTGTTGGTGGACTTTTTGATGAAGAAATAAATACTGGAAATTTTGTACAAGTTTTGGAGGAAGTCGAAGAAGAAATATTGCCACCACCACCACAATTATTATTAATTAAACAATCAACTTCATCTTTTGGTTGAGCTGTAGTTGCTGTTGTGGTTGTAGCTGAAGCTGTATTAGCTATACCATCAAGTGAACGAATTGTTGAATAATTTGATTGATTGTCTGAATCTGAGCTTAAACTTCCAACCATACATTTGTAAATATCACTAGAAAAAAAAAGGAAATTTTTGAAGTTTTTCAAAGAGTTTAGGAAAGAAGGATAATGGAAAATGAAAAAATTGATAAAAAAAGATTAGTCAGATAACCAAAAAAAATTTTTTCAGATTTTTGGGTTTAAGAATTTAGGAGGTTTATGGAAAAGGTTTATTAGAGGGCGTTATGACGATGAAAAAAAAAATATATTTTTTTCTAAAGTTTATCCACACAAATTGAAATTCTACTTATAAGAGCTTAAACAATACAAATCTATTTTTGGAAGATATTTGGCTATTCAAAAATGATCTTAAAAGGACCGAACTGAAAACCCTCAATTAAATAATTCTCTCATTAGCTATATAAATCCGCAAATTTACCTAATCCGCGTTACTCAACTCCCGAAAAATAAAATTTCAAGTTCCTCTTAAATTCTTAAACCCAAAAATTAGAGAAAAAATTTGGCCCTATCTGAAATGAGGTGCGTAATCATATTTTTTTCTCCTTCTTTTCACAAGGTAAAAAGGGTCAGTTTTTCTTTAGTATTTAATTTGTGTTTATTTTTCCTTAAGGAAAAATAACGGAGGAGGATTAATTTTTTTACATTTTCTTTTCTGTCCGTCTTCGTCCGTGTTCGTCTCTGTCCGTGCTCGTACGTGTTTCGTCGGTCCGTCTTCGTCGTCCGTGTTCGTCTCTGTCCGTCTTCGTCCGTGTTTTGTCGGTCCGTCTTCGTCGTCCGTGTTCATCTCTTTCCGTGTTTGTCTCTGTCCAGTGTTTTGTCAGTGTTTTGTCTGTCCGTGTATGTGTGCAGACAAACACAGACGAAGACAACAGACAAAACACGGACGAACACGGACAGAGGCTTACACGTACAGACAAAACACGGACGAAGACGGACAGAAAAGAAAATGTAAAAAAATTAATCCTCCTCCGTTATTTTTCCTTAAGGAAAAATAAACACAAATTAAATACTAAGGAAAAACTGACCCTTTTTACCTTGTGAAAAGAAGGAGAAAAAATATGATTACGCACCTCATTTCAGATAGGGCCAAAAATTTTTTTTTGTTAATCTGACTTAAATAAAGGGCCACCCACACATTTACCTACGTAATTTATCAGAAAAAAAAATTAAAAACCAAAAACAAACTTTGTCTTAAACGGAGTAGAAGAATATTTGCCAAGTTTAGGTACAGAAAACACTCTCGAAATCATTACTGAATTTGAGTCTCTTAAAAAAAGAAAATTTTTTTGATTTTTAAAAATTCAAAAAAAAAATACTTGAGTGTATGTATTTTGAGAGAGTCAGACTTCAAAGCTCCCGGCATTGTACCAAAAAGCATTTTGGCAATTTTCAATGTGTCATATTTATGTGGAAGGAACTTGAAAAAAAATTATAAAATTTTAGAAAATTTTGAAAATTTCTAAAAAATTTTTGAAAAATTTTCAAAAAATTTTTCAGAAAAAATTTCTAAAAATTTTCAGAAAAATTCCAAAAATTTCAAAAAAATTTTTTGAATTTTGAAAAATTTCCCGAAAAATTTTCCCAAAAAATTTTTTTCTCAAAAAAAACCTGAAAACGTCCACATTGAGACAAATGTGATCCAAAAACAAAACGATCAGCCAAAGCTACAACAGTTGCCGAGTCATATAAAAGTCTAGTGTCCTTTTCACTGAATACAACAAGACGGCATTCTGATGCCCGTAATTGTTGCTTGTAAATATGCCAACTGAAAAATTGAAAAAAATTTTTTTAGAATTTTTTTAATTTGTTAAAAAAACAGTGAACCTGACCTCTCTCAGGCTTTTGAAAATTTTTATTTAATAATGAGGAAAAATATTCTAATTTTGGGATTCCAATATCTGGGGGGGGGGGGGGGGCGCATCTCATAAAGAGGTCGAATAATTAAAAAAAAATTTTTTTAAATTAAATTAAAAATTACATATTCTCATCCTAAACCCCTAAATTTTTCATCATTTTTTTATTTAAAAAATTAATTTTATTTTTCACATTTTTGTTTACTCAACAACAATTTGCCCTTTATTGTATATTTAGAGGGATTTACCCCCCTTCCCCTTCCCCCTTATTTCTTTAAACACTATCACACGTGAAAATAGACAAAAAAAATTTTTACCTCGATTTGTTTAACAAAAAAAATATTCGTGGCAAAAATATTTAAAAAAATTTTCTTTCATGTGTCTAAAATTTTACAATTAAAAAAAAGACGAAAAATAATAAAAATTAAAATAAAAATTAGAAAAAGTCCTTTAAAGTTTAAGAAAAAAAATTTTTTTTTTAATTTTTAAAAGTTTTTTTTTCTAATTTTATTAGTAAACATATACATATTTTTATGACCCCAAAATTGATAAAAATATTTTTTAAAAAATGTTGAAAAGACTAAAAATTGTTTGATAAAAATATATATTGAAAAAGAGCAGTAAAAAAAGATAAAATTTCAACTAAAAAAATTTATTTTAAATAGCCCAAAAAGTCCAAAATAAAAAAAATTTTAGAGAGAAAAAGAATCAAAATGTCAAAAAATTTTTAAAGGGAATTAAATCTAAGGAATTAAAAATTCTCAGATTTTATAAGAAAAAAAATTTTTTTTTTCAAACTTTGCATTTTGCAGCATTTGTTGCTATTTTTCTTGCATTTTTTTTTTTTCAAAAATTTTGCAACATAAATGATTTAAATAAATTTTTTACATAAATATATACAAACATTTTTTTTTAACTTGATCACTTAACATACATCATAAACTCTCAAAAACATTAATTCTTCAACTTTAAAAAAAATTTTTTTTCACCTCCAAAAAAATTTTCTTTTTCTAGTCTCTTCTTTTACTCTAATAAATTCTTCTACGAAATTTCCGTTTAATTTTTTTTAAACTTTATTAATTTATTTTTATTTTTTTTCTAAACCAAATTTCTCGAATATTTCAAACATTTTTATATTTTCCCTTCAATCAAACACACACACACTCCTCACACACTCTTTTTCCATGCAATCAACACAAAAATTAAAAGTAATTTGCACTTTTCAAGGGCTTTATTAAATAAATAATTACTAAAATATTTATTTATTTTTTGTTATTTTTTTAAATATTTTAGCAGGTGGCCCTCTCTACGTCTTTCTCCAACACCTTTTCGTCGTCTTCCCCCAAAAAAATTTTTCAAAAAAAAATTTTTTTTCAAAAAAAATTCCAATCAAATTAAAATAATAAATTATTGATATTAACAGTCGTCTTAGTTTTAGTAGAGGAAGTGATTATTTCCCTTTATTTTATTTTTTCAAAAAAAAATTTTTTTTCTCTTTCTCAGTGTTCCACCATTTTTAACCACCGCTCACAACAAATACACACACACATTTTTGAGGAAATACGTCGCGCTATCACAAAAAAAAATTAATTTTTTTTTGTTTTAAAAAAATTATTATTATTATCATCTTAGGGTCTCTCAGGGAAAAGTAAGAGAAAAATATGAACACCAAAAACAGAGAGAAGTTAAAACAGTAAGGGGAAACACTTCTTCCTTTTTTTAACAATTAAAAATTTGAGAGGACCATATAGAGTAGTAGAGTAGAGGAGTTAACAGAAAGAAGCTAAAAAAACAGTGAGAAAAGACACAACACTTCTTACACATGTACAATTAAAATATGGGGGTGCTCAATAAAAATTTTTTTCAAAATTAAAAAATTATCAAGATCAATCACATACTATATTAACCCAAAAAAGAGGAACTGAAATTTTGTTGAAAAAAAATTTAAAAAATATCAAGAGAGAGAGAGTTTCCTACATATTATTTAAAACATTAACACCCCCAAAAGGAAATGACTTTGCTTTAAAAAAAATTTCTTTATTTAATTAAAAAAAATTTCAACGAGGAGGGAAGTTCCTTCCTTCCCCCCTAAATTATTTAAAAATAAAATATAAGGAAGTATTTAAAAATTAAAAAAAAAATTATTTTTTTTGTTTCAACATGTAAACATTCCCAAAGTTTATTTAATTTTTAATTCTTAATTTAATAAAAAAAATTTTTAATTTAAAATTAAAAAATCAATAAATTTATTTATTTCCTCTATTTTAAATTTTTGGCGTCAAAAATATAAAAATTCCACCCCCTCCCTCAATCATTGGTCTCCCTAGGAAAAAAAGGCAAGCCGGAAATCCACCCAAAAATTAATCAGTCACCCCCCAACTATATAATTATTTATTTTTTTTTCGATAGGGGAAAAAAGGAAGTAAAGGAATGTGAAAGGAGTGTTTAATAGTTATTAGCAATAAAATCGATTTAATTTATATATCCACGTTAATAAATCTTTGCAAAAATAAAAAAAGACAGACGCCAGGAAAAAAATTAAATAAAATAAAAATATATAAGAGTAAAAATTAAATTAAAAATAAAAAGAAAAAATAAATAAAAATTAAATTCTTCTGGGAAAATTAGATATTTTGAAAAAAAATTGAAGAAATAAACATTTTTAAAAATTAAAAAAATAAATAAAAAAATAAATAAAAAATATTCAAAAAAATATTTTTTTGAAACACCAAAAAAAATAAATTACTTAAAAGTTTAATTATGTAAATTTTTTTTAAAAATATTTTCCCAAAAAATATTTTTGTTTTTAATTTTAAAAAATAATAATAAAAATATTTTTATTTTTCAAAAACAATATCAAAAAAATATTTTTTTATTGAAGAATTAAAAATAAAAATTATGTAAATCCCCCAATAAAAGTGTATTTTTACTATTAAGTTTACAAATTAATATAAAAAATAGCTAGAGAGACAAAAAGCTTAAAAATATTTTTTTAGAATTTATTGAACACAAAAATATAAGAATTACACAAGCAGTCCCCTCCCAAGACAAGCAAACCCCCTCCCAAGACTCAAAAACACCGACTCTCTAAACATTCACATTCTTCTCTTACTAAAACAAAAGTTTACACCTTTAAAAAAGTTTGGCGAACATAGAAATAATTTTAAAAAAACAAGGAAGTCATTAAATAAAACTTAAGTTTAGTGTGTTTGGCGAGAAAAGTTGGAAATAAAACACAACATATTAATAAAATCAGACTTACTAATAATAAATCAGCCTTACTAAGCTTTTATATTTTAAAAGTCTATGTAAAACATAAAAACATTTAAAAACATAAGGAGAAAAATCAGAATTACCTAGCTAAACATGTTGCTAAACATTATAAATATCAGAATTAATTAAAAACATGAGAGGAAAAACCAGAATTAAATAAAAACAAGAAGAAAACTAATCAGAATTACAAACAAAACATGTTTCCCAAACATTCCAACAAAAACATTTTTATTACCAGAATATGTTAAAAACACAAAAACATTTGACTAAAACATTTATAATCTTACAAACATCTCACAAACTTAACAACAATAAAAACAAGCCTAAACTCTCACAAACTTAACCTTTCTCAAAAACATGCCTAAAACTTGAAACAAAGCTTAAGTATGCTTCAAAAACTTGCTTCACCCTAAACATTAATTTATTGGGCACCCACCCAAATTTAAATTAAAAAAATTTTTTTAATAAATTAAAAAATAAAAACCCCACCAAAAATTGTCCATATTATTATTATTGTTGTTGTCCATTCGTTGTTGTTGTTGCTGTTGTTGATTAATAAAATTTGGACTTAAATCATGCATTGAAGAAGAAGCATAAACACACTACTAGTTATTTTTAGTCTTATTATCCAATTGAAGCAAATTTTCATCAAATGAAAAAAAATAAAATAATAGCACAAATTAATCTTAAAAAAAAGTTAAAAAGTATATTTATTTATTTATTGGCAGTTTAAAAAAGTGATTAAACAAAATAAAGGGGAAAAAGATATGAATGAAGGGAAGAAGGGGGGGGGGAAGGGAACAACCTAAAAAAAAAAGGCAAAAGAACAAAACGACACAACGACGTGTAAAATGAATGAATGACTGACTGAAAAGTTTTCTGGATATTTTATTTTATTTAAAAGGAGAAAAAGAGAGAGAAAGAAAATGATAGTAAATAGAGTATAATAAAAATGTAGCTACTTCTATATTAGCGCATTTAAAAAACAGAAACAACCATGGGGCAAAACGCCGTCCAGACAAAATACCGTCATAACGTTAGAGTAAAAACATTGCCCCTTCTAGAGATAATGAATTCGATTTATGTTGAGATTGTGTTGTCTGAAGATCTTTAGACCCTAAGGCTATTAGGGTTTGGTTAGTACTTCAACTCAGAACCTGCTCATGAAGGAGGATAATATCTGAATACCTGCGGATACTGACGGATATGGTGTGAATGGGGATAATATCTAGATAACTGCGGTTACGGATGGATCCGGAGTGTACATAAGCAGGTTCTGCTTCTACTCCTATGCCTAAAAATTTTATTTTAAAACGTGTCTACCCTGATAATTTTTACTCTAAAGGGTAAACGGTATTCTGGTCGGACGGTATTTTGTCCTATTATGAACAGAAGCAAAAAAATTTATTTTGAGGGAAAGGGCGGGAATAAGGCTTATATGAGCGGGTGTACTTTCCTTCTACTAAGAAGCTTTAAAAAGACTTTTTAAAAATGCCACACGAAGGAGAGAAAAAGGGATTATTATTTGGCACTATATATGTTTTTGTTTTGTTATTTTGCCGTAAGCGACATTCACGTGATTGGCAACTGACCAAACAAACAAAAAAAAAGCAGACAGCGCAGTGGTGGCATTTAAAAAAAAAAGAGAGGAGGGAAAATTGAAAAATAAAAAAAAATATTTTATATAAAAATGAGAGGAGGAGAAAAATGGGGGGGGGGAGAAGAGGAGGAGAATAGGGGGGAGAAGAAGAAAAAAATTGGGGGGAGGAAGAAGAAAAAAAAATTTTTTAGGGGGAAGCATTAGAAAAAGGGGAGGAGGAGACGAAGAATATGAGAGCCAACAAGAAACAAAGATGGGAGGAGAAGAAAAAAAAATAATATTTTTTTTTAATTTTTGGATGAGAATTGGGGGGAGAAGAAAACACACACAACAAAACTGAACGTTTTTTGAAGAGAAAAATACTTTAAAAAATATATATTTTTCGTGGGTGAGAGATCAAACTAATCATTTCTTTTTTTTCCTTCTCCTACGAAAAGGCAGCCAATTCACCGAAATATATAAATTCTTTTTTTGATAATTTTAAAAGAAGAAAAAAATTTTGAAACACATTTTTGGAATTTTTATGGGTTTTTAATGATTTTTTGGCTTAAACTTTGGATGATTCAGCTGGAATTTTGAAGTTAAATTCCAAAGAAAATGTGGAAAGTGAAAGGGAATTGGAAATTGATAGAAGACTGGAATTGAAGTTTGAAGCTTCAATTTGTGCTTCAGCTTCAAGTGGATGTGTAACGGAAGCTTCAAGTTCGAGTCGAAGCTTCTGCTCAAGTGTGGTGGACATTTCTAGACAAGCTTAGGTTAATTAAACCCCACGTTGAAGCTTAAAACCTGAAGCTTCAACGAAGCAAAAAAACCTAAAGCTTCAGTTATAGCCTCAACAGCTCTCCTGATCTCCCCCCATAAACAACCCCCAACAATCTGAAGCTGAAGCAACAAAATAGAAACAAAAAACCTGAAGCTTCAACTTGGAAACTGAAGCTTCAGGACTTACTAGACAAGCCTACAATTCGAGCCTTAAGGACAGTCTCTAATGATCTTCCCACATAAACAACCCTCTCTACCAACCTGAAGCTGAAGCAAAATTTAAAGCAGAAACATAGAAACTAAAGCTTCAGCTTGGAAACTCAGTCTAGAAACTAAAGCTTCAGGTCTTTCCAGACAAGCCTACATATATTCAGTTAAAATAAAATAGCAGATATTTGTGTTTTGATATTGATATAGTTAGACAGTTAAAAAATAGGGCAGAAAGGAGGAGAAACGTTAAAATAGTACACACAATCAATTTCTAATTTTTGTACTTTGTACAATAATCAAGAAAAGTTTTTTTGGAGGTTTAAAAAATATAAAAATAAATGTTTATATAGAAAAGTGCAACAAATACATCGCGCGCTATAGACAAACATAACTAGTCATGGGGTAAAAAATAAATAGAAAAAAATGTCTGTGTTGCCTTAAAAGAGGAAAAGGGGGGGGAGGACTAATAAAATGAAAAAAACATTTTTAGTTTTAGTTGTTTCTGTTTGCCGAGTATTTTTTTTAGAAAAAATTTTTCTTAAGAGAGTTGGCAGGTGGTACTAGGTAGTAAAAAAAATAAAAATAAAGGAAGAGAAAAATTATATATATTTTTTTATTTTTTTTTGGGGAAGAGGAAAAGCAGGAAAAGCTCTGTAAGCTCTTAAAGCACACACAAAAATATATATAAATGAGTTCAGAAAGGAACAATGATGATATACTAAAAAATTAGAGAGTTGCCGGCATGCATTTTTGTTGTTTTTGGTTGGAGGAAAAAAATTTTTGGATGCCGCCAGTGTGTGGTAGTGTATATATTTGTGTGTGTGGAAGCCGTGTGTCTCTTTTGGGAAAAAGGGGGAGAGAGAGAATATTTTGGCGAGCTGCCAAAATAAAAAAAAAGCCAGCCACCGCTTGCAACACTTGGTTATCCAAGTCAAACACACACATAAATATATAAGTGCGGCTGACGGAGACTTAGTAGACAAGTTAAAGAATGCAAAAAAAAAGATTGAGAAAGAGAGAGAGTCAAGAGTTTTTTTTGTTTCAAGAAAAAAGGGGAAAGAGAAGGGAATATAAAAATGTAAAAGGAGACAGACGCGAAAAAAGAAGAGTGACGCCACATTTTGCCAATTCCATATTTTGCCAATAAGGCTAAAAACTTGTATTTTGACAACAAACTTATTGACAAAATGTAAGTTTTTGCCCTTATTGGCAAAATATGGAATTGGCAAAATGTGTAGCCGCGGAAAAAATGGGAAAAGAAAAGTGAGTAAAAACGCGTATAGTCATACCACTTGTGTATGAATATTTTTAGACTCGTGAGCAAAAATGTTTGTTTGTATGTCTGCAAACAAAAAATCATGAGAGCAACAGTCGTCAACAGATAGGGTAAGAAAGAAAATAAAAGTGTGATTTGGTCAGCAGACATTATACAATGTTGAGGCAGACAGCAACAAAATTTGAAATAATGAAGAAATGAGTGGACTGAAATAAAAAATTCTCCCGCCTTTAAGCACGGAAGGAGGGGCGATTGGCAACTAGAAATAAATGGATAGCCAAATTGGAAAGTTGCCAATTTATTTTTGAAGAAGATCGTTTCGTAAAATATTTATTTTATTTAATTAAAAAAATGCGCGCATTATTGATTTTTTGCTTTGGGAAGGGGTTACAATTTGCATTTACAATTATCTATTTACAATTGTAAATATATTTTTTATTTTATTTTCCGGAAAAGTATACAGTTGTAATTTATATTTTAATTTCCTTCCGGAAAGTTTTTTATTTTATTCTATTTACAATTGTATTTTTTCTGGAAAGTTATTTACAAATTTAACCCTTTCCGGAAAGTCTATTTATAATTTTTTCCGGAAAGTTTTTTTATTTCTTTTTCTATTTACAATTGTTATATTTTATTCTTTCCGGAAAGTATACAGTTGTAATTTATATTTTAATTCCGGAAGGTTTATTAATTTATTCACTTTTACAATTGTCTATTTACAATTGTAATTCTTTCCGGAAAGTTTTTTATTCTTTTTCTATTTACAATTGTAATTTATCTTAATATCTTTCCGGAAAGTTTATTTTTTCTCTATTTACAATTAATTTTTACAATTTTAATTTATTCTATTTTCTTTCCGGAAAGTATTTTTCTCTAATTCTTTTAGACTGACTTGTATTTTTACTTGTATTTTATTTAAATGGAAAGCTTGTTTTACAATGGCAAGTAGGCGTACTAACAACAACACTACTCATCAGCATCACACAGGCGTTCATCGCGATCATGTTGTACATCATCTTGGAGTATTTTTTAAAATTTAATTTTTATTTTATTTATTTTATTTTTAAAGGGCAGATCAGTATCTAGACGGCGTAATGTAATTAATCGAGCTAGGAACCGATCAGAAATTAGTTTTTGCGTTAAATATACAGTTTTTGGGTTGGTTTTTTATTTTTCTAATTTTTAAAAATTTTAAAAATTTTTTAAATTAATTTAAGGGGGAAATACTTTGGTTAATGTCATTTTTGTCAGTCTTGGCGACGCCCCCTTTTTCCTTATCTTTTTTTTTACCATTTTTACCTTTCTTTCCTACCCCTCTGTTTCCCTAATTTCTGAAGCAAATATCAAATCCTAACAGTTTCCCAAATTAGACATTATTCTGACTTACAAAAAAGAGATAAGAGAGGGAAAGTGGGATATATAAAAAGAAGGACGTCAAACCCCAAAGTATTGCCCTCATAAAGTAATTTTAAAAATTCATAGGTTAGGTTAGGACTTCGTCGACACTCTAGATTATTTAAAGGAAAGCCAAAAAATGGTCAAGGAAAAAGTAAAGGAGAAAGGGGACGTTAACTCAGTATTCCCTTTATTTATTTCCAACCCCATTTTAACTCAAACTAATTTTAACTTTTTTATGCAGTTTCAACGTTGTTTTCTGGGCTCTCGGCTTTCTCCTGTTAGGCATCGGTTTATGGTCGCGCCTTGAAAAGAACAATCTGTACAGTCAATTAGCCCTATTTTATTTGGATCCAGCATGGGTTTTGATTATTGTTGGAGCAATTATTTGGTCAATTGGATTTTCTGGTTTTTTTCTTTAAAATTTTCTTTTAATTTCCCGTAATTTTTAATTTAATTGCCTTAAGGATGTGTTGGCGCTCTACGCGAAAATACTTGTTTCTTGGCTATTTACTCCTCCATTCTTGGTTTATTATTACTCACAGAAGCCTTAATTGTTGTGCTAGCTTTTGTTGCTAAAGATTTTGTTGAAAATGATTTGGGAAATCGATTGGATATCATGGTTTGTTTGTTGAGATTTTTTGTGGGATTTTTTAGATTTTGTCCAGTTATTAAACTTTTGACTGTTGACTTTTTTTCTAATTTCTCTTGGGGATACTTGAATGACTTCCTCAGTGTCCGGATTGGGATGTGAATAATTAGACGAAGAATAAATATGATAAATGTCGAAAAAAGTCCACGGAATTTCACCTTATCTCTACAAATCTTATTTTGACAAAAATTTTTTTATATTAATTTTAAAATTTCAAAAGATTGTCCATTACCGTGATGACCCAGATTTGCAAACAATTATTGACTGGATGCAAAATGATTTTCAATGTTGTGGAATAAGCGATCCTGATGATTGGGACAAAAATATTTATTTTAATGCTTCCGCCAAAGCCTTAAAATCCCCTGAAGTATTTTTTAATTTTTCTGGAAACAATTTTTAAATTAAATTTCAAAGGCTGGAGGTGTTCCCTACTCCTGTTGTAAAAATGTGGACAAAACTTTTATTAATTATGCCTGTGGATATGCGGTTAGAATTTAATTTTTTATTAAAATTTTTTTTGATTTTAAACATTTCAAAGAATTAAGAAAAAAATTTTTCAGAAAAATTTTTTAATAAAAATTTTTTGAATTCCGAAAGCTGGGGAAAATAATTTTTTATTGAAAAATTTTTAATTTATTTTTAATTAAATTTTTTTTTATTTTTTCAGACGCGTGTTAGCCATTCTGATAACGTAATTTTTTTATTTTTAAATTTAAAAATTAAAGAAATATTTTTTAAAGGGTCCAAAACAATTTTATCATAGCAATATACACATTGAAGGTTGTTTACCTAAACTTCAGTCTTGGCTAAACAACAATTTTCTTTATGTTGGGGCTGCTGTTTTTGTTGTTGCTGTTGTACAGGTTTCTTTAAATTAATTTTTTTTTCTTTTTATTTTTTAGTTTCTCGGCATTTGTTTTGCACAAGACTTGCGTAGTGATATTTTTGCTCAACGTGCAAAATGGACTAGACGAACTTGAAAAAATATTAACGGGATTTGGAGACAACAAAAAGTTTATTTTTTTTTTTACATTTTATCAGTTTTTTTTTAAAATACTGCCAGTATTTTCCTTAAAACATTCCTGGGTCGAAAAAATTTTTTTTTTAATTTTTAAAGGAGCTGAGGCCCTTTTAAATATTTTTTCAAAAAATACATTTTTCTGAAGCGCTTTCTTTTTTATTTTTAAATTACTTAAATGCTTTCTTGTCCTTTTCTATTTTTTTCGCAAAAATCAGGAGACTTCTTTTTTCATTGCTTTTATATATTTGTATATTTTTTAAAAGTTTTTATGAATCTTATTTTTACTGTTTAAGTTTAAGCTTGAGTAAAAATGAGAAAAATTTTTTTCTCAACAAAATCTTGAAAATAAAAAAAATTTTTTTCTGTCTAAAGCTTTGACTTGAATACACACACTGAAATTTATTTTTAAATTTGTATCTACCTTAAATTCTTTTTTTTTTAAATTTTTTAAATTTTCTATTGCCTTTCATTATATTCTACTTATGTATGTATTTTTAAAGAAGAGTATCAATAATAAAAAAATTTTTTAAAATTATTTTTTGGTAGGATATATCAATTAATTATTGAGAAAAATAAATATTTTTTAATATTTTTATCTAATTTAAAAATTTTTTTTTAATTTTAAGAATTTATTTGTCAAAAATTAATTTTAAAATTACAAGGAATTCAAAAAAAATTTTTTTTTTTTAAATGTCAACTGGACCAACTGGACGCTTTGCTTATTTTATGCATAAATTCCAACTTTACCTAACAAATAATGTTTCGTTTTAATTTAAAAATATTTTTTTAAAAATTAATTTTACATTTTTTAAAGGTAGAATTTACTGAAAAAGAGAAGAGGGAAATTTATTTTAGAAGAATTTCGTATTTTGCTTTTTTATTTGTTGTTGTTGTTATTGGTTTGCCTGTTTGGTAGGTAGAGGTTTTATTTAAAACTAATTATATTTAATCTTTCCGGAAACTATTCCAACATTTCCGGAAAAAAATACATTAGAATGTTACAAAGAAAGTTTCAACTTTCCGGAAATATTTTAAGTTTCCGGAAAATTAATTACAAGCTTTCCGGAAAAAAGCTTTCCAATTTACAAGCTTTCCAAACTTTCCGGAAATACTTTCCGGAATTATTTTTGTAAAATAAAACTTTGCTTTTAAAGGTGGGTAACCACTACACCTTACAGAGCTTCACTGCCTTACTCTCAATTTGATTTTACTTCTGATTTGGAAAAGGTTGGAATTTATAATAGGAAAAGTTTTGTTTCAAGTTTTATTTAAGTTTTATAAAAACTTTAAAAATAATGCAAACTTTCCGGAATTGTAATTTATTTAAAATTAAAACTTGAAGCAAAACTTAATCGTTTTCCAGAGATTGCTTCACTTTTCTCCTAATAAAATTGAAAATGATGAAGACAACAATGTTTGGAATAGTTTACAATTAAATTCCCTATACAATGTTCATCTAGTTTTTATTCACCCTCAACCAGAAAAATTTGTTAATTTATCAAAAAATGTTTTAAACAAAATTGATTTGTTTACAAAGAAGATTTTGGCAGTTAATGGAGGAGTTGAAAGTGAGGAACGAATTTTTTTTGAAAAAATTTTTTTTTTCTTTTTCAAGTTAACCTCAGTTGTGAACATTTATGGGATTTTTCTTTGAAAAATATAATTTCTAAAAATAAAAAATTAAATGATCAACAATTATCTGCAAAACTAGCAACAGCTTTAGATCGTTATATATTACAGCCATTGGGCCCGGAACCTTTGCTAAAAATTGCTATATTTTTTGAAAATGAAAAACAAGCAAAAGGTGGAGAAAATGGAAAGGAAGCGCCTACAATTAAAATGGTTGATGATGAAGGGGTAGGGGTTTGAATTATAATTTTTAAAACTTGAAGCAAAAACTTGAGAATTTTAATTTAAGTTTAAACTTGAAATTTAATATTTATTAATTTACCAACTTTCCGGAAACATTTCCTAAATTGTAGTTTTTTTTATTTAAAATGACAACTTGAAGCAAAACTCTTCCTACAATCTCTAACAAAATTAAAACTTGAATTCTTTTTATTAAAACTTGAAACAAAACTTGAATTTATTAAAGTTTAATTTATCTAAACTTGAATTTTGAAAACTTGAATTTATTATTTTCCGGAAAGTTTTAAAATATTAATATGCTTCTTCCGGAATGTTTTATTTTATTTAAAACTTGAAGCAAAACTTTGTTTTAAAACTTGAAATTCTTTTATTAAATTTTGAAGCATTTTTCATTTAATTTTAGACTTTATCAACTAGTCTAGCAATAGCTAGTTGGGGAGGTGTTTGTTTTCACCAAAATGAAGCAGATGAAGCAATTTTATTAAATTCAATAATGGGAATTATTTTTAAACAATTATCTATCCCTCCAGTTAATAATTCAAATTTAATTGAAACATTGAAGCAACATCAAAAAAGATTAACAATTTATAATTTATTACAAACTCTAAATTCCTTAAATGCTTTAAATGAATGTAAGTTTATTTTAAAAAAGTTTACTTTCAAAAAAAAATTTAAAAAACAAGAGAAACAAATAAGGGAAAATATTTTAACATTACTGAAACATTTTCCGGTATTGCAATCTTTTTTTTTGAAACATTTTCCGGAAAAAAAGTTTATTTATTTTAAGGTTTATTTTATTCAAATGAGCTTTATTTTTGTTTCCGGAAAGTTTTACTAATATTAATTTGTTCTTTCCGGAACTTGAAGCAAAACTTGAAACGTTAATTTATTAAAACTTGAAGCTTCCGGAATGTTTCATTATTTCTGAAATAAGTTTTAAGTTTATTTTAAAGTTTATTTAAAAACAAGTTTATTTTATTTATTTTTAGTAGCTTCTAAAATAGAGGATCTAGTAATATCAGATGAAGTTGCAGGTTATGCTGCTTCAGCAAAATTGTATTTTTTAAAGAGTTATAAACAATTGACTCAAAATGAAGAAGAAATTGGTGAATAAATTAAAAAAAAATAATTAAAAAAATCTATTTTTTTTGAAAAGATTCACATTCTGCTTCAAAAGCACGTTATTTTGCTGAATTAGCAAATACACACCATTCTCTACTTGAATTATTAAATTTCCCTTCTGATCAAAAATATGGTAAAAAAATAAAAATTAGTAATTAAAAAAATATTTTTATAATTTTAAGGAGTTTATGTGCCTTTGTTTTTCCCGTTACTTGTCCCTCTGCTTCAACCTTTGTTTCTTTTCTGTCTGTTTGCATTTGTGCAATTCAAGGATTATTTAAGAGAAAGAAGAGAGAAGAAGAATAATAAAAAGTTGGAATGAAGAAAAAATTCTGATTTTTAATTCTGGTTTATTGTTTCCGGTCAATTTTGTTTGAGGTGAGTTTTATATTTTTGCTTCCAGAAAGTTGTAATATATTAATGTGATTTTTCCGGAAAATTATAGCTTATATAAATACTTCCGGAAAATTTTATATTCTTGTTTCCGGAAAGTTGTACTACTAATATTGCTTTCGGAAAATTCCGGAAGGTTTTTATTACCTATGCATTTCCGGAAAGTTTTAATATTAATATTATTTTTCCGGAAAGTTATTCGTAATATAAATTTCCTGAAATTTATAGCTGATTTATATTCCGGAAAATTATTACTAATATGTATACTTCCGGAAAGTTTTAATATTTCTGAAATAAGTTTTAATTCTGATGCATACATGACATTTAAATATATTTAACTATTTATTAACGGAGTCTGTGTTCTACCCAACAATTTTCTGTGTATAGGCGCAGATTTGTTGGTAGTCATGGGATAAAAAATGTGGCGCTCCCACTTATTTTAATTTTTAATTAAATTATAATATAAACAGATTTTCTTTTCTTAAAAAAATTATTTTTCTTTAAAGAAAAATTTTCACCTGTCCCCAGAATTACGTAAATTTTTAAACGAAAGTCTTATATTTATTAAATTGATTTATACTTATTAAAAATTATTTTAATTACAAATACACTTGAATATTTTTTAATTCTAATTTATTTCAATTAACAACTAAATTTATTTTTTGATTGTTTAATATTGCTGCCTAAATATCAGAATTAAAAAAACCATCAGAATTATTAAAACTTTCCGGAAGGACTTTTTAACATCAAATGTGTAAGTAATAAGTTTATTTATTTTACTTAAAGTAAACTTAAGTTTATACACTTAAATTTAAAATAAAGTTTAAGTTTACGCTTAAATTTTACAATTAAGTTTTATTTAAAGTTTAATTATAAACTTAAGTTTACGGTTAAGTTTTATTATCTACACTTAAGTTTTATTTAAAGTTTTAACCTTTACAATAATAAATTACAATTTGTAAATTAATTATTAAGAAAAACGGAAGAGATATTTTAAGCTTTTTTAAACTTTACTCTTTTTTATGCAAATTTACACACTTGAATGTTTCCTTTTACAATTTTTTGTCAATAATTGTCCTCAACTTTCTCTTCCTTTTTTTAAAAAAATTATTTTTAGCTTTATCAATTAGTGTCTCTATTTATCGAAATGAAAAAAAGAATTTTTTTAATTCTAAGAATTTTATAAATAATGAGAATTTTTAATAGTATCAATGAAAAAATTTTTTTTCCGTTAAAAATATTTTTTGAAATTTTTTAAAATTTTATTTTCTAATATTTTTAATTATAAATCTACCTAACTTTTAAATTTTACAAAAATAATTTTTTTTTTCTAAATTAAAAATAAAAATTAACAACGTCAATTACTCTATTAATAAATACTAAAATTTATTCTTTTAAATATAATTTATTCAAAAAGCTATTTATAGATAAAAAGGGATTAATACATATTATAAGAGATTAAAATTTAAAAATTCTTCTTTCTTAATTTTAATTTGACTTTCCAACAATTTACAAATTGTACAAATATTTTATTTTAATTATTTTTAGTATTTTTAGCTTATTACAATCTTCTTTTTCTCTAATAATTTAAACAAGTTGGAATAATAAGTTTTACAATAGGAATTAAGTTTACAACTTGAATTAGGTTTTACAAATTGTAAAAAGTTTTTATTAATCAGAAAAAGTTTTTACAAACGAAAACAAGTTTTAAACAACCTTAATAAACTTTAATTAATTTTACAACTTTAAATAAGTTTTACAAATTGTAAAAAGTTTTTACAAATTAGAAAATTTTTACAAGCGAAAACAAGTTTTAAACAAGTTTTAATAAACCTGAATTAAGTTTACAACTCTAAATAAGTTTTACAAATTGTAAAAAGTTTTTACCAATCAAAAAAAGTTTTAATCAAGTTTTAATATATCGCTCTCACCTTTCTAATATTTCATAGCTTATATTCCTCTTATCTATAAATTATATTTAATTTTTTACAATTTGTAGTTTAACTTGAGAGAAAAGTAATAAGACACTTGTTAATTTGCATCAAAATTTTATTTTACTTTTTAATTTTTATTTCCTTCATTAAAATTTCTCATTAAAAAAATTTTTCTCTTTTTTTTAAATTTCATTTCTAGACTTGAAATTGAGAATATTTTTTTAATTAAATTTTGCGAGTTAAGCACAAAAAACTTTTTTTTCATCCATCCCCCAATCTTTATTATATTATTCAAAAAATCTATTTATTTTTCCCAGATAATATAATTTTTATTTTTTAATATAAGGATATTTATACAGGGACAAAAAAATTTATTTTTAAGGTAACCAAGCCTACGAATATTATCTATTTAAAAAATTAATTTTCTCTCCAAAAGACTCCCTCTCAAATTTGTAGTTAGCCAAACCATTTTTCTCTTTAACAATTCTTGCCATTCTCTCATTTGCCTTTCAATCTTGGCATTAAATAAATATATAATTAAATAATATTTAGTGGCACGAAATCGCATTTTACTTTAATATTTATATATAAATATTTAATTTTTCGCAATATTTATAGTGGCAACTATAAGAACGTTTTTCTTAAAAATATTTTTAAATGTTTCACCTGTCTGCATTACCCAAACAAATAATTAAATAAATATAAGTGTTTTACAAACTTGAATAATAGTCAAGTTTTACAATTATAAAATAATGAATAAAATTACAATTGTAAATAAGTTTAAGGGTAAACTTAAGTTTATAAAAAATAATCTTACGCTTATTGTAAATAAGTTTAAAAGTAAGTTTCAAGTTTATATTTTCAAAACTTGGTTACCAACTTTATTATGAACAAATTACAATTGTAAATAAGTTTTAAAGTTTTATTTTCACTAAGTTTTCAAGTTTCAAGTTTGTGAAACTTATTTAAACTTAAAACTTGTTTAACCAACTTTACAACCTTAAATATAAATTTTCCGGAAAATATAAATGTTTCCGGAAGTCATTTGTAAATGTTTCTGATGTTTCTGGAAAACATTGTTGGAGATGACGGAATTCATATGAAGATAATTTAAAGATTATTAATTTTATATATTTATTTTTGTAAAATATTTTTATTCATTTTTTCCATTCTTTTAATATTTTCTAATTCATGAATTGTCATATTTTGCCCTTTTTTATTATTCAACAATCTTCTTAAAATATTTTTAATTCTCTTTTGTTTCATAATTTTAAATCTGATGCAATTGTTCTACCCTTATTTAAACTTTTTCAATCCTCCCAAAAAGCACTCACTTTTCACTCCTTTTCCCCCAAGATTAAAAAACCCTAAATAAATTGTATAATTTTAAAGAATAAATATTTGTAAGTTTAGTTTCGTTTATTTAAATTGTCTTGATTAGACAAAGTGGTGCCCCAAAAAATTTAAATTTAGATAAAGCTGAAGTCCAACACTGATCAAGTCGGGAGGGCTCAAAGAGTTTCATCACTCCCGAAAAGCGTATCAAATTCAAAAGTTGTCGCGCATCAATTAGTTAGAAAAAGTGTACAGCTTCTGAATAAACGTATTAAGGACAGAAAAATACAAGAAGCTAAAGAAGCAAAAGAACAGGAACAAAAGCAGCCTGTAGTTATTCAAATACAAGTTCCCCCATTTCAGCACCAAGTGCCTTATCAATACTTTCTTCCTCCACCACCACCTCCTCCAGAACTTCCTCAGGAACTTCCACAGGAGCGTGTTTCTGAACAACAAAACAGAAATATACCAGAAAGGCGTAATTTCAATCGTAGAAGTTATTATCGTCAGTGGCACCATTCTAATTATTCTCGCCAATCTGACAGACGTTATAATTCACACCAAAGACAACCTGAACATATAAGACAGCGCTTCTACCGTAATCAACACCGAAACCAAAATGGGCGATATAATCGAGCAAGGAATCAAAATTTTGAAGGAACGTCTCGCTCGTATCAATACCGAGGCCGCCAGCGCAGATTTTACAATCGCCGCTGATTTAAGTGAGTTAGAAAAATCAGAATTAATTAAAAATTTGAATAATAAGATTGAGTCATTAGAAATAAAAATTAAAAATACAATGGAGGAATTAGACAAGCAAAATATGAATTATGTAAATTATTTCGGGAGTCTAGGACCTGTTTTAAGGGCAGCTGAAAGAGAAACGTATGCAAAATTTGGTACAGGCCCTAATGGGTTTTTAGTCGTAATGGAGCAAAGTCGAGATATTTTAGAGATTTTAACTGAAAATAAACGCACTTTAGAAAAAATGAGCTCCATTCCTTTAATAAATACAGAAAATATTAACGTTAAATTACCGGAAATTAAATTGCCAGAATTTAGTGGCGAATTAAAAAATTGGAATGCTTTTTACGAAGAATTTAAGGCAGCAGTTGAAGATCAGGTAATTCCAGAAAAACGAAAAATGCAATATCTAAAAAGTGCATTAAAAGGAGAGCCATTGGAGCTTGTGGATCAGTATCCTCTAGAGGCAAAAAATTATAAAATAGTTTTAGAATTGCTGCAAAAGAATTTTGGAGATCAGGAGAGTATAAAGTGCAGTCTACATTCAGCTTTAAGACGAATGCCTCGTTCAGGAAAATACATACCTGAAATTAGAAAAACATTACGTAAAATTGAATCAATAATAAAACAGTTAGAAAACATGGGCGAAAATATAGAACACGAGCAGCTAATTTTAGAAATTGAGTCAAAAATGCCTAAAAGAATATTATCCGAAATTTATAGAAAAAAGCGAACAGAAATAGGGTGGAATTTAAAAAAAATGCTAAAATTTCTGGATGATTATTTAAAGCTCGAAGAGGATGTTTATCGTATCCATAAAGATTTTGAAATTGATACTAAAGAGGATACGGATTATAGAAATAAAAATACTAAACAAAGGCACAAAATACACGCTACCGCCATGTACTATACAAAAGAATCGCAAAATAATCAGGTTAAGCATTCCAAATTTAGTGAAAATAAATCAGCACATAAATGTATTTTTTGTGACAAAACACATTGGGAAAATAAATGTAGCACCTATAATTCGAAAGAAAAAAGAATTGAAAGAGTAAAACAATTAAATATTTGTTTCAAGTGTTTTGGCAGGGGACATAAATCCAAAGATTGTAAAAAACAAATTGTCTGTTATTCTTGTAAAAAAGTAGGACATAATAGTGCCTTTTGTGTTAAAATAAGTAATACAAATAATACAATTGATACTAATAAAAATCTTGAAAATTATAAAAATAAAGGTCATATTTCACAGAAAGACAAAAGAATATGTGTCACCGTGGAAAATGAACCCGAAGAAGATCCAATATTGTTTAATAATTTAATTGAAGAAGATAATAAAGAAATAAAATATAATAAACTAAAATTTGATAATAACAAGGATAATTTTGTTTTAATTAATAATTTTAAAAAATGTGATAAAAATACAATAACACAAACATTTTTGCCGGTAGGTACAGGAAAAATTATAAATGGTAATAAGAGCGAAACAGCAAATATTTTTTTGGACTCGGGGTGTGAAATATCCCTCATTTTAAATTCATTTGCCGAAAAATTAAATTTAAGACCATTATTTTATAAAAAATTTCGCGGAAAAGGACTTTTTAATAAATCAATTGTTGTAACATCGCCAGTCTTTGAATTTGAATTAAGCACACAAAATAATGAAAAAATTAACATTGTTGCAAGAGGGACTGACGATTTAATAGAAAATTTAAAGAAAATTGACAATAAGATCCTTCAAAAGAATGAAAACACTTATTTAAATTCTAAAATGTTATATGATGTAAAACCGCATATATTAATAGGAATTGATTATTTAGGAAAAATAATGAACTTTGAAGAAATAAATTCTGGTTTTAATATTTTAAAAACAAAAATAGGCAACCTGATAATTGGAAAAGGACAAATTGAGGAAAAAACAGAATTGATTAACATCTGTCAAGTAACGAGTGAGCAAAAAATTCATAATTGGTGGGAATTAGAGGGTTTCGGGATTTCCGATAATCCAACAGAAAAAGATGATGAATTCGCCAAAAAACATTTCGAAAAAACGGTAACAAGAGACAAAACAGGTAGATACGAAATCGAATGGCCCGTAAAAAATAAAATCGAAATTAGTAATAATTTATGGGTAGCAAAGAAAAGGTTAGAGTCCGTCTGGAATAAATTGAGTAAAAATCCAGATTTGCTTTTAAAATATAATAAATTAATTATTGATCAATTTAAAAATGGAATTGTTGAAAAATGTGAAAATAAAATAGAAAAAGAAATAATCCACTACATTCCGCATCATTGTGTAGTGAACGAGCAAAAGAAAAAGGTTAGAATTGTCTTCGATGCTAGTTGTAAGACAAAAGAAGGACATAGTTTAAATAATATTATTTTAAGAGGGCCAGTTCTCCTCCCGGATATCTGCGGTGTCTTATTAAGATTTAGAAATCAAAAAATAATGATTAGTTCAGATGTTAAGAGTGCTTTTCACCAAATAAGTTTAAAAGAAAATCAAAGAAATCTCTCAAGATTTTTGTGGTTAAAAAATCCAAATATTGGACCAACTGAAGAAAATTTAATAAAATATCGCTTTGTCAGAATGCCGTTCGGCGTAATAGCTGCGCCTTTTCTTTTAGCTGCTGTAATAAACCATCACCTAGAAAAATCTGGTGGAAAATTTGGAAATGAACTAAAGAGAGGGACATACGCCGATAATGTATTTTTTGGCGCAGAAAACGAGAAGGAAGCAACAGAGAAATGTAAAAACGCTATAAAAATTTTTAAAGACGCCAAAATGGACTTACATGAATTTTGTGCTAATTCTGATACGATTAATAAATTATTTGGTGATAAGGAGCAGAAAAATCCCACGAAAATATTAGGGTTAGAATGGGATATGAAAAAGGACGCTTTAATAGTAAAATTAAATAAAATAGAAAACGAAAATATTTGGACCAAAAGAAAAGTTTTAAAAGGATTAGCCAAAACCTTTGATCCATTAGGTCTAATTGTCCCCGTAAATTTTAAAAGAAAATTATTTGTACAGGAATTGTGGAAAAATCAATTAGGTTGGGACGATAAAATAGATGAAAAAATAATTGAAAATTGGAAAGCCTTACAAAACGATTTTGGAAGTTTTGTTATACGCAGGCAAGCTATTTTTAAACAAATAATAGCTGATTTACATGTGTTTGTTGACGCCTCAGCAAAAGGGTTTGCAAGTGTTGCATATTTGAGAGTAAAGCAAGAGAAAGGAGAAATTAATACATCTATTATTTTTGCTAAGAGTCGTCTCTCCCCGCTGAAAAATCCTATGACTATACCCCGCCTGGAATTAATGGGTGCTGTTGCTGGTAAAAGGATGATAGAATTTATAAAAAAGGAGTGTGATATAGAAATAATCAATTGTTATATTTGGTCAGACAGTACGTGTGTATTGTCATGGATTTTAAATTCAAATGAAGAAAAGCTGCCAAAATTTGTAAAAAGAAGAATCACTGAATTAAGAGAAAATAAAAGTATAAATTGGAAATACGTGCCAACTGAACATAATCCCTCTGATCTTGCGACCAGAGGTTGTTTATGTGAAGAGTTAAAAAGTCATAAAATTTGGTGGGAGGGACCTAGTTTTTTAAGGAAAAATGAATCAGAATGGCCGGTCCTAACAAATCTTGTTTTAAAAGACAAAAAGGAAAATTTAAATACAATTAATATTGATTTGTTAGTTGGTGAAATTATAGATATGGAAGTAAGAAACGAATACCCAAAGCTTGTAAATATTTCAATAAAAATATGTTTGGCTCTTAAAAAATTCATTAAAAAGGCAAAAATAAATACTGAATTTTTAAAATACTTAAAAAACTCAAAAACAAATGTGGGCATAAGAAAAATGGCAGAATATTTAATTATAATGCAATCACAATTTAAACACCCACCAAGTGAAAAAGAAATAAATGAATTGGTAATGAAGAAAGAAAAATATGGAATTTGGACTTGCGCAGGTCGACTAGAAAATACAAGCATGAAAAATCCTATTTTTATATCCTACAATTCATTTCTTGCTAATTTATTATGTAACGAAGCTCATTTAAAAACTTTCCATAGCGGGGTAAGACAAAGTTTAACTGAACTGCGAATTAATTTTTGGATACCATCAGCAAGAAAGAAAATGAGAAATATCCTAGATAAATGTTTTGAATGTCGTAAATTAAAACTAGAGCCTTTTAAAATACCGGAAATGCCCAGCTTGCCCAAAGAAAGAGTGACTCGATCCAAACCATTTGAAAACTGTGGCGTGGACTACGCGGGTCCATTTGAAGTTAAAAATAATGAAGGAAAAATAAGCAAGTGCTGGATAGGAATTTTTACCTGCATGTCCACGAGGTTTACTCATTTAGAAATAGTAAGAGACTTAACAGCTAAATCGTGTATAATGGCATTTCGAAGATTTTTGGCCGAATACGGATTACCAAGAAAAATAATAAGTGATAACGGAACTCAATATCAATTAACATCAAAAGTAGTAAATGAAATTACGAAAAAATTGGAACTTAAAAATATAAGTTGGGTCTTTATTCCTTCATTATCGCCATGGTTTGGCGGCTTCTATGAAGCGATAGTCAAGATAATGAAAAGATGTCTTAAATCGGCAATCGGTAAAAAATTATTGTATTTTGAGGAATTGAGAACTATTTTGCCAGAAATTAAACTCATAATGAATACAAGGCCCCTTACTTATATTTATGAAAATTTTGAAGATTCATTAGATATTTTAAGACCTATTGATTTAATAATGCCACAAAGAAATGAAAATAAATTTGATTTTGGTACCATAGATGAAGAAGATTTTAAATTAAAAGAAACACAAAAAGAGGAATTAATAAAAGATTGGAAAAGGGCTAATGAAATGCTTAATAATTTTTGGGCGAAATGGCAAACGGAATATTTGAGCCAGCTAAGAGAGAGAATAGATAAACATAGTCAAAAAAGAGCAAAAAGAAATTATTTTCCTAAAATAAATGAAATAGTGTTAATACAAGACAAAAATGTCCCAAAAAATTATTGGCAAATGGCAAAAATAATTGAGTTAATAAAAAGCAAAGATGGATTAGTACGTTCGGCAAAAATTAAATCGAAAGGCAAAACATTAACGCGTGCCATAGCCCTTTTATATCCCTTGGAATTATATGCAGACCATACAATCGAAGAAGAAAAAATAAATAAAAATTTAAAAGAAAATAGTAAAAACGAAAATAAAACAGATAAAGGCCAAAATTTGAAAAATGTTGAAACACCAAACCATCAAATGCAACTTAGAAAAAGGGTAAATAAAATAAATTATAAAGAAATTGAAAGTGAAAACGAAGATGAGGTAAATATCATGTATTATACAGATAGTGAAATAGAGAGCAGCAGTGATGAAGAAGATCGAGAAGTTGTTGCAATTTTGAGACAACCTATTCCCGTCAACAGAGGACTTTTTGCTTTTCGTCCCATAAACAGAGAAATTAACTCAAGATTAATAGAGGACCCAACTGATGCCAAAATTAAAAGAGAACCCATTATAAACAATCGATTTAGAGGAAAAATACCCTTAATTTCGGTTTGTTTTTGTGATTGTCAAGAAGGAAATGAAGGATGTATTTGTATTAACAGAATAAATCCATGTTCTTGTTATCCAATTCCTAATGATCCCTTTAATGAAATAGAGTTGAAGGAATTTGAAATAAGAAATAATCCTTTAAAATATAATCCATTTAGAGAAAGCATAAAAGAATTTAATAATCAATCGAATAAAAAGAGTTTAATTCAAAAATGGTCAAAAAATATTTTTAAAATTATTTTAAATAAATTGACAAGCAAAACAATAATATTGATTCTTCTATTAATTTATCTCTCAAAAATAACGGTTGTTGCGAATCCCTGTATGAAAAATGAAAAATTAAAATTCGTAGAGATGCACGAATGTGTTCATGATGGTTTAGTGATTAAAAGGGATAATCAAGGATTATTATGCTGGGAATATATTGATTGTAAAGAAAAACATTTGAGAATACAAAAGGTAATGTATAGTAATTATTGCGGGGAAAAATGCTCTTGTCCTTCATGGACAAATCAATGTAGCTTTTACTATGGGCCATCCGTAAAAAATTCAACTTTAAAAAATAAAATTGTATACGAAATATTAAATTCCCAAGAAGTAAAAGCAAAATTATGTAAAATAGAATCTGGAGATAATTGTGCAAAATTACGAACAATAAAAGAATTTAATCAAATTGAACTTTATGATGGTAATAAAATACTAGTAAATGATTTAAATATAATAATAGAGGATTTAATGGAAAATGAGTACGTGTGTGTAGGGCAAGGACCCGTAACTGGTTCAGCAAAATTTTGTGAAAATCATCACTGTAATGAGAGAGGTACACAACTTTGTTATTATGTTCGAAGTGAAATTGCATTTTTAGAAACAAGTAAAGATAAAATACCTATTAAAGCCTGGGGAAGAGTAAAAATTAAAATAAATGAATTTTTAGATATAAAAGAAAATATTGTTTGTAAAAAATGTGAATTGAAATGCACAAAAGATGGTATCGAAATAAAAAATGAGGGAAAATTAAATGGCATTGAGATATGTGTAAATAAAAAATGTGTTTATAAATCCTTTCCAGACAAAACAGAAAAAATGATTTTTTCGAAAAATATTTTAGTAAATGATTATAATGTTATGACTAGCTTTTTTAAAAATGGAGAAAAGTTAAAAGAAATAAAAATAGTGTGTGAAAGACAAAATGTTTGCGTATTAATTGAATGCACATTATGTTGGGAATACTTAAAAAATCCCCATTGTTATCCTGAAATAGCAATGGTAACCTTTGGATTAGCTTTGTACTTATTGACAAGTACAATTTTGATGATATTTAAAATTATTAAATTTGTTTTGACATTTCTAAAAATATTATTTATATTTAAAATTAAGTGTATTAAATGGATGGGGAAAGTAATAATAAAAAATAGATCTAATAAAAATAGAAAAGATATAAATAAAACAAAAGAATTTAATCCCAATAATTCAGAAAAATCTCAGTTACTTCCAATGAAAATTATGATAACTATTATAATTTTTTATTTAATAAAAGATGTTAAAAGCTTAACTTCAATTAATGCAAGAGAAGAAAGTTGCACGGTAAATAAATTAGGAGAAAGAAATTGTCTTTTTGAAGAGATTATTGAAATTAATTTAAATCCACATAATCAAATAGTAAAAATATTATTAAATGATCATACAGGAAAACTAGCCGGTACAATTGAAATTGAAGTAAACTATGTGGAGATGATCTGTACGAAAGCAATTAAATTCTTTTCTAGAACTTATCAAATAAAAACAATGTCAGTCAAACGTTGTTATTCGGAGGGGAGCTGCGTGGACAATAAATGCAGTGAATTAAAAACAAATGAAAAATAGAAGAATTAAAAGATATAAATAAATTTCCCGGAATAACTCAATGCGTTGAATCTGATGGGGGCTGGTTTCAAGGATGTTTTTACACGGTCCCCGCATGCACATATTATAGATATTATGCTATACCATCAGAAAAAGAAATATTAGATATATTTACTTGTGATAAGTGGGAACCAATAATTAAAATAAATAATAAATTAATCGATAGTCATGGAAATATAACGAATAGTACGTTTAATTTAATACCAGGTAGAAAAGTCGCAAATAATAAAATGGAAATAACGTTAAAAGATATTACAATGGGATTAATTCCCATGCTTGCAAGCACTTTTGTTTCAAATTCAAAGAAAATAGCAAAAATAGATATTGAAACAGAGAATAATTTAAGAATGTTTAAATGTAAATCAAGAACAGAAGCAAAAACATTTTTAAATTGTAAAATAGACCCAAATATTTGTCACTGCCGCCCCGCGGATAATAAAGTTAATTGTGATTGTAAAGAATTAAACAATCAGAGTATGATTTTTAAACCAGAAAATAGTTTACCATTTGCACATAATGGTATAATGATTAAAAATAAATTTGGAAATATAATAGCAGCAACAGAAATTTCTTCAGCAACTTTACAACTTAAATTGCAAGGAATGAAACTTAAAACTGAGATTGAGTTAAATAAATGTTTAATAACAAATGTGAGCCTGTATGGATGTTATGAATGTGATGAGGGTGCTAAAGTATATCTAACTTGTAATACAGACTTTGGAAAATCATTGGCAAATATTGTCTGCCCAAATATAAATATGTTTACATTATGCGGACCTAAAGGAATTGATAAAGTTATATCGATAAATTTAAATAAGGCGCATATTGAAGAAGAATGCGAAGTCTTTTGTGGATTACACCCCACTACTTTTAAATTAAAAGGAACGCTCGCAGCAGCCGAAAATAAACATATTGATTTTTGGAATAAAATAGAAAATAAAGAAAAGAGAATTGACACAAAAGCTTTTATACATTGGCTACAACAGTTTGACTATACCAATCTCTTCTTTTACTTGATTAATCCACGCTACCTTTTTATTTTTCTCTGCACTCTGCTTATACTACTGATTATGTTTTATTGCTGTATGCCTCTTCTCTTTCGTTTAATGCTTAAAACGGCAATGCAAATTTTTTGCGCTCGGAGTGTTGGAGATGACGGAATTCATATGAAGATAATTTAAAGATTATTAATTTTATATATTTATTTTTGTAAAATATTTTTATTCATTTTTTCCATTCTTTTAATATTTTCTAATTCATGAATTGTCATATTTTGCCCTTTTTTATTATTCAACAATCTTCTTAAAATATTTTTAATTCTCTTTTGTTTCATAATTTTAAATCTGATGCAATTGTTCTACCCTTATTTAAACTTTTTCAATCCTCCCAAAAAGCACTCACTTTTCACTCCTTTTCCCCCAAGATTAAAAAACCCTAAATAAATTGTATAATTTTAAAGAATAAATATTTGTAAGTTTAGTTTCGTTTATTTAAATTGTCTTGATTAGACAACATTATGTAAAATAAAAATATACCATAAATAAAAATAAAAAAATAAAATTAATTATTAAAACAAATATTCTCCCCCTCTTTTCCTTCTCTTATTAATTTTTAAAAAAATATAATAAAAATATTTTTTTATATATCTTGTTTATCCGCCTTTCCCCTTTATTTTCTCACTAATAAGTATTGACGACAATGCTTATTTTTTTTAAGTTTGTATTTTTAAAACTTATTTACCAACTTTAATAATTAGTAGGTTTATATTAAAATATTTTCCCTTAAATTTTTCTTTAAAAACTTTAAAATTATTTTTTTCTGATTAAATTAATTTTCCCCTTTTATAAAAATTAAATTACCACTTTTCATAAAAAAATTTTTTTGAGACAAAAAATGGGTAGGTTCTAATTAAATATTATTAAAAAATGTTAATTGTTTGGTAATAAAATTTATTTATTTTAAGTACAGGTAAAAACCACCTGTCTTAAAAAAATTTTTTTCACTTAAGAATAATTTAAAAATTTTTTTTCTCTTAAGAAAAATCAGAAATCCCAATTTTTCTATAAAATTTTCAAAAAAATTTTTTTTTTCAATTTTTTAGTCTGCCCGAATTCTCTTGGTCGAATATTAGATCGCTTATTTAAGAATATAATGGGAACAGTACATTCTTCTTCTTGTACATCCCCCTCAAGTTCACCTTGCTCTTCCCCTCGCGATCACTTCCACGAGCAACAACAACCTACTTTAGATGAAACAATTAACAGAATATTAAAGTTGGTTGGCCGGAAGCCTATGAAAAATAATTATGGAATGCAAAGGGCAGTACAAGTAAGAAAAATCAGAATTTTTAAAAATAAACTTGAATAGAATATAATAAATAGGGTTGCCAAAATGGCCCGACTCGGACCGAAAGATCGAGTCGGGCCTAGGATATTTGGCCCGAAAAAGACTCGTATGACCCGACTCGATAAAAATGAAGCCCGAAAAAGACTCGTATGACCCGACTCGATAAAAATGAAGCCCGAAAAAAATGACTCGGAAAAAACTGGCCCGACTCGAATGTGCCTCGATAAATATTTCCTTTTGAATCTTCCTCTTTGATATTTCTTTTACTGAGTAAAAGGAATATATTTTCTTTCAGAACTAATTAGATGAGCGGTTAGTTGAGTGGTTAAGGCGCTTGATTTTATTTAAAGGAGTGTTGGGTTCGAATACTAAACATCGTTTGAGACTTATTTTCAGATTATTTTAACTTTTTTTAATACAACAGACGATTTTAAACCTTTGATATTATTTTTTGAAATTCAAAACTCTAGATTTTTCACCTTTAGCGCAAAAAATGGAAGAAATCTGGCTTAAGGACCTTCAAAATTCCCAAAATTTTCGCCTGCGGCGGAAAAAAATGAAAATTTTTGGCGCCGAAGGCGCCAAAGAAAATTTTTGATTCCCCGAAATTTCCCCGTAAAAATTTTCCCCCGTCCCCGGCCCCCCCCCCCCCCCCCCGTGGCGCTGCCTCCCCGAAAATTTTCCCCGTGCCTCCCCCCGTCGGGGAACAACCCTAGTGAAGAAGATGATGAAAAACAATGTTAATATGATTTATTTTTGATGACAAAAAGCAAAATTATTTTTGTTTTTTTGAATAAATCTTTTTGAAAAAAGGCCCGAAAAAGTCTCGATGCCCGACTCGATAAAAATTATGCCCGAAAAAGACTCGTATGACCCGACTCGATAAAAATGAGGCCCGAAAAAGACTCGTTTGACCCGACTCGATAAAAATGAGGCCCGAAAAAGACTCGTTTGACCCGACTCGATAAAAATGAGGCCCGAAAAAAATGACTCGACCGTCGGCCCGACTCGAAAACGGCAACCCTAATAATAAACTTGAAATACATAAAATAAACTTGCTAATTAAACTTGAATTAAATAAAATAAACTTGAATTTTAATAAACTTGAGTTTATAAATTTGAATTTAACAAGCTTGAATTAAATAAACTTGAATATGAAACTTGGATTTAATAAACTTGAATAGAATATAATAAACTTGAATTGCTAATAAAATAAACTTGAATTAATCAAAATCAGAATATTAAAAGTATCAGAATTAAAACTTGAATTAAATTGAAAATATAAAACTTGAATTACAAAATCAGAATTATTTAAATTACAATCAGAATTAAAACTTTAAAATCAGAATTTTTTCCCTCAGCTTCTTGCTTCCGCTACCAGTGAAGAAAAAGAACAAATGCTTCAATGTGGCGTTCTCAGACGTATTTGCCTATTAATCAACGAACATTGTAATCTTGATTTACCTCCTCCATCTAGCCCAATTTTTGATTCTTCTCAACAACATCAACGTCACAGTGTTGATGTTTCTGGGGTTGAAAATAATTTAAATTTAATAGACAAAAATCAACAAAAATTAACAACTGAAGATACTGAAGAAGAAAGGGAAAGTCGAAAAAAATTCATTGTTGGAGATAAAGCTGGAAAGACTGGAAATCGTAGGAGTAGTACACAACAGGCAAAGGGTGCATTAAAAGATGTTAAACAACCCCCCAGGAAAAGGTAATTAAAAATAAACTTGAAATAAACTTGAGATTAAAAACTTGAAATAATAAATCAGAATTAGCTAGTAAAATAAGCTTGGAATAACCAGAATTACAAAATAAACTTGATTAAATAAACTTGAATTAAATTTCTGATCATAAATTGTAATTAAATCGCAAATTGAAATTCTGATATTTTTTAAGTTTAATTAATTCTAGGTTTATTAAGTTTTTAAGTTCTAAGTTTGCAAATAAACCCCTAATACTATTTTTAATCAAAATTTAGGCCAGGCAGTGCAGAACCAAATAAACTTAGAGGTATTGGGTATGGAAGAGGATCTACAAAATCAAAGTGGAAGTGAGTATATTTAATTTAAAAAATATTTAAAAATATTTTTTCCCTTAAAGCATGGAAAGAACAGTTGAAGAACGTGCAATACAAGAAGAACATTTAATTTGGCTTTTATCTGCTTTAATTGCCTATTTGTGGGGGGACCGTCTTTTGGAACGTGTTTGTGATTGGGAAATGTCTCTAGGTTATAAAGGAGGTGAACGAAGGCGTTCTGTCCCTTCAATGTTTTATGGGGAAATGCCTGCACATTTGGAGGATGAAATTTTAGCGGAACAAATATTACAATCCGCAGTTATTCCGTTGCTAGCACATCATTTAAGCAATGATTCTGTTTTAGACGTCTCTCAGCATATTCCTCTATATCAGGCAGAGAAAATAATTTTTATTTGATCCAAATTTATTCTCAGGTTCTCTTCGAGTTAACCGCTGGATTGGCAGGAATCCCAGCAATATTACCCCATTTAGTTAAACAACAAGAAAAATCTAACGGAAAATCTATCGCCAAAGAATTAATTCCCCAGTTTCGAGATAATATGAACAATTACCCAATGTTGGTACGAGGCATAACGGAAGCAGATATTTCTTTTATGGATTTTATAAGAAAAGTTAATGATTTCTCTGAGGTAGTTTTTAAAGAAATATTTACCTCTAAATTATTAAGAACGATAAAATATTTTCCGGAAACCTTTATAAATATCTTCCGGAAATGTTTATATGTATATTCCGGAAACTATTAAATACAAGTTTCCGGAAAAACTTTCCGTAAATGTTTATACTTTCCAGAAAGATCTATATTTCCGGAAACATCGGAAACATCTACAAATGACTTCCGGAAACTTGTATTTTTTGGAAACTATAAATTCTTTCCGGAAACATTCATATTTTCCGGAAACATTTATAAATATTTTCCGGAATCTTTATAAATTTTTTCCGGAAACATTTATATTTTCCCGAAACTTTTACAAATTCTTTCCGGAAACTTGTATTCCTAATAATTAAAAAATCTTTTTCCCCAAAAGGTAATTCTTCGAATGTCTCGCCAATACGAAAAACAAATGCCAACAGAAAAACGTGTAAAAACTTCCTGTGCTCCCCGACATTTCTTAAGAGTAAAAAACGGGCAACAAAACGCCGCAGCTTTTCTGCGTCGTCGGCGTTCTCTATTTCCTTCAAATTTAACAACAAATTCAACAATAATAGAGCGTAATGCTAATTCTTTTGCAAATATTGCCGAACTTGGAAAATTAAATAATGACAATTCTGAAGAATCCTCTCCATCATCCCCTTTACACAAAACTGCTTCTTATACAGGACTGTCTGAGGGTGTGGGGAGAAATGGAGGGGGAGGAGGGGATTTTCATTCGGCCAGATTAAAATCGAGTAGAGGCATTAGACCTATGACTAGATACATGGATAGAGAAGAAATTGCCAGAATTGATGCCCAATCACCTATACAACAATATAAGGAATTGTTGAGAGAATTACAAATGAGTACTTGGAAGTAATAAAAAAAATTTTTAAAAATAGAAATAAAAAATTTTTCTAGATTGATTAATGATGCGGGTAAACCAGTCTATGGATTTAGCTTCAAAAAAGAACTTCGCTCTGTCAATCCTTTCTCGCCTACACACAAGGATAGAACTAAGAGGATTGCAAAGTAAGGAAGCTTAATTAATATAAGCTTTTTCCGGAAGCAAATAATAATTTTCCGGAAACTTTTACAAACAGTTTCCGGAAACTATTACAATTGTATTGCGAGAATATTAATATTTCCGGAACTTCTACAAATAGTTTCCGGAAGCATTTCTATTTTCCGGAAACAATTACAAATATTTTTGTGAACGTGTACATTTTCCAGAAACTTTTTGATATTTTCCTGAAGCATCATAAAGATGCTTCCCCCCAATCCCCCATACAACAATACACTAAAGAATTTACAAAAGTTTCCGGAAAATTTACAAATATATCCTTACAAAACAAGTTTATTTTCCGGAAACTTTTTAAACTATTCAAACTTCATATTTTTCTAGGGAACTTTCTTCAATGCACAATTCCCTTCCTTTAAATGCTTCAAACGCCATTTTTATTTGTATGGACGAGACTAGATGTGATATGTTAAAGGCAATAATTTTAAAAATATTTTCTATCAAGAATTAACTCTTAAGGTATTAATAAGTGGCCCGGATGATACTCCCTACCAGAATGGACTGTTCGAATTTGACGTGTTTTTCCCTGTAAATTACCCACAACAACCTCCAAAATGCTCATTTCTTACTACTGGCTCTGGTAATGTTCGGTGAGTAATTTAATTTTTTTAAACAATTTTATCTTCCAATTTTCTTTCAGTTTCAACCCAAATTTGTACAACGACGGCAAAATTTGTCTTTCAATTCTAGGCACTTGGGAAGGAAGGCCTGAAGAGAAATGGAGTCCTCTATGTTCCCTTCTTCAAGTTTTAATTTCTATTCAGGTGAATAAACTTGAAAATATTTATATTTTCCGGAAAACATTTGAAAAGTTTCCGGAAAATTTTGCAAATGTTTTCCGGAAACTTTATATTTTCAGGATACTTTTACAAATATTTTCCGGAAGGATTTATATTTTCTGAAACATTTTCCGGAAAACATTTGTAAATGCATTCCGGAAACATTTGTCATTTCCGGAAACTTTTTCCGGAAGCATTTACAAATTTTTTCTTAAAGACTTATTTTTCCGGAAGCATTTGTAAAATTTCCTGAAAATATAATTATTTCCGGAAAAGTTTCTGAAAAATATAAATGCTTCCCGAAACATTTATATTTTCCGGAAACTTTTACAAATGTTTTCCGGAAGCTTTTTATTTTCCTTGTAATTTATTACAAACCAATTTTAGGGACTCATATTTGTCCACCAGCCCTATTTCAACGAGCCAGGATTTGAAAAAGGTCAAGGAACTACTAAAGGAGACGAAAATTCTCGAAAATACAATTTACACATTGAGAATGCAACTCTAGTCTATGCAATATATGAACAATGGAAAAATGGCCCAGTTTATTTTCGGGATATAATTAAAAGACATTTTTGGGCTAAAAGAGAATCTGTGTTAAAACAGGCAGAAAGGTGGCTACAACAAGTTGTGGATGAAGTTAGAAATAATAGTGGACCTAAAAAGGAGGAACCTAATGGAATGGTAGAAAGTGTTTTTAGTAGCTCTAATGTACAGGTGAATATTATAGTAATTGGAAAAAATTAGAAAAAATTTTTGAAAATTTTTTGAAATTTTTTTTGAAAATTTTTATAGGGTCTAATTGTTTATTTACGTAATTTACCTTAGAATAAAACAAGGAAGCATAAATTCTAAAAATGACATTTTAATAAAATGTTGGGATTAAGTTGACGCTTGGGTTTAAGTATTATTTATTAAGTTTTTAATACACTAAAAATATTTTTGTTTCGTCATTTGGTAGATTACGGTGTTTTATGTATTTTATAAACTTTAGACTTGAAACTATATTAAAGTTTAATGTATATATTAAGAATTCCGGAATGTATAAATACTTTCCGGAAAATGTATAAATATTTTATTTGATTAACATTTCCGGAAACTTTATTTACAATTTGTAAAATTACAGGAAAATATAATTGTTTCCGGAAAAGTTTCTGAAAAATATAAATGCTTCTGGAAACATTTATGTTTTCCGGAAACTTTTTGTTTTACCTGAATTTTCCGGAATTTAAATACCGGAAAGTATTTATTATTTTTTACAGTCAATATAATAATTCCGGAAAGTTTATAAACATTCTTCTGATACTTTCCGGAATGTTTATAAACATTTTCCGGAAACAATTAAAATTTAATTTTTTAAAATTATTATTTTAGCGTCAAACTGTGCGCAAGCTTGTTGACGCCTTTCGTGACATGCAGAATCCTTTACTGGAGGAATGCTAAAAAGCTTTTTTTGATTTAATGAAACAAGACATTGTTGATAACAAAAATATTTTTTAAAATATTTTTAATTAATTTTTTTTATTATTGTCTCAGACGTCCAAAATATCCCAAAAATTTTTATTTTTGACGTCAAAAAATTTTATTTTTAAAAAATAAATTTATTTTTAATTATTTTCTATTAGTATTACAAATTTAAAAAATATTAAAAAGTATTAAAATATCCATTAAAAAGTCATTAGCGTCACAAACTTAAAAATCTCGCGCATTTCTTTGGGCATAATCCTAAAAATGTCAAATCATCCATTTAATTCCTCCTCTTTATTTTTATATGTATTACTTAAATACCCTACTTTATATATTTCAGAATTAAAGTTTTATATATTCTATCAGAATTACAGCATTTTATTTATAACGATAGACTGTATTTTTTAAAATAAAACTTTCCGGAATATGCTGGAAAAAAGTTTATTTTAATTAAATGTTAGTGAAGCAGGCGGAATTATTTTAAAAACTTTGTATAATACTGTATAGCTAAGTTGAATATATTTAAAACTTGAATATATTTCCGGAAAGTTGTATTTACTTTTCAACTTTCCGGAAACATTTTTATAAATTATAAATATACCTATATTTTAAAACTTGAAGGAGTATTCTAGTAATATTCTAAAACTTTCCGGAAAAAGTTTAATTTGCTATTTAATAATGCAACTTGCTTCAACCGGAATAAGTTTAACTCTATTAAACTTATTAATTTTTATCGCCCTTATAAAAACAAGTATAACGACTAATGTAATTAAAGTAGCCCATTTACAACCTAATAATCCAAATATAATAAACGAGGTAATTTTAGTGGTTTATTCAAGTTCAATTTTCACCAAAAAAATTTTTTTTAAGCCCCAAGTTCTAGCAATGTGTCATACCGACATGAAAGAAAGGGCTATTTTGCCCCCTTCCATCAACTTCCAGGCAAATTATTTTTGAAAATATTTTAATGAAAATTAAATTTATACACACTTGAAGGTGATTACAATGGAATCTTGTAATCGTCTAAGTGGAGTAGAGCACGCCGCTTTTCTTCATTATATGCGAAATGCTAGTGTTTACTTCGGTCCTGGATGCAATAATGGTTAAAATTAAGAATCTTAAGAACCTTTAAACCTTTAAACCCTTAAGAAATGCTTGTGATTGGACGTCTTGCTTCCCGTTGGAATGGTAGATTGTTGAAAAAAATATTTAAAATTAAAAAAAAATTTTTTTATCAAGTTCCAATTATTGCCCACCTTTCTGGAGACGACGCTCTTTCTGACCGGACGGGTAAATTTGAATAGAAAAAATTCCAGAAAAATTAAAAAATGAAACTTAAAGTATTTGACACTCTCGGCTCGGTAGCGCTAACCTCCGCAACTGAAATGGCTAGAGCAACCCAAACATATATTCAACTTTATGGGTGGAAACAGGCAAATTAAATTTAAAATTAAGAAATGAGGAATACTTAATTCTTAAATTGTCAGGTCGGACTAGTCAAAGCTAGTGTTAATTTTGAACGTCTTTCACTACATTCCCTAAAAAGCTACTTGAAGGATGCTCAAATTGAAATTAATGTTGAAATAGAATTGGACCCTTATGTAAGTTTACAATAATTAAAATAAAACTGAAATTGTAAAAATAAATTACAAGCTTAAAAAAATAATATAAAAATAAATAAACTTGAATTTTAATTATAAATATAAACTTGAAAATTTACAAACTTAATAATAAACTTGAATTTAAAAATAGATTAACACAAATACAAAAATAAACCTGAATTGCAATTCTAGAAAAATAATTACAAAAATAAACTTGGGTATATTATAAACTTGACAATAATAAACTTGAATTGTAATTATAAATATTTATTAATAACATTATAAAATAAACTTGAAAAATTATAAACTTAACAATAATAAACTTGAATTTAAAAATAGCTTAACGCAATGACAATAATAAACTTGAATTGTAATTTAAAAAAATACAAAAATAAACTTGAATTGTAATTACAAAAATAAACTTGACTATACATAAATATAGATTACAAACTTGACAATAATAAACTTGAATTGTAATCTCCCATATATTTAATTTAATTATTAAAATAAACTTGAATTGTAAAAATAAATTACAAACTTAACAAAAATAAACTTAAAAATTCCACAGATGACACCTGATGAAATTATCGCCACAGGAAAATTAAAACAATTAAGAAATCGAGCTAGAAGTGAACTTAAAAATAATTAAATAAATTACGCTTCCAATTTAAGTAATTATTGTTGAAATGGGTATGGATTTGCATAGTTCAAAAAATGTGATGATTGCTGCTCACCGATCACATATGAAAACTTCCGGTTTTCTCAAAAATATATTTAAAATTTATAATAAAATTTAGAGTATGTCTATATCATTCCGTGGCTCGCTCACGTAAATAAATAATAAAATAATTAAAAATTAATTCTTCAGATGCACGACCATTACCCATGGGAAGCTAGCAACGTAGAAAAACAAGAAACTAAAACAGCTTTCGATGATGCTGTTGTAATCACTGCTCACGGTTATGACAAGAAGTTTATTGAAGACTTTGAGCAACGATTTAATAAAATGACGGGAATTATCAGCAGCTATGTAATATTAAAAATTTATTTAATATAGATTACAAACTTGAAAATATTTCCGGAAACAACAATATATTAGTTTGAGATTGCAAAAAGTTTTTCCGGAATTCTTTCCGGAAAAGTTTTCCGGAATTTTTATATTTCAAGTTTGTATTTAATATCTTAAGTTTGCTCTTTCCGGATGCGCTTTTTCTATATTTTCCGGAAGTTTGTAAATTATTCTGAACTTTGTTTTAAATTAAAGTTTTCCGGAAAGTTTATTAATTACAATTTTTAATTTGCAAACTTGAATATATTTCCGGAAACAATATAATTATAAGTTTACAAATGTACCATAAATATAAACTATAAACTTAAATATTTAAATTAAAATTTTCCGGAAAGTTGAAATATGTACAAAAAGAATATTAATTTTTCAGTATGCAACACTTAGCTATATGTCTTTATACGATGCGCTTTTCCTATACGGATTGGCAGTTCGCGATGCTTATGAGGAAACAAAAAATCAGTCAATGTACTCTAAAACTTTTTTTGAAAATTTAAAATTAAAATAAAATTCCACAGATTTATGGATGGATCATTTATATGGAAGAAGGTAGAAGTAAATTTAAATTAAAAAATAATACAAGATAAAATTTAGATGACAGCTCGTCAATTTATTGGAGTTACAGGACAAGTATTGATGAACAACAAGGCTATTCGGGTGCCTAGCTATGGTAATACACAAACGACTTGAATTTACAAATTTGAAAAATAAAATAAACTTGAAATAATAAGTGGAAGAATATAAGACTTTTCCGGAAAGAATTTCCGGAAACTTGAAATTAAAACAAACTTTAATTTAAAAATTCCGGAAAACTTTTCCGGAAAGAATTAAATAAATGAAACACCTTTTTGTAGCAACCTATCACGTTAAAAACGGAACAATGAGAATTGTTGTAGAATTAACTGCGCGACTTGGGGATAAACACAAGTGTGCAATGTCAGAAAATGATTGTAGCGAGCATGTAATAAATATAAAAATAAATAGTATTAATTAAATAATAATTAAGGTTGCTCATGAAGTAATGAGTCATTATTGGAGCAGGTGTGTGAATTTAGAAAATATAAGGGCATTTTTAGGACATTTCCAAGAAAAATAAAGACATTTTTGAGAAAATAAGAAATATTTTTTAAATTAAAGTTATGACGGATTTATGCCTCAAGACATGCCAAAATGTGGATTTGACGGCGGTCTCTGTGACTATACTTCTGTCTATATGGTTGTTGGTATACTCATCTTTCTTGGGGGTATTTTGAAAAAAATCAAGAGAAATTAAGAGAAATTTCTAATAAATTTCAGTAATTATTCCACTTGGTTATCTCCTCTATGTGAAAGAGTTTTGTTTAATTTAAAGTCTTCTTAAACTCCATTTCCCCTTATTTTCTCCTAGGAAGGAAAGAATGCTTTACGACATGACCTGGCGTATTCCTCGAGAGCAAGTCCGTCTACTGGAAGAACGTTCAAGGAAGTCTGGCTCTACCTCAGCTCACAGCAAAACTCTGTCTCACGATAGTTCTTCCCTTCAAGGAAGTATAGGATCGAGAGCTAACAGCCGCCTATCAGCTAAACAAGCTGTAGCTAACGGGGTTAAGTGCTCCTACAAGAGATATGCACAAACACGTTCTGTAACCTTTAATAAACATGATTTGGCTCGGTTGAAGGAGTTGAAAGTTATGGAGAATGAAAATTTGAATAAGGTAGGAAGAAGGCTAACACTCTCTATTAGAGACTCTCAATAGTAGCCTAACTATTTGAGAGAACCCAATCACTTTAGGATACGTATGAGTGTCCAGGAAGGCTGTTTAAGCTATATCCCCTCAATTTAAAATATCTCATCAATTAACCTATGTAGATAAATTTTTCCAACCCCAAGGAGTCTATCTTATAGCTAGGTCCAATCATCTTTAAAAAATTTAATTTTTAAAGTTCTATGGAATTTCCTTCAATCAACAAAACGAATTTATTGTGCTTTGGTTACTCTGCCAGCGAGGGAGTTTGGAAGTGAGAGAGATTTAAACAATAATTTCGGATTAACTAAAATTATTCTCAGGATGTTCTGTTCAACGAAGAATTAAAAATCAGTCGAAATTTTCAAGTTTCTTTTGTAAAAGATGTTGTCAAGGTAAAATATAGGGACCAATATAAGGCCAAAAAATTAAAAAAAATTTAAAAATTCAAAGGGTCTCTTCTTCCTCCACACTTCAACACTTAAATATCACGGCTTTTTATGCCTACAAAATTGCCTCGTCGATTCCAACTGGAATATTAAATTAACAAATTTTGTTACTGAAGAGATTATTGGAGATAAATTGCGGCATAATGAACTAAAATATATAAGTGAAAGTGAATTAATGAGAATGAAAAAAGAAAGGGAGAGAATTCGAGAGAAGGAAAGGCCAAAAAAAGGTGGAGGTAATAATAATGAAGATGGAGGGGGAGGAGGTGGAGGAGATGATGGAGGTGAAGAAGGAGTTGGGGGTGGGGGTGGAAGAAGAGGAGGTGGTGGAAGAAAAAGAACAGAAAAACGAAGGGAAAATAACAATACAGAATCGTCAAGTAAAGGAAGTGAAGAAGAAGATTTGGCTAATGTTAGAATGAGGGAGAAGAATACTACTAAAAGTAGGGAGAAAATAATTAATAATTTAATTTAATCTTAAGCTTGCGAAATAAAAAATTCCGGAAATTTGATTTGAAGACTTAAGTTTGAACTTAATTTTAAGTCTAATAAAATGCTTAAATTAAGATTACAAATTCTGAATCAAATTTACAATTATTTACAAATCAGAATTAAAATATAAAAAATAAACTTGTTTTCAAGTTTACAAACTCAGAATTTAATTTATAAGTAAATCAGAATTATAATTTTTAAATAATAAACTTGCTCTCAAGTTTATAAAATTAAGTTTACAGAATTACAATTAGATCAGAATTACAAAATTAAATAATAAACTTATTTTTAAGTTTACAAAATCAGAATTACAATTTAAAATCAGAAACTTGAATAAAATTTTCTAAAGGAAAATAAACGTTTTCTTTATTTTTCAGAATTTATTCAACAAGCACCAGAAATAATTAGAGAATTTATTTCTACAAAACACATTCCACAAGGATCACCTGCTTCCGATATGTACGGACTTGGAATGGTTCTATACCAAATTTTGTTTAAATTGGAACCCTTTTATGAGCGAAATTTACCTCCTTCGAGTAATTAAAAATTTTTAAAAATTATTTTATTTTTTAATTTTCAGAAATTCTTCAGAAAATAGCTCTAGCTAATGAAGATGATCAAATTATACGCCCAACATTTCCAAATCAACAACAAATTGCAGCAAACGAGGAAGCATATAATTTACAATTGCTTTCGGTAAAATTAAAATAATTAAATTAAAGTTTATAAATTAGATTTACAATTACAAATAAAATCAGAATTAAAAAATAAACTTTCCCTCAAGTTTATAAATTTACACAACTTAAGTTTACAAATATATTAAACAACTTTTTTTAAGTTTACAAAATCAGAATTATAATTTTAAAAATAAACTTGCTTCAAGTTTACAAAAATAGATAATTTTTAAGTTTACAAAATCAGAATTGCATTTAAAATAAAATCAGAATTACCAACTTTAAAAAATAAACTTGTTTCAAGTTTGCAAACTTAAATTTGCAATTAAATAAAAATTAAAAAAATAAACTTTTTTTAAGATTGTAAACTTTGTTTTTTAAAGGCATTAGAAGCCTGTTGGTTAGAATTACCAGAAATGCGTCCAAATATAAAAAGAATTAAAGCTATTGTAAACTCAAATTTGAAATCTACCGGAAGCGGGTCTCTAGTAGACCAAATGATGAAAATGATGGAAGATTATACTACTAATTTGGAAATATTAGTTAAAGAACGGACCCAATTACTTGAGGAAGCTCAACAACAAGCTGACAGATTGTTGAAAAATATGTTACCCTCGTAAAAAAATTTTTTTTAAATTTTTTTTCCTTCTCTTTTATCCAATAGTCCTCCATAAATTCGGAAAAAAATTCCCCCAAAAAATTCCAAAAAAAATCAATTTTTAATAAAGCACAATTGCCGATGATCTCAAAGCCGGTCGAGCAGTCCCCCCACAACTCTATTTGAACGCTACAGTACTTTTCTCCGACATTCGTGGATTTACTCGGATGGCTAGCAATTCAACACCCCTCCAAGTAGTCAATTTTCTCAATGATTTATTTTCTGGATTTGATTCCATAATTGCAAAACATGATGCTTATAAAGTCGAGACGGTAAATAAAAAATTGGATATTTAAATATAATTTTTAAAAAAAGATTGGGGATGCTTATATGATTGTTTCTGGCGTTCCACGTGAAAATGGTAACGCTCACGTTCAGCATATTGCAGATATTGCATTGAAAATGCGCTCTGTTAGTTTAATATTAAATTAAACTTATTTTAATATTTTACAATTGTATTTTAAGTTTGTAGCAAACTTTAAAGTTGCACACCGACCAGAAGAAATTATGATGGTTAGTTCAATTCAATTCAATTTATACGCAATAAAATACGTGACATTCAGATAAAACAATCATTTAAAAAATATAAGTGAATCATTTGTTTTTGATGGTCTGGGGAATAAATAGTTTTACTGTGATAAATTTTTTGTTTAAAATGTGAGATAGATCGAATGTGTTTAAGAGCTTAGGATGCTTATATGATTGTATAAGTTGTAATTAAAATAATTCTAGTTGTAATTAAAATAATTCTGATTTAATTCTGGTACGTTAATTCAAGTTTGAACTTTAAAAAAGTATAAACTAGAACTTAAAAAAATAAATAAACTTGAATTCAAGTTTAAACTTGAAAACTTGAATTAATTAAATATTCAAGTTTACAATTAAAGTTTATTTTATTTTTAATTCAAGTTTGTATTAAATAAAACTTGAATTCTTTTTTCAAGTTTGTAATTTAAAGTTGTAATTTTAATTCAAGTTTATTAAATATAAACTTGAATTTAATAAAAGCAACTTTCCGTAAAATACAAAAAATAACTTGATGAATTCTGATTTATTTCAGAATTTTTTCTAAAACTTATTTTTCTTATAAAGGTACGTATCGGATTCCATAGCGGTTCTGTTGCTGCTGGAGTTGTAAGTTTATTTCTCTTTCAGAATTGTTTTTAAAAATTATTTTCTAAACAGGTTGGAATAGCCGCCCCTCGCTATTGTCTTTTCGGCGACACTGTCAACATGGCATCCCGAATGGTTTTAAAAATAATTTTTTCTTCTAAAAATAATTTTAATAAAATTTCTAGGAGTCTAGTGGTGTTTCTAATAAAATTCAAGTATTTTTAAATTAAATCCTTAATTAATCCTAAAAATATTTTGAAGATAAGTGAGTCCTCCTGCAATTTACTTCGTTGTTTCTATCACCAATTTATTGTTGTAGAACGTGGGAAGGTTGATGTTAAGGTGAAATAATGATTTTTAAAAATTAAAAAAAATTTTAAGGGGAAAGGGGAATGCACTACATTTTTTTTGGAAGGGAAAGAAGGTCCGTTGAATATTCCAGTTGGTCGTAAGAAATAAAGAAATATTTAAATTGAAGAGAAATAAAACTTGAAGCAATAATGATTTTAATTAAATAAACCTGTCAATGAAATAAAAAGAATAATAAAACTTTTTTTTCCGGATAAAATGAATATTTAAATAAACTGTAAAGAAAAAATAAATAATTACAAGTTCCGGAAAAAGTTTATTTTTTTCATTAAAAATTCCACGAAATGTTGATAAAATTCAAAGTGGATTTTCTGGTGTTACGACCAGTGCTTCGAAATTTCAAATTTGCTCGTACTCGTACTCGTACTTCGTACCACCTCTTTTTTTGGCCTCGTACTCGTACTCGTACCTCGTACCACCCCTATTTTTTTGCTCGTACTCGTACTCGTACCTCGTACCACCCCTATTTTTGGCCTCGTACCTCGTACTCGTACCTCGTACTTACTCGTACTTTATAAAAAAGCAAAAAATCGAAAATTTTTATGATTTTTTGGAGCCCAGGGGCCTATTTTTAAATTTTAAACGTTGTATGCGATAATTTTTGAATCTTGGAAGGCTTTAAAGCCATAAATCCTCCCATATAATCCATTTTCTGCGCCGCAGGCGAAATTTTTGAGCATTTTGGAGTGCAATGGAGAAATATTTCCTCCATTATGGATCGGGCTACTCGAAATACGACATTTTTTCATTCGATTTCCATCTTCTTACATGGATTTTTTTTATCTTTTCCACAGAACTTTTCACATTTTAATCTCCTGATATCCTTCTTAATCCCAAATCCTTCTTAAATCCAAATCTTAATCCAAAAATTTTGAGAATTTTGGATGTCCTTAAGTCAGATTTCTTCTATTTTTCGCGCCGCAGGCGAAAATTTAAAAAATTTTTGAAGGCCATGAAGCCAGAATCTTCCATTTTTCACCACCGGAGGCGAAAATTTTAGAATTTGGAAACCAATAAGCCAAATTTCTTATTTTTTCAGTGCCGCAGGCAGAAATTTTGAAAATTTCGGAAGGCCTTAGGCGAAAAAAACTCACTTTTTAGAGTTCAAAGTAAAAATATTTTAAGAATTTTAGAGGGCCAAAAACCCATAATTTCTCCATGTAAAAAAAGAATAATTTTTAAACAAAATTAAACTTATAAAATAAGTTATTTATGAAAAAAAATATTAAAAATCCTTGTCCCTGACCAGGCATCGAACCCACCTTTAAATTATTAACGACTTGGATGAGGCATAACACCTTAACCACTGGGCCACCAACCATACAAGGGTGAATGAAAGAAATTAAACATATTTCTTTCTATTTTCCCATTAATACCAAGTACGAGAAGTACGAGCTCGTACTTAGGCCTCGTACCTCGTACTTTTCACTTTTTTTGGCCTCGTACTCGTACTTCGTACCTGCCCAAAATTTTTGCTCGTACTCGTACTTCGTACCAGGTACGAGTACGAGGTACGAGTACGAATTTTGGTACGAGCTTCGAAGCACTGATCACTACTTTTGAATAACTTATTGTAAACAAAAAGGCAGAAGGATTCTGATACAGTTTTTTATGCTCGTTCGAATGAGCTATAAATCAGCCAAATCAGATTCGAATTCGTGATGCCATGAAGCTTTGAAGTGTATAAGTGCCAAATAATTTTCGATGTACATCATATTTTGCATCACTACTTTTGAATAACTTATTGTAAACAAAAAGGCAGAAGGATTCTGATACAGTTTTTTATGCTCGTTCGAATGAGCTATAAATCAGCCAAATCATATTCGAATTCGTGATGCCATGAAGCTTTGAAGTGTATAAGTGCCAAATAATTTTCGATGTACATCATATTTTGCATCACTACTTTTGAATAACTTATTGTAAACAAAAAGGCAGAAGGATTCTGATACAGTTTTTTATGCTCGTTCGAATGAGCTATAAATCAGCCAAATCATATTCGAATTCGTGATGCCATGAAGCTTTGAAGTGTATAAGTGCCAAATAATTTTCGATGTACATCATATTTTGCATCACTACTTTTGAATAACTTATTGTAAACAAAAAGGCAGAAGGATTCTGATACAGTTTTTTATGCTCGTTCGAATGAGCTATAAATCAGCCAAATCAGATTCGAATTCGTGATGCCATGAAGCTTTGAAGTGTATAAGTGCCAAATAATTTTCGATGTACATCATATTTTGCATCACTACTTTTGAATAACTTATTGTAAACAAAAAGGCAGAAGGATTCTGATACAGTTTTTTATGCTCGTTCGAATGAGCTATAAATCAGCCAAATCATATTCGAATTCGTGATGCCATGAAGCTTTGAAGTGTATAAGTGCCAAATAATTTTCGATGTACATCATATTTTGCATCACTACTTTTGAATAACTTATTGTAAACAAAAAGGCAGAAGGATTCTGATACAGTTTTTTATGCTCGTTCGAATGAGCTATAAATCAGCCAAATCAGATTCGAATTCGTGATGCCATGAAGCTTTGAAGTGTATAAGTGCCAAATAATTTTCGATGTACATCATATTTTGCATCAATACTTTTGAATAACTTATTGTAAACAAAAAGGCAGAAGGATTCTGATACAGTTTTTTATGCTCGTTCGAATGAGCTATAAATCAGCCAAATCATATTCGAATTCGTGATGCCATGAAGCTTTGAAGTGCATAAGTGCCAAATAATTTTCGATGTACATCATATTTTGCATCACTACTTTTGAATAACTTATTGTAAACAAAAAGGCAGAAGGATTCTGATACAGTTTTTTATGCTCGTTCGAATGAGCTATAAATCAGCCAAATCATATTCGAATTCGTGATGCCATGAAGCTTTGAAGTGTATAAGTGCCAAATAATTTTCGATGTACATCATATTTTGCATCACTACTTTTGAATAACTTATTGTAAACAAAATGGCAGAAGGATTCTGATACAGTTTTTTATGCTCGTTCGAATGAGCTATAAATCAGCCAAATCATATTCGAATTCGTGATGCCATGAAGCTTTGAAGTGTATAAGTGCCAAATAATTTTCGATGTACATCATATTTTGCATCACTACTTTTGAATAACTTATTGTAAACAAAAAGGCAGAAGGATTCTGATACAGTTTTTTATGCTCGTTCGAATGAGCTATAAATCAGCCAAATCATATTCGAATTCGTGATGCCATGAAGCTTTGAAGTGTATAAGTGCCAAATAATTTTCGATGTACATCATATTTTGCATCACTACTTTTGAATAACTTATTGTAAACAAAATGGCAGAAGGATTCTGATACAGTTTTTTATGCTCGTTCGAATGAGCTATAAATCAGCCAAATCAGATTCGAATTCGTGATGCCATGAAGCTTTGAAGTGTATAAGTGCCAAATAATTTTCGATGTACATCATATTTTGCATCACTACTTTTGAATAACTTATTGTAAACAAAAAGGCAGAAGGATTCTGATACAGTTTTTTATGCTCGTTCGAATGAGCTATAAATCAGCCAAATCAGATTCGAATTCGTGATGCCATGAAGCTTTGAAGTGTATAAGTGCCAAATAATTTTCGATGTACATCATATTTTGCATCACTACTTTTGAATAACTTATTGTAAACAAAATGGCAGAAGGATTCTGATACAGTTTTTTATGCTCGTTCGAATGAGCTATAAATCAGCCAAATCAGATTCGAATTCGTGATGCCATGAAGCTTTGAAGTGTATAAGTGCCAAATAATTTTCGATGTAACTCATATTTTGCATCACTACTTTTGAATAACTTATTGTAAACAAAAAGGCAGAAGGATTCTGATACAGTTTTTTATGCTCGTTCGAATGAGCTATAAATCAGCCAAATCAGATTCGAATTCGTGATGCCATGAAGCTTTGAAGTGTATAAGTGCCAAATAATTTTCGATGTACATCATATTTTGCATCACTACTTTTGAATAACTTATTGTAAACAAAAAGGCAGAAGGATTCTGATACAGTTTTTTATGCTCGTTCGAATGAGCTATAAATCAGCCAAATCAGATTCGAATTCGTGATGCCTTGAAGCTTTGAAGTGTATAAGTGCCAAATAATTTTCGATGTAACTCATATTTTGCATCACTACTTTTGAATAACTTATTGTAAACAAAAAGGCAGAAGGATTCTGATACAGTTTTTTATGCTCGTTCGAATGAGCTATAAATCAGCCAAATCAGATTCGAATTCGTGATGCCATGAAGCTTTGAAGTGTATAAGTGCCAAATAATTTTCGATGTACATCATATTTTGCATCACTACTTTTGAATAACTTATTGTAAACAAAAAGGCAGAAGGATTCTGATACAGTTTTTTATGCTCGTTCGAATGAGCTATAAATCAGCCAAATCATATTCGAATTCGTGATGCCATGAAGCTTTGAAGTGTATAAGTGCCAAATAATTTTCGATGTACATCATATTTTGCATCACTACTTTTGAATAACTTATTGTAAACAAAAAGGCAGAAGGATTCTGATACAGTTTTTTATGCTCGTTCGAATGAGCTATAAATCAGCCAAATCAGATTCGAATTCGTGATGCCATGAAGCTTTGAAGTGTATAAGTGCCAAATAATTTTCGATGTACATCATATTTTGCATCACTACTTTTGAATAACTTATTGTAAACAAAAAGGCAGAAGGATTCTGATACAGTTTTTTATGCTCGTTCGAATGAGCTATAAATCAGCCAAATCAGATTCGAATTCGTGATGCCATGAAGCTTTGAAGTGTATAAGTGCCAAATAATTTTCGATGTACATCATATTTTGCATCACTACTTTTGAATAACTTATTGTAAACAAAATGGCAGAAGGATTCTGATACAGTTTTTTATGCTCGTTCGAATGAGCGATAAATCAGCCAAATCAGATTCGAATTCGTGATGCCATGAAGCTTTGAAGTGTATAAGTGCCAAATAATTTTCGATGTACATCATATTTTGCATCACTACTTTTGAATAACTTATTGTAAACAAAATGGCAGAAGGATTCTGATACAGTTTTTTATGCTCGTTCGAATGAGCTATAAATCAGCCAAATCAGATTCGAATTCGTGATGCCATGAAGCTTTGAAGTGTATAAGTGCCAAATAATTTTCGATGTACATCATATTTTGCATCACTACTTTTGAATAACTTATTGTAAACAAAAAGGCAGAAGGATTCTGATACAGTTTTTTATGCTCGTTCGAATGAGCTATAAATCAGCCAAATCATATTCGAATTCGTGATGCCATGAAGCTTTGAAGTGTATAAGTGCCAAATAATTTTCGATGTACATCATATTTTGCATCACTACTTTTGAATAACTTATATAAACAAAAAGGCAGAAGGATTCTGATACAGTTTTTTATGCTCGTTCGAATGAGCTATAAATCAGCCAAATCAGATTCGAATTCGTGATGCCATGAAGCTTTGAAGTGTATAAGTGCCAAATAATTTTCGATGTACATCATATTTTGCATCACTACTTTTGAATAACTTATTGTAAACAAAAAGGCAGAAGGATTCTGATACAGTTTTTTATGCTCGTTCGAATGAGCTATAAATCAGCCAAATCATATTCGAATTCGTGATGCCATGAAGCTTTGAAGTGTATAAGTGCCAAATAATTTTCGATGTACATCATATTTTGCATCACTACTTTTGAATAACTTATTGTAAACAAAAAGGCAGAAGGATTCTGATACAGTTTTTTATGCTCGTTCGAATGAGCTATAAATCAGCCAAATCATATTCGAATTCGTGATGCCATGAAGCTTTGAAGTGTATAAGTGCCAAATAATTTTCGATGTACATCATATTTTGCATCACTACTTTTGAATAACTTATTGTAAACAAAAAGGCAGAAGGATTCTGATACAGTTTTTTATGCTCGTTCGAATGAGCTATAAATCAGCCAAATCATATTCGAATTCGTGATGCCATGAAGCTTTGAAGTGTATAAGTGCCAAATAATTTTCGATGTACATCATATTTTGCATCACTACTTTTGAATAACTTATTGTAAACAAAAAGGCAGAAGGATTCTGATACAGTTTTTTATGCTCGTTCGAATGAGCTATAAATCAGCCAAATCAGATTCGAATTCGTGATGCCATGAAGCTTTGAAGTGTATAAGTGCCAAATAATTTTCGATGTACATCATATTTTGCATCACTACTTTTGAATAACTTATTGTAAACAAAAAGGCAGAAGGATTCTGATACAGTTTTTTATGCTCGTTCGAATGAGCTATAAATCAGCCAAATCATATTCGAATTCGTGATGCCATGAAGCTTTGAAGTGTATAAGTGCCAAATAATTTTCGATGTACATCATATTTTGCATCACTACTTTTGAATAACTTATTGTAAACAAAAAGGCAGAAGGATTCTGATACAGTTTTTTATGCTCGTTCGAATGAGCTATAAATCAGCCAAATCATATTCGAATTCGTGATGCCATGAAGCTTTGAAGTGTATAAGTGCCAAATAATTTTCGATGTACATCATATTTTGCATCACTACTTTTGAATAACTTATTGTAAACAAAAAGGCAGAAGGATTCTGATACAGTTTTTTATGCTCGTTCGAATGAGCTATAAATCAGCCAAATCATATTCGAATTCGTGATGCCATGAAGCTTTGAAGTGTATAAGTGCCAAATAATTTTCGATGTACATCATATTTTGCATCACTACTTTTGATAACTTATTGTAAACAAAAAGGCAGAAGGATTCTGATACAGTTTTTTATGCTCGTTCGAATGAGCTATAAATCAGCCAAATCAGATTCGAATTCGTGATGCCATGAAGCTTTGAAGTGTATAAGTGCCAAATAATTTTCGATGTACATCATATTTTGCATCACTACTTTTGAATAACTTATTGTAAACAAAAAGGCAGAAGGATTCTGATACAGTTTTTTATGCTCGTTCGAATGAGCTATAAATCAGCCAAATCATATTCGAATTCGTGATGCCATGAAGCTTTGAAGTGTATAAGTGCCAAATAATTTTCGATGTACATCATATTTTGCATCACTACTTTTGAATAACTTATTGTAAACAAAAAGGCAGAAGGATTCTGATACAGTTTTTTATGCTCGTTCGATGAGCTATAAATCAGCCAAATCATATTCGAATTCGTGATGCCATGAAGCTTTGAAGTGTATAAGTGCCAAATAATTTTCGATGTACATCATATTTTGCATCACTACTTTTGAATAACTTATTGTAAACAAAATGGCAGAAGGATTCTGATACAGTTTTTTATGCTCGTTCGAATGAGCTATAAATCAGCCAAATCATATTCGAATTCGTGATGCCATGAAGCTTTGAAGTGTATAAGTGCCAAATAATTTTCGATGTACATCATATTTTGCATCACTACTTTTGAATAACTTATTGTAAACAAAAAGGCAGAAGGATTCTGATACAGTTTTTTATGCTCGTTCGAATGAGCTATAAATCAGCCAAATCATATTCGAATTCGTGATGCCATGAAGCTTTGAAGTGTATAAGTGCCAAATAATTTTCGATGTACATCATATTTTGCATCACTACTTTTGAATAACTTATTGTAAACAAAAAGGCAGAAGGATTCTGATACAGTTTTTTATGCTCGTTCGAATGAGCTATAAATCAGCCAAATCATATTCGAATTCGTGATGCCATGAAGCTTTGAAGTGTATAAGTGCCAAATAATTTTCGATGTACATCATATTTTGCATCACTACTTTTGAATAACTTATTGTAAACAAAAAGGCAGAAGGATTCTGATACAGTTTTTTATGCTCGTTCGAATGAGCTATAAATCAGCCAAATCATATTCGAATTCGTGATGCCATGAAGCTTTGAAGTGTATAAGTGCCAAATAATTTTCGATGTACATCATATTTTGCATCACTACTTTTGAATAACTTATTGTAAACAAAAAGGCAGAAGGATTCTGATACAGTTTTTTATGCTCGTTCGAATGAGCTATAAATCAGCCAAATCATATTCGAATTCGTGATGCCATGAAGCTTTGAAGTGTATAAGTGCCAAATAATTTTCGATGTACATCATATTTTGCATCACTACTTTTGATAACTTATTGTAAACAAAAAGGCAGAAGGATTCTGATACAGTTTTTTATGCTCGTTCGAATGAGCTATAAATCAGCCAAATCAGATTCGAATTCGTGATGCCATGAAGCTTTGAAGTGTATAAGTGCCAAATAATTTTCGATGTACATCATATTTTGCATCACTACTTTTGAATAACTTATTGTAAACAAAAAGGCAGAAGGATTCTGATACAGTTTTTTATGCTCGTTCGAATGAGCTATAAATCAGCCAAATCATATTCGAATTCGTGATGCCATGAAGCTTTGAAGTGTATAAGTGCCAAATAATTTTCGATGTACATCATATTTTGCATCACTACTTTTGAATAACTTATTGTAAACAAAAAGGCAGAAGGATTCTGATACAGTTTTTTATGCTCGTTCGATGAGCTATAAATCAGCCAAATCATATTCGAATTCGTGATGCCATGAAGCTTTGAAGTGTATAAGTGCCAAATAATTTTCGATGTACATCATATTTTGCATCACTACTTTTGATAACTTATTGTAAACAAAAAGGCAGAAGGATTCTGATACAGTTTTTTATGCTCGTTCGAATGAGCTATAAATCAGCCAAATCAGATTCGAATTCGTGATGCCATGAAGCTTTGAAGTGTATAAGTGCCAAATAATTTTCGATGTACATCATATTTTGCATCACTACTTTTGAATAACTTATTGTAAACAAAAAGGCAGAAGGATTCTGATACAGTTTTTTATGCTCGTTCGAATGAGCTATAAATCAGCCAAATCATATTCGAATTCGTGATGCCATGAAGCTTTGAAGTGTATAAGTGCCAAATAATTTTCGATGTACATCATATTTTGCATCACTACTTTTGAATAACTTATTGTAAACAAAAAGGCAGAAGGATTCTGATACAGTTTTTTATGCTCGTTCGAATGAGCTATAAATCAGCCAAATCATATTCGAATTCGTGATGCCATGAAGCTTTGAAGTGTATAAGTGCCAAATAATTTTCGATGTACATCATATTTTGCATAACTACTTTTGAATAACTTATTGTAAACAAAAAGGCAGAAGGATTCTGATAAAGTTTTTTATGCTCGTTCGAATGAGCTATAAATCAGCCAAATCAGATTCGAATAAGTGATGCCATGAAACTTTGAAGTGTATAAGTGCCAAATAATTTTCGATGTACATCATATTTTGCATCACTACTTTTGAATAACTTATTGTAAACAAAAAGGCAGAAGGATTCTGATACAGTTTTTTATGCTCGTTCGAATGAGCTATATATCAGCCAAATAGGATTCGTTTTCGTGATGCCATGAAGGTTTGAAGTGTATAAGTGCCAAATAATTTTCGATGTACATCATATTTTGCATCACTACTTTTGAATAACTTATTGTAAACAAAAAGGCAGAAGGATTCTGATACAGTTTTTTATGCTCGTTCGAATGAGCTATAAATCAGCCAAATCAGATTCGAATTCGTGATGCCATGAAGCTTTGAAGTGTATAAGTGCCAAATAATTTTCGATGTACATCATATTTTGCATCACTACTTTTGAATAACTTATTGTAAACAAAAAGGCAGAAGGATTCTGATACAGTTTTTTATGCTCGTTCGAATGAGCTATAAATCAGCCAAATCAGATTCGAATTCGTGATGCCATGAAGCTTTGAAGTGTATAAGTGCCAAATAATTTTCGATGTACATCATATTTTGCATCACTACTTTTGAATAACTTATTGTAAACAAAAAGGCAGAAGGATTCTGATAAAGTTTTTTATGCTCGTTCGAATGAGCTATAAATCAGCCAAATCAGATTCGAATAAGTGATGCCATGAAACTTTGAAGTGTATAAGTGCCAAATAATTTTCGATGTACATCATATTTTGCATCACTACTTTTGAATAACTTATTGTAAACAAAAAGGCAGAAGTATTCTGATACAGTTTTTTATGCTCGTTCGAATGAGCTATAAATCAGCCAAATCAGATTCGAATTCGTGATGCCATGAAGCTTTGAAGTGTATAAGTGCCAAATAATTTTCGATGTACATCATATTTTGCATCACTACTTTTGATAACTTATTGTAAACAAAAAGGCAGAAGGATTCTGATACAGTTTTTTATGCTCGTTCGAATGAGCTATAAATCAGCCAAATCAGATTCGAATTCGTGATGCCATGAAGCTTTGAAGTGTATAAGTGCCAAATAATTTTCGATGTACATCATATTTTGCATCACTACTTTTGAATAACTTATTGTAAACAAAAAGGCAGAAGGATTCTGATACAGTTTTTTATGCTCGTTCGAATGAGCTATAAATCAGCCAAATCAGATTCGAATTCGTGATGCCATGAAGCTTTGAAGTGTATAAGTGCCAAATAATTTTCGATGTAAGTAGTAACCCCCCCCCCCCCTTTTGTTGCACAACGTGCAACAAAAGGGACGGGGTGTTTTGAATTTTTACCACCCTTTTGTTGCACAACGTGCAACAAATGGGTGATTGGCCATTGGAAACTTAAAGGTTTGGGAGCCAATGGGAAACAACCAATCGGAACAATTTTTTTACCACACTATTTTTCTTTTCTAACCACCCTTTTGTTGCAGGTCAGTAGTTAACACCCCCCAAATCGCTCACCCCAAATCGCTCCTCACCCACAAACCCAAACCTTTTGATGCTTTTTTCTTTTGATTATGCCGCCAACCTATACCTTTTGAAGGGGTTCAAGGGAGATTAATAAAAGTGTGAGGGTAATTAATCATATTTAAAATAATTAATTGTTTTTTGAAGGTAAAGGGTGATGACAGGTGTCAAATAAATTAATACGTTTAAGAAAAAAGAGCGATCTGGGTGGAAGGGTAAAAATTAACAAATTAATTAATTAAATTTAAAATGTCAAAATTAATTAAATTAAAAAGGGACTTTCTAATTAAAAAATAAATTAAATAAAAATAATATTAATTAAATAAAATTAATAAAAAAAAATAAATTTACAAAATTTTGACAAAAAATTAAAATGATTTCAAAAAAAGAGCGGAAGTAAAAATGTAAGGGGGCGGGGTTAATTATTTCGAAATACCAACTTTCAAAGTGTCAGCTGACAAAATGGTAAATTTATAAATTGTAGGGAATTCAAAATTTAAAAATTGGCCGGAATTTCGAATTTAAAAATTAAAAAAGATTTTAATTAAAAATTCAAAATTAAAAAATATATATTAATTAATTAATTAATTAAATAATGGGGAAAAATTTTTTAAATTTTGACAATAAAATAAAATGATTTCAAAAAAAGAGTGGAAGTACAAATTTAGGGGGATTTTGGGGTGGCATTAAATTTCTCAATGTCAAAGAATAATTAAAATAAATTATAAAATTTAAAAAATAATTAAATTAAAAATGAGGGAGAAAAAAATTGACAAAATTCTAGAAAAAATTAAAATGATTTTAAAAAATGAACGGAAGTACAAATGTAAGGGGCGGAGGTAATTATTTCGAAATACCAAATTTCAAAATGTCAACGACAAAATGCCACATCGACAAAATGTCAATTACAAAATGTAACTTTAAATTGTTTATTTAAAATCAAACTTGAGGCGAATATTTCCATTAATAAAACATATCTATTATTAATCTATAACAAAGATAATTATAATAAAAATTTAGACACCATTAATTAATTTTGTTATTTTTTACAATATATCACAAATTTATCTAATATTCGATTTCTATTAAATAAATTTTAAACTTAATTTCATTAATATTGGATAATATTTTCTCTATAAAAACATCATTTATTCTAATCTAAATATGGTTCATATCCCCTTTGATCCGCGAACTATCGGATACGATGACCACCATACAACTATTAGTCAAATAGGAGGAGGAACTGATGAAAATTATTACTATTTTCGTGGACTTAATCCCTATCAACGTGGATACGGGAGACAAGCGGGTGGCGGCGTCGGAGATGTACTTAGAAATTTTTGGCGTTTCCTTTTGCCATATGCAAAACGCGCGGGCACAGCAGTAGCAAAAGAAGCATTGGATACTGGAGGAAGAATTTTGGAAAGTGTCGGGAATCCAGAATATGGCAATGATGAATTTAAACCAAATTTTAAGCAAGCAGTAATAAGTGAAGGAAAACGCGGATTGGACAGATTGCTTGAGAAAGGTGGAATGCAAAAGCAGTTTGGGACCGGATTGAAATCGAGGGGTAGTATAAAAGGACGCAAAAGAAATCGTAAACCTCATTCAACATTTTCAAAGGAAAAAAGTCATCAAATCATTATTGGTAAAAATCCCTCCCTTATACCGAAAAAGAAACGTCAAAAAATAGATACATTCGGTCTTTATTAAATAAAAATGTCTACTCATCAGAAAATTGATCGTGATTCTGGCAACGCAATAACAAATGCTTTATCGTTTTTCGAAACTCCCCATACGAATGTCAGTATTAGCAACTCATCATATATTGAATTACTCACACTTAACCCTGTAAATATCACCCCTTTTCATTTCAAAATTCATGCGACTACAAATTATATTGATTTGGCCAAAACTTATGTTTTTACTGAGCTTAGAATTAAAAAAGAAGATAAAGATGGGAAACTTGTTGATATAGGAAAGGATGATAATGTGGCGCCCGTGCAGCTTATAGGCCACACAATTTGGAAAAATTGTCGCATGCATATTAATGGGACACAGGTTTTTGAAGGGAATTTCCTCATGGCTTACAAAAGTATTTTTGACTACGAACTAACCTACCCACAAAGTGTAAAAAACTCTTATCTTTCTGTAGCGGGGTATTATGATGATGGGGCTACACAAACGTATCCAGGAGTTGATGCAAATGGATATGGAATCAAATCAAGGAAAAAATTATTCATAGATGAAGATGGAAATCTGCGCAGTGCACAATTTATGTCAAAATTAGATGTTGATATTTGTAATCAGCCAAGATATTTAGTGAATCAATGCGAAGTTGATATTGAATTACTCCCACACGAATCAAGTTTCTTACTTAGTGCTCCCTGGGACACTGCACCAAAATACCATCTAGAAATTTTGGCTTGCAAGCTATATGTAAAGAAGATTGAGCTAATGGACAGTTTAGCATTTGATATTGCAAAAAAACTTGAAATGAAACCTGCACGATATCCATTAAGGAAAACATCTTTAAAATCCCTATTTATTAGTGAAAACCGAACAGAATTCAATGCTAATCTATGGATGGATCAGGTGCCACGAAGAATTATACTGGGAATGGTTGGTAATAAAGATTTCGTAGGACGACAAAAGACAACACCATTTTATTTTCAGCATTTTAATTTGAGAGATATTTCTATAACTGCTGGTGGAGTTACTTATCCATCAGCTCCTTATTCCCTTGATTTTCCAAAAGGAAACTACGCTAGAATTTATCATGACATGCAAGAAGCAATAGGATACGCGGGATCGTTAGAAAGTAACGGTATATCTATGTTTCGGTATGCTTATGCAGGATATTGCTTTTTCGTATTTAACCTAACAAATAGCCAAGAAGATAATGGACCGGAGATGTTTGATTTGATAAAAAATGGTACAACTAGTATAAGAATGACATTTAATGAGGCGGTTCCAAGTGGTGGGATTGTACTAGTGGCTATGGGTGAAATTGATTCTCTGCTCATGTTAGATAGAAACAGAACGATTTCCACAGATATTTCAGTATAAATACCCTGATTTTTTCCTCAAATTTTTATTTCCCATTTCATTAAAAATGTTCCATATTACTATTAAAATTGAATTTAGCATTGTTTTAATTATTTTATTTTTCTTTTTGTATAAATTATCACTACAGTATACAATGACTAATGAAAATGATAATCTAGAATATAGAGAAAAATTACGAGAATATATAGGTTATTACGCCAATACAATACCCCCAACAATCGAAATTAATAATAATAATAATAATAATACAACAAAATTCTCAATTTTACCTGAAAGATTTAAAAATAATATCAGTCTAGCTTCTACTACCTTTAACCCAGATAAAAATATTAAAATTTTGGATTTATGGTCAATGGAACATGTGAATAATGTACAAATTCCTGCCCTTTGCAAGGATTTTCCTTCATCGGAAACATCAATACCCCAGGCTATTTACTGCATTTCATTGATTGTACTCTGGCTTATATTATTAGCTACAGCTATAGCCTATCAACTTAGAAAATTTCAAAAGATTAAAACCATCAACAAAGACACTGAACTTGGAGAGATACAAAGAGAGGTATAAACATTTTCTTCCTTTGCAGAAATGGACACCTTACAAATAGAGAAAATTTTATCACAAAATAGGATTACAAGAAGACATTTTATTGGATGCTTTGCCGCAGATAAAATCCCACAAGATTTTCAAAAATATCCTTGCTCAATGGTCGTCAACTTTGAAAAATCTTCTCAGAAAGGATCACATTGGATTGCATTTTTCATAATAAACCCCGAGAATATATTAATCTTTGATTCATTATTACTCCCCAACCCACCAATTTCAATTAAAAATTTTATTTCCAAATTTCCAAATCGTGTAATTAATAATGTACCCGTTCAAAACCCTCTTTTACCCACTTGTGGTCAACATTGTATCACTTTTATTTATTTTATTTCGTCTGGATACTCTTATAAAAAATTTCTAACTTTATTGTTAAATAATTCAAATCCAGATGAATTCGCTTTTTCTTTTATTATTAAAATGATAAAAAATATATAAAGTATTACAATTTTCAAAAATAATTTTCATTTAATTAAAATCTTAACATTCTGTTAAACATTAGTGTAATAATTACAGTTCCGTGATCAAACTTTACTAGATTTCCGTTCATCCATCTTAGTTCAATCTCAATTTCATTAATCTCTCTGGGTAACACTGGTATGAACATTGGTTGATCATATACTCGTTCAACAACACCTCCAGACCTATTCTCAACAGCCACAATTCTTAGTAACGAACTGACCGAATTTCCCATTATTACATTACTTGTTAGTCCTTTTGAATAAACAGCAAAGCTAGTGAATCCTCCTTTGAGGTCAATGCCATATTTTCCAATTTGACCGTTTACTAAACGACCCATGGGGAAGCCGAGAACATAACATAATTGTGAAGATATAATTATATTGCTAATCTCCGGATCATTAAAAACTACTCTAAAGCGATCGATACTGTCCAAATATTCAAATTCAATGTCAGAATATAAATCTTTTGCCTGGGATTCCTTTTCTTCAATCAAGGTAACTGTCTTCTCATTTATCAGATCATCGTTTTTTTGCTCATCCTTATGCTCCTCAAATATCTCTTTTGTTGGTATAATTTCTTCTGAGGAATACAAATCTAAAACAGGACTTCCACTGCTTTTCTCCTCCTCATTTTCCTCTTCGTAATCTTCCCCCTCAGCTACTGTATCTTCCTCTTCTTCTATTGGTTGCTCAAGTGATAGAGGATCTCCATGTTTGTCTATTCTTCTTGCATGCTTTAACTGCTCTTTGCTTTCTTTCAGTTCTTTATCCTTTCTTTCATTTTCCTCTGACTCTCTGACCTTGTCCTGCTCATACCCATGTCTGTCCTTGACAACTTCAGCCATTTCATCTGTAATTACGGGAGCAGGAATTGGCACTGGTTTGCCTTGATCATCTGTCTTTAGGGCATCTTCCAAATATTCTGGATGAGTTTTCTCTTCAATTTTTTGCATTTCCTTAATTTCATTTTTAGTTGGTGGAATTGGCAGCTCAAAATTTTTCCATTTCTTGTATGCCTCTTGATGAATTGCTGTAAATCTGTTTCTTCTGTATGAAGCCAGTTTATTTAAGTTGTCAATCTCTTTACTTAGTTTATTCTTTTCCTCTTCATCTTCTTCATGTGAATGCAAATCACGTTTTTCTCGAATTTGGCTGTGTAATTCCTGTAGATCACCTAAATTTTTCTTCAAAGCTGTCCAATGATCCACTGGGTGGTCGTCAAAAAATTTTTGTACAAATTCTGAGTGCGTATTTGAATTTTGCTGATGAAATTCATCTCTAGTAATATTCAAATCTTTTTCAATAATAACAGATTCTATTGCTTCCAAATTTTTCCTCATACGTTTTATTGAATTAATAAACCTCTGAATCTCATCACCAGAACGAGCATTCTTACCATCCTCTTCCCTACTCTCTTTAATCTTCTCTTCTAGTTCAATGTATCTTACAATAATATTTATTTCCATCTTTATTACTTGTTCGTGATAATCATTTGGATGCTGTTCCAGAAACTGATTTGCTATTAGTCGATCGTCTCGCCTATCTCTCTTATTAGCTTCCTCTGTTAAAAGACGAATTTCCTTCTTTTTACCTTCTGAAAGGGAATGTAGGTGATCAAGTTCTTGCTGTAATTCTTCCTTCTTTGTTTCATCCTCCTCATTAAGAACTTCTTTTGTTTTTTCCTCTACTTTAATTTTATGTTGTTCTAACTCTTGCTCATGATCGCGTATGGCATCCCAGTAATTGTGAGGATACTGGTTAAAAAATTCCTTTACCCACAACGGTACAGTATCTGTTACACCTGTATCCCTTCTTCGTCTTTTCTTAACTGCGTCAACTACTAAATTAATTTCTGGATCAATAATAATTTCATCCTCAAATGTCTCGATTGAAACATCACGTCTTTTCCTAGACTTTTCCTTATTGGATAATACAAGCTTTAAAAAGAAGCTGAGACCGTTCGGTGTTAGTTGTGTTGTTTTGGGGATTCCAATTCTATGTGGTTTCTTGTTTTTGTAATTAATTTCGATCCATTGTTTAACGTCGGTGCCAATAGTTGCAGCCCATGACTGTGGGTATTGGATACTGTAGAGTCCACATAACCAGTTTCCACCTTGAAATTCTATTGGTTTAGGGAGATGCACTCGGTATTTATTGGGTTTATTATCTGGGTAATCACTAACATTACTTGGAAGAACAACAAAGAATGTATTAGCCATTATTTATTTCAATAAAAAAATAATAATAAATTGAACAATTAAAGTGAAAAATTATTACAAATGATTTATGGGGAATGAAAAATTGGTCTTTTATACAAATTGATTTTCATCTATCCACTGGGGTTGGGGATAGTCAAAAAATTTAACAAAAAATTCTTTACTTCCATCTTTCTTCTTTCTACTCTTAATAATCTTCTCAATTCTGTAACTAGTATTCTCATCTTTTCTTACCTTAGTTAGTTCCTCAGGGTAGAAATATCCTTTAAATAATTCTCCATTATCGTCACGGACGCGGTATCTATTTGGATTAGCCTTCTTTTTAACTAGATCTATCTGAAGAATTTCATCGCTGTAATTCGGGAGATAACCCTTTGAAAAAATATTTTTATTTCTGCTCATACGAACATGATCATTTTCATTAAAGCGCGGTTTCTTTCGAAGATTACTTTTTCCAATAGGCCCAAATACCTTTTCTCTTATTTTCTTTGCATTGTTAAATCTCACATCGACTGGTCTTAATCCGCCTAAAACTCTACACTTTGAATGATTTATTGCGTCTACGATCTTTGGTAATGCTTCTGTCCATTTTAATGTATGTTTCTCACTCATAAATCTGTATAATCTCTGTTTAATGTTCCGTATACACCTTTCAGCTAGAGATGCTTTAACTTCTGAGAAAGTTGCCGTGTATTTTTCAATATCTTTTTTCCTAAAGAAATCCATAATTTCTTTGCTGCAAAATTCTGTTCCCTTATCGCTAAAAATTCGGTGGGGGTGCATTTCCATTCTTGCCAAAATTTTTTCAAAGGCATCAATCATATCATTTGATTTTTTAGTGCGAACAGGTTCAGCAAAAACTCTTTTACTTAAAACATCTATTGCAACAAGTGCATATTTCTTTCCATTATTTTGCCGCGACAATTTCTGAAAATCTGCCAAGTCGCACTGAACATCTGTCATATATCCAGATGGATATGTTATTGATCTTTTGAAGTGCACGCGCCTAGGACGGTGAATTGTATAAGTTCTATTTCCTTCCAAATATTCCTCAACATCCTTCTTTTTAATACTTGCATCTTTTTTTCTAGCTTCTATCCATAGCTGGTTTACACCAGCAAATCCGGCTGGATTCGCTGGATCATTGTAAAGTTTATCTAAAATCATTTCCACTCTGCTGGAGGTCTCCATTTTGATTCAGCTATTTCTTTTGATTCAGGTATTTTTCTTTTTTGTTTTGAATAAGTTCTTTTTGGAGTACAGCTTTCTCGTGCCTTTTCTATCAACGGCCAAATTTTATTATCACTTTTTAATTTATTTTCTAAAACAGATGTCCCCGGCGGTGTCAATTCACCCCATCTCAATTTCCCACTGATTCCTGTTCGGAGTATACACTCTATGGATTTTTGTGCATTGCTTCCCTGTATTTCTTTTCCTCCTTTCCTACTTAGAATCTTTCCATCTGTGCTCACATCATATTTATCAAGATTCTCTTGCTTCATACTTTCAAATATTTCTTTTGTTTTTTCTTTTATTTCTATCTTTTTTGGTTCAGTTTTCTTTCTGGAATCCGGAGATTCCTCATCGGCCGTATGCATACTAAGCTCATTTTCATTTAAATCGGCACCCTCTTCTAGATGTGGAAATTTTGGTGTGGCTTTATTTTGTTTAAGTACTTGTTGATTATTTTCATTGGTGTCGGTTTGGAGTAGGGGAAGTAATTTTTTAATTTGCTCCAGTGCTGGATCATCCATTTGTCTTATTGAAACATTCATTGGTCTCTCATTTTGGTCCTTTAACATGTGTAGATAACGTCTCAATTCCTGGTTATAATTTATATTCTTTAATTCAGTGTTGGCATTTTGTCTTTTAATAGTTTCCAAATTTTCTCGTGTAAAATCCAAATTAATATTTCCAGTTTCTGGTGTGGGTTGAGTAAGTAATCCGCGATATATATCTTCAGGAACTAATATAAATTTATTTGCCATTTTTATTAATTGCTTGTCAATGTTTTTGTTAATTCAATAATGATTGGTGTTAGAAGGGCAGGAAACAATCCTATTGGTAAACCGCTTCCTTTTTGTATTACTGTACGTCTGGCTCCTCTTTCTGTTTTTAATCTACTCACGCGGCGAACAAAATCAGCGAATGGTAGAAGACGAGATTTTTGTATTTTAGTTAGTTTAAATTGACTGCGTATAATATTGAAGCAAATTTCAGTGAGAGAGAGTAATTGGTCGGTTGAAGCTTTTTTTAAAAGGTGTCTTCTTTTAGTTAGTGAGCGTGTTTTTGCGAGCTGTTTGAGGAAATGTAGGTTGTCCTTGATAAGTTGACTAATATTCGCTGACATGTTTTAATTAGAGGAATTCTTGGGTAAAAATATAATAGGTAATGAATTGTATGAGTCTTCTGATTCTTTGTCCTTAAATATATTTGTTCTTAGTCTAAGTGTTGGATCTGATGCTGGGTGTAAATCGATAAAGAGATATGAATAATTGCTGCTGCTTGTAGCTTGTCGATATGCGTCTAGAAAATAGTTTAATCTTCCTGGGAATAATTGTACTCCTAGATTTCGGATGGCCAATGCACTATTTGGTGCACGAGTTAATACAATATACATAGAATTTTGACGTGCGACTTTGAGTTTTTTCTCGAAGAGATTTTGAGTGATGAAAATTATGCCAAAATTAAGATGATGAGATTTCTTTGTGAAAAGTTCCTATAAATATTTTTCGTCAATTGAGTACATTAGGTCATCAAGAATGACTAGTGCAGGTTGTTCTTGTTTCTTAATAAGATCTTCAGGGGGAACTCCGGAATAGACTGAGACTCCGGCTCGCTGTAGTTCGGGTACAAGAGTATTATATTCGCCATAGCAGTAAAGAATAGATTTTGGAATAGGCTCAATAAGTTGATCAGAATTGAAAATTAATTTTCGGACAAGCGTACTTTTCCCAGTTGAACTTGGGCCGCTAATAATACAGCCAAATGGAAGTTTTAATTTCGAGTCTTTATTAGAAAATAAAGGATAATTCATTTTACAAATATTTATCGAAAATTAAAAATATAAATTATGATTAATGGTTATTGGGGGATTAATAGTTGGAGGATTAATAAGATTTAATATTATTTGGAAGGTTAACTTTTTACTCTAACTTATTTTCTTTATCGTCTTCTTTTATATTTTCTTTTGTTTCTTCTATCCCTACTTGAGCTTTGTTTTGTGAAAACTTTGACAAAAATTCCTTGATAGTCATCTGTTCATCTCCTTTAATAATGTCTTTTTCATTCCACTTTGGTTCCTTGTGAATGATATTGAAATTCTTCCCTTTTGATTTAACTCGAAAGATACATTGTTGAGGAATTTCGTAGATATGATCGAATATTACTACTTTTTCTGATTTTAGGCGGTTGCAATATAAGGTTACATCCTTTGGAGTAACAATAAAATCTATGTCAACATTTTCCCCCTTGCAGCTTTTACATTTTCCTGCCAAGTCAAACTCCACAAAACGTGCTGTTATGAGCCGTGGTGATGAAACTCTTACACCAGACGAAGACACACTAAATAAAACCTCAGGGAGCACTTTTTCTAAGAGCTGGCAATTATTTTCAATTACTGACATTTTTTTTAAATATTTTTATAAATGAATTCAAATTTTAAATGGAAGTTTGATAAACGGAGAAAATGGGCGTGGCTTCCGAAAAAGAGAATTTGAATTAATAAATTGAAAATTCCTATTTTAACTAATAATAAGGTCAAGTCTAAAATTTTTATTTCAAATTAAATTATTACAATTATTGAAATTAATATTAAAAATAACAAGTTTATGTAAAAAAAAAATATTTTAGAAAATTTTATTCAATTTTTCATGTTCTGTACCTTCTTCTCATCCCACTCTGAAACAAAATCTTTGAGCTGCATATTTAATTTCGCGCAGCCTTCACAAATTTCAAAACAAATGCCAATATTTCCATTCTCCTTCTGAGTAAATTTATTCTTATCATAATAAAGCGCATTAGCACATTTTTTGCAAATTCTTATTTCAATCCTTGGGGTATCTTTCATGCGCATAATTTTCCAAAGTATACGTGGATTTATTCCATGTTTCTTCTCAATTTTTCCATTGTTTATTTTTGAAGTAGCAGATTTTGATTTATTGCTTTTTTCTGTATCCTTTTCTATCTCTACTTCAATTATCTCTTCCTCCTCATTTTTTGGCTCATTAATTAATTCAAGTTTTGGGATTTTTTCATTTTTAAATCCGCTCATTTTTTTATTTTTCAAATTTTATTTATATGAATGAATGAAGAAATGAATGAAAATTGGGAAATCTATTGACTTATATACTCACACAAGTCCCGCCTACTACAATATTTCGTAATACTTACTAATTTTCAAGGCCAAATTCTGAGTATAAAAAGGCAAAATTTTCTTTAATCCTATCATTTTAAAATTCATTTGAACATTTTAGAAAACACTCTAAATTAATTGATAAAAATGAATTCGATTTTGGAAGATATTTCGAAAAAATTGAACTGTCCAATTTATCTGGTGAGATATAGACTAATGCATCAAGAAAATGCAGATTTGATTTCAAAATTTATAAATGAAAGCGGAAAGATAGAGACAACTTATTCAGATAGGAATGGATTGAGATATACAATTCGATGTGACGGAATTACAACATCAGGGGCTCATTTACTCAAAGCCTTCGGTGACTTAGCTTACCCATTCAACATATCGGTTGCGGCATACTTCTATGCGCATCACAAAATAAAACTCCAATATCCGTTTCATCAATGTGTTATCGCAAGAACGTTTACAAAGGATGGAATTTGCGAGAGATACTTCCCGCTTGAGCTTGTATGTTTTGCTCCTACATCGCCCCCATCACCCCCATCAACATTAAGCGGTTTAACATTTACAGCACGGCGCAAACAAGCAAGTTCGTCTACATCAACTAGTCTAAATAGTATTCCAATATCCAATGAAGACCAACCACCAACACCCACTAATTCAAAATCGAGATCAGGAATATTGTGGATTGAAATAGAAGGTAAACCCAATCAATGGGAAAAACGCAATATTTTGATTAATTGATTTAAAAATTTAATTTTAATTAAATATTAAATAAATTATAAATTTACATAGGAAAATGATTATTAATATAAAAATAAAAAATTATTTTTTTTAAATGATTTACAAATTTTTGAAAAAATCTTTAATATTTGAAATAGGAGGTTCATATAAAAATCGCCATCTTGAATACATTATGTAATCTGTTCTATTATGTTTTCCAAATTTGAACTTGTTGTCCCAAAGGTCCCAACGTAGAATCCAACGCCCCATATTTTTTATTTCAACTTGTCTTGCTATATCACTCTTCTTCAGATGACAGATATCTTTTACAAACCATTTCTTAATTAATCTTTCTTCTCCATTAGTTTTATTCAAGGAACTATTGTTTAATTTATCGTCACGTCGAAATTCACCTGAATTATTAAGATCTCTGTTAGGAAATGTTGGTGGTGGTGTTCTCCGCCATATTGGTATATCCATTAAATTATTTCCTTCTCTGTTAGGAAATATTGGTGGAGGTGTTCTTCGCCATATTGGTACTTCCATTAAATTATGTTCTTCCCTGTTAGGAAATATTGGTGGTGGTAGTGTTCTCCGCCATATTGGTAATGGTGTCCTCCGAAATATTGTTGTCACTAATTCTCTCTTCCTGGTTTTATCATCCGAACTCTCTAATACTAAGGACAGAATAGATATGAATATTATTGAAAACATTAACATTTTAAAAATATTTGGTGTAATAAAGGATGTATTAAAGATTTTTTCAAATGCTTTGTTTTTAATTAAATTTTTTAATTTAAATAGCGATATTTTTTAATATTGAGTAATGGATGTATATTTAAGATAGGTTTTTATTATGAATTAATTTTATTTTTAGATGTGGTACAACCTGACCCTATTTTTTGCCTATTTTTACTGAAAATATGTGATATTCTCTTAAAATATACAAATTTTTATTATTCAATTAAAAAACAAATACAGTTGTGAATATTTAATAAGTAAAAATATGAAATCATTTTTGTCCAAAATGTACAATTTTGAGGTTATTGGATATAATTCCTTTTTGTATTATCGGTCTAAATATTTTTCTCATCTTAGTTGAATAAACCGTACCATCCTTCACGTTCCGCCTTATAAAGTTTGGATTTTCAATCATAATTTTTCCTCTATCCAGGTCATCATCTTCCTCATTATCGTTTCCTCCATTCGCATAATGAAGTACACTTTCTTTGAAACTGTCAAAATGTAAGATTTTGCAGACATCAGCCGTTAATGTTATGCCACGTACTTTCAGAACACTACTAACTTTGGCATTCTTTTTGCTTTCCATTCTAAGTGCGTAAGCCTTGCACGCACCTCCAACATATTCTTTTATTTCAGATCCTGCATATTCTTTTGCTAAGTCTCCTAGATGAGGGCCTGTTTGAAGAGGACATTCCATATACTTTGGATGGGAAAATAGTATACTGTCTGTGTCTCCATAGAGAAGATTGCATCCTGGTGATTCAGCTACCTTTTGCATTGCTTTCAATAGTTTTATTCTTGCTGCTGATGTTGTCCATAATGATATAACCATATTTGATGTATCATGTTCAATGATAAATTCTTCTTTTTGTTTGTAAGTTAGTAAAATTGTTTCTTCAGTTAAATTATCGATAGATTGTATTTCAATTGAGTTGTTCTTATCATATTCGATAAGTTCAGTTGGCGAATCAATGACTACACTTCTTGATTGACCATTCCTAAGACTGAATCTTCCCCATAGAGAATTGAGCATTAGCTTTGATATGTAGCGCATAGCCTGATCTGGTACTATTTTTTCTCTATCAAGCTCAATTCCAAATTTTTCTTTGCATTCATTTATAAATCTTTCCTCACTTTCAATTCCTTCTATTCCTTCAGGGAACCCACTAGCATGGATCTTCATTGCCATAAACTCGGCCACATAATTTTTAAATAAATTTTCATCCCATTTTTCATAATGTAGAGCTCTATAAAATCTAGTAACTGTATATCCAACTTTTAATGCCTCTTCCAATTCAATCGATGTACATGTTGAAACCCAGCCTCTTTCATCATCATTATGTGTACATCGGTAGTCTTTGATGTTTGCTCCATTTGGGTAATTGATTGAGCATTTTCTGCATAGTGGGAATAGAAGTCTTTCATCAAATTTGACTGGAATTACAGGTACATCCAACTGCGATGGCGGTATTAAAAATACTTTCAAAATTCCTTTGAATGGGATTTGGTCTCCGCTGTTCCAATTAACTTTTTGTTCAGCTAAAGGTACAATATGTATTTTCGGATGCCCAACAGGAAATGATGTTGTAGCAATTGTTGAAGGGTAGAGCGAATTAAAATCTAAATAAGCAATTTTATGTTGTTCTGCGTCTGCGTCAAAGTACATTTGCAATGGTCCTGTTCTTCCACCAAAATAGCAGTCTCTAATATTTATTGGGCCTTTGTTATGATAATTTGAAAATGATTTGCGCATATTTTTGCTGCGGCGTAGCATTTGACGAATTTCACATTCCCATATTATATCAACATTTTTGATATATTGTCGTATAATTGCCAAACGATTTTCATCATCTTCTTTAGTCTTAGCCATTGTTTTTCCATTTGGTAGAATTTTATACAAATCATTTCCAAAACATTTTTCACATGCATGCCAAGCGCATCCATTTATCTCAATTGCTCTATCTTCTTCCTTTATATATCCATCAACTTTGTATCTTCCAGCTACCACATGTTCTCCACCTTCTGAATGTGCACTTTGGATTTGAACTCCTCGTGTCTCTTCGTACCATTGTAAATATTTTAGTGCAAGTTCACTTTGATTATCACAGTTTTCATATCCCTTTTCAGGAACAATTGCCAAGTGTTCAGGTTGCAGATGATTAAGTCGAAAATGCTTCATACAAGCTGATGCTATCGTCATTGCATCTCTTAAAATATCAATCCCTTCTTGAGATGATCCAGGTTGTGTATTTTTATTTTTGCTAATTTCCATAAATTTTTTTCTGAAAGCAATAAGTGCTTCTGTAAGAATCTGTACATCGTTTGTGCAATATTCGGCCAATGCTTCGTCCAAATAAAGCTGGTTATTTTTTTCTTCTTCATACCATTTGTCAAATTCATTTTGCTTTTGAGGGGGCATTCCTCCATATAAATAATCAGATTTTAAGGGTAATTGTTGAAGTGTTCGCCCATAATTTTCGGGGATGTTTGCCAGATGAGGAAAAAATTGTTTTTCAGTTATTTGCAGTCCAAATGCTCCAATCAGCTTCCCCAAGGCAACTGGACAAAGATTATACGAGTCACGAAATATAACCTCATTGCATTTATTGTTGCGTGGAATTTTTACCACGACGAATCATTGATGGCACAACCCCTTTTAAATAAATTTCTCTGAATACCATAACCATATCATAACGCCCTCCATTATGTGAAAATGCCATTGTTGAATATTGAGGGTTGAGTTCAAATAGAATCCATTGAATAAAGTCTTTAAGCGGATTTTGTGTGACAGTTTGTTTATCGACTTTTGATCTAGTGAATGGCTGATGTGAAAATGTTACTGATCGATTGTTCCCACAGATTGAGCAACTATTTCCATTTTGGTTCAGAGGTGAACGCCATATTTTTCCATCTTCCATACATTTTGTACAGGTTACTGTTGCGGCAATGAAATTTACTTTGTGAAGTCGTATTTCTTCATTTACATTATTTATCTTCTCATTTTGTGTTGCTTCAAAATCGAATGTTACTAGTCGGTACGGAAGTGATTTTTTAGGTTCCAAAGGGCGGATGTAACAACCTCTTTCAATACTATGATATTGACGGCAAATTTGACACCATTTTTGCCCGCATACGTGTTGCTTTTGCTCCTCTCTTTTATAATTTTTTATTGACCATATTACACCACACTTTTCACATATTTTTGTTTGCCGACAATTGCTGCCTTTCTTATGGTAGTTATAACATTCCTCATTCAAATACTTTTTCCCACAGTCATCACATTTCTTGAAGAAATTAGCTGTTGCCATGCAAGGACGTTCACTTCCAATACGTCCACAAAATCTGCAGAGAGATTTACATTTCACATCATGTTCCTTTGATTTTCTATATTTCTTTTCACAAGTAAAACAATATTTGTGTTTGAATCCGAACATTCCTCCAACATTTCTCATTCCATCAAAATGATTATTTGAGTGAAAAATTGCGATTGGTACATTGAAATTTTCATTTCCATATTTAAATATTGGTTTCTCATTTACACTACCAAAGACAAAAACTTTAAATTTATATCCTGTTTCTTTATATTGATTGTTCCAAAAATTTACAACAATTGGTACGTAAACCACCGCATCATATTCAGGTAGGTCATTTGGAATTTTTGCAGCTTTTAGGAGCTCGAAAACATCTTCCAGCTGCCTTTTTTTATTTTGCATATATCTTGTAAAATTCCAACGTGCACCTAATTCTTTAGTGAAATATTTTCTTGTAATTTCCAAAGCATAGAATAAGCATAAGTTGTTCTGATTAACTATTTTAATAAATAATTCATCTCTAAGTTGAAAATCATCTGCTAATTTATCTTTTGGTGCACGACCTCTAATCGAATGATTTGTCGAAAGTGATGAAATACCTAGTGTCTGGACTTTTATTGTGAAGGGGTGTCCATGAAGTGAACCCTTTTCTATCTTAGATTGCGAAACAAGTTGAAATCTTGTTAGTATGTTGTCTATTGTATCTTTTTCTATTTTTCTAATAGGTATCCATATATCATTATCCAATAACTGTGATGAAATTAATGCTCCTAATCGGTCAGGATTAATTGATTGATTCTTTGATGCCTCCACAGTTTGATCCATGCACTCTTGAATTATTTTTCTCAATAATTCCTCTGGATTCTCCGGTAGTTTTTCAATAATAAACTTTCCTGTCGTTCCCATCATTTTAAATTTACTATTAAATTGAGTTTCATAATCGATTTGTCTGTAATAATTTTTCAGGTTTGTTCCAGCACCGCTTTGTGTGGTATTGAATAAGTGAGGAAGTAAATTCTCGATAAAGAATCTTGGGCGTTTATTTGGTGAAGGACCATTTTGTCCATTATTAAAAGACATTGTATAAGTTTTAATTTTAGAGTATTTTTAGTTTTTTAGTAAATGATATAAAGAATGAAAAAAGCTCGACTTTTATACTCACGATTTTGGGCTATATCCTAATTACGAAATACTTTTTTTGGAGGAGACAGGAGAGATTTTACAACAAATTTATGCTTCCTATAAAATTATTAATCATCATAAATCATTTAAGTAAAAGAAAAATTTAAATTAAAGTTAGTTTACAATATTTAAAAACATTTTAATTCATTTAATATTACAAAAATTTTTATTAATTCCATTCATTTTTATCCTATCCTTTTGTTTGTACTTCTGTTCATTCAGTTTGAAAGTTGGTATTTCGAAATAATTTGTAACACCCCTCACATTTGTACTTCCGGTCATTTTTTGAAATCATTTTAAATTTTTTCAAAATTTAGTCAAATTAATTTTCCCCTATTTTTTATTTAATTAATTAATATATTTTTTGAATTTTAAATTTTGAATTTTAATTATAATCTTATTTAATTTTTAAATACGAAATTCTCGCCAATTTCAATTTTTAAAACCCTCCAATTTATAAATTTGGCATTTTGTCGTTTGGCATTATGTCAATTGACATTTTGTCGATGTATCATTTTGTCGCTTGACATTTTTAAATTTATTATTTTATCGGATGACCTTTTGGACATCGGCCTTTTGTCATATGACATTTTGTCGATGTGGCATTTTGTCGATGTGCATTTTGTCGCTTGACATTTTTAAATTTACTATTTTATCGTGTGACATTTTGGACATCGGCCTTTTGTCATATGACATTTTGTCGATGTGGCATTTTGTCGCTTGACATTTTTAAAGTTACCATTTTATCGGGTGACCTTTTGGACATCGGCCTTTTGTCATATGACATTTTGTCGATGTGGCGTTTTGTCGTTGACATTTTGAAATTTGGTATTTCGAAATAATTACCTCCGCCCCTTACATTTGTACTTCCGTTCATTTTTTAAAATCATTTTAATTTTTTTCTAGAATTTTGTCAATTTTTTTCTCCCTCATTTTTAATTTAATTATTTTTTAAATTTTATAATTTATTTTAATTATTCTTTGACATTGAGAAATTTAATGCCACCCCAAAATCCCCCTAAATTTGTACTTCCACTCTTTTTTTGAAATCATTTTATTTTATTGTCAAAATTTAAAAAATTTTTCCCCATTATTTAATTAATTAATTAATTAATTAATATATATTTTTTAATTTTGAATTTTTAATTAAAATCTTTTTTAATTCGAAATTCCCGCCAATTTTTAAATTTTGAATTCCCTACAATTTATAAATTTACCATTTTGTCAGCTGACACTTTGAAAGTTGTTATTTCGAAATAATTAACCCCGCCCCCTTACATTTTTACTTCCGCTCTTTTTTTGAAATCATTTTGATTTTTTGTCAAAATTTTGTAAATTTATTTTTTTTTTTTTTTTTTTTTTTTTTTTTTATTAATTTTATTTAATTAATATTATTTTTATTTAATTTATTTTTTTTAATTAGAAAGTCCCTTTTTAATTTAATTAATTTTGCCATTTTAAATTTAATTAATTAATTTGTTAATTTTTACCCTTCCACCCAGATCGCTCTTTTTTCTTAAACGTATTAATTTATTTGACACCTGTCATCACCCTTTACCTTCAAAAAACAATTAATTATTTTAAATATGATTAATTACCCTCACACTTTTATTAATCTCCCTTGAACCCCTTCAAAAGGTATAGGTTGGCGGCATAATCAAAAGAAAAAAGCATCAAAAGGTTTGGGTTTGTGGGTGAGGAGCGATTTGGGGTGAGCGATTTGGGGGGTGTTAACTACTGACCTGCAACAAAAGGGTGGTTAGAAAAGAAAAATAGTGTGGTAAAAAAATTGTTCCGATTGGTTGTTTCCCATTGGCTCCCAAACCTTTAAGTTTCCAATGGCCAATCACCCATTTGTTGCACGTTGTGCAACAAAAGGGTGGTAAAAATTCAAAACACCCCGTCCCTTTTGTTGCACGTTGTGCAACAAAAGGGGGGGGGGTTACTACTTACATCGAAAATTATTTGGCACTTATACACTTCAAAGCTTCATGGCATCACGAATTCGAATCTGATTTGGCTGATTTATAGCTCATTCGAACGAGCATAAAAAACTGTATCAGAATCCTTCTGCCTTTTTGTTTACAATAAGTTATTCAAAAGTAGTGATGCAAAATATGATGTACATCGAAAATTATTTGGCACTTATACACTTCAAAGCTTCATGGCATCACGAATTCGAATCTGATTTGGCTGATTTATAGCTCATTCGAACGAGCATAAAAAACTGTATCAGAATCCTTCTGCCTTTTTGTTTACAATAAGTTATTCAAAAGTAGTGATGCAAAATATGATGTACATCGAAAATTATTTGGCACTTATACACTTCAAAGCTTCATGGCATCACGAATTCGAATCTGATTTGGCTGATTTATAGCTCATTCGAACGAGCATAAAAAACTGTATCAGAATCCTTCTGCCTTTTTGTTTACAATAAGTTATCAAAAGTAGTGATGCAAAATATGATGTACATCGAAAATTATTTGGCACTTATACACTTCAAAGCTTCATGGCATCACGAATTCGAATCTGATTTGGCTGATTTATAGCTCATTCGAACGAGCATAAAAAACTGTATCAGAATACTTCTGCCTTTTTGTTTACAATAAGTTATTCAAAAGTAGTGATGCAAAATATGATGTACATCGAAAATTATTTGGCACTTATACACTTCAAAGTTTCATGGCATCACTTATTCGAATCTGATTTGGCTGATTTATAGCTCATTCGAACGAGCATAAAAAACTTTATCAGAATCCTTCTGCCTTTTTGTTTACAATAAGTTATTCAAAAGTAGTGATGCAAAATATGATGTACATCGAAAATTATTTGGCACTTATACACTTCAAAGCTTCATGGCATCACGAATTCGAATCTGATTTGGCTGATTTATAGCTCATTCGAACGAGCATAAAAAACTGTATCAGAATCCTTCTGCCTTTTTGTTTACAATAAGTTATTCAAAAGTAGTGATGCAAAATATGATGTACATCGAAAATTATTTGGCACTTATACACTTCAAAGCTTCATGGCATCACGAATTCGAATCTGATTTGGCTGATTTATAGCTCATTCGAACGAGCATAAAAAACTGTATCAGAATCCTTCTGCCTTTTTGTTTACAATAAGTTATTCAAAAGTAGTGATGCAAAATATGATGTACATCGAAAATTATTTGGCACTTATACACTTCAAACCTTCATGGCATCACGAAAACGAATCCTATTTGGCTGATATATAGCTCATTCGAACGAGCATAAAAAACTGTATCAGAATCCTTCTGCCTTTTTGTTTACAATAAGTTATTCAAAAGTAGTGATGCAAAATATGATGTACATCGAAAATTATTTGGCACTTATACACTTCAAAGTTTCATGGCATCACTTATTCGAATCTGATTTGGCTGATTTATAGCTCATTCGAACGAGCATAAAAAACTTTATCAGAATCCTTCTGCTTTTGAATAACTTATTGTAAACAAAAAGGCAGAAGGATTCTGATAAAGTTTTCTATGCTCGTTCGAATGAGCTATAAATCAGCCAAATCAGATTCGAATAAGTGATGCCATGAAACTTTGAAGTGTATAAGTGCCAAATAATTTTCGATGTACATCATATTTTGCATCACTACTTTTGAATAACTTATTGTAAACAAAAAGGCAGAAGGATTCTGATACAGTTTTTTATGCTCGTTCGAATGAGCTATAAATCAGCCAAATCAGATTCGAATTCGTGATGCCATGAAGCTTTGAAGTGTATAAGTGCCAAATAATTTTCGATGTACATCATATTTTGCATCACTACTTTTGATAACTTATTGTAAACAAAAAGGCAGAAGGATTCTGATACAGTTTTTTATGCTCGTTCGAATGAGCTATAAATCAGCCAAATCAGATTCGAATTCGTGATGCCATGAAGCTTTGAAGTGTATAAGTGCCAAATAATTTTCGATGTACATCATATTTTGCATCACTACTTTTGAATAACTTATTGTAAACAAAAAGGCAGAAGGATTCTGATACAGTTTTTTATGCTCGTTCGAATGAGCTATAAATCAGCCAAATCATATTCGAATTCGTGATGCCATGAAGCTTTGAAGTGTATAAGTGCCAAATAATTTTCGATGTACATCATATTTTGCATCACTACTTTTGAATAACTTATTGTAAACAAAAAGGCAGAAGGATTCTGATAAAGTTTTTTATGCTCGTTCGAATGAGCTATAAATCAGCCAAATCATATTCGAATTCGTGATGCCATGAAGCTTTGAAGTGTATAAGTGCCAAATAATTTTCGATGTACATCATATTTTGCATCACTACTTTTGAATAACTTATTGTAAACAAAAAGGCAGAAGGATTCTGATAAAGTTTTTTATGCTCGTTCGAATGAGCTATAAATCAGCCAAATCAGATTCGAATAAGTGATGCCATGAAACTTTGAAGTGTATAAGTGCCAAATAATTTTCGATGTACATCATATTTTGCATCACTACTTTTGAATAACTTATTGTAAACAAAAAGGCAGAAGGATTCTGATACAGTTTTTTATGCTCGTTCGAATGAGCTATATATCAGCCAAATAGGATTCGTTTTCGTGATGCCATGAAGGTTTGAAGTGTATAAGTGCCAAATAATTTTCGATGTACATCATATTTTGCATCACTACTTTTGAATAACTTATTGTAAACAAAAAGGCAGAAGGATTCTGATACAGTTTTTTATGCTCGTTCGAATGAGCTATAAATCAGCCAAATCAGATTCGAATTCGTGATGCCATGAAGCTTTGAAGTGTATAAGTGCCAAATAATTTTCGATGTACATCATATTTTGCATCACTACTTTTGATAACTTATTGTAAACAAAAAGGCAGAAGGATTCTGATACAGTTTTTTATGCTCGTTCGAATGAGCTATAAATCAGCCAAATCAGATTCGAATTCGTGATGCCATGAAGCTTTGAAGTGTATAAGTGCCAAATAATTTTCGATGTACATCATATTTTGCATCACTACTTTTGAATAACTTATTGTAAACAAAAAGGCAGAAGGATTCTGATACAGTTTTTTATGCTCGTTCGAATGAGCTATAAATCAGCCAAATCAGATTCGAATTCGTGATGCCATGAAGCTTTGAAGTGTATAAGTGCCAAATAATTTTCGATGTACATCATATTTTGCATCACTACTTTTGAATAACTTATTGTAAACAAAAAGGCAGAAGGATTCTGATACAGTTTTTTATGCTCGTTCGAATGAGCTATAAATCAGCCAAATCAGATTCGAATTCGTGATGCCATGAAGCTTTGAAGTGTATAAGTGCCAAATAATTTTCGATGTACATCATATTTTGCATCACTACTTTTGAATAACTTATTGTAAACAAAAAGGCAGAAGGATTCTGATAAAGTTTTTTATGCTCGTTCGAATGAGCTATAAATCAGCCAAATCAGATTCGAATAAGTGATGCCATGAAACTTTGAAGTGTATAAGTGCCAAATAATTTTCGATGTACATCATATTTTGCATCACTACTTTTGAATAACTTATTGTAAACAAAAAGGCAGAAGGATTCTGATACAGTTTTTTATGCTCGTTCGAATGAGCTATAAATCAGCCAAATCAGATTCGAATTCGTGATGCCATGAAGCTTTGAAGTGTATAAGTGCCAAATAATTTTCGATGTACATCATATTTTGCATCACTACTTTTGAATAACTTATTGTAAACAAAAAGGCAGAAGGATTCTGATACAGTTTTTTATGCTCGTTCGAATGAGCTATAAATCAGCCAAATCATATTCGAATTCGTGATGCCATGAAGCTTTGAAGTGTATAAGTGCCAAATAATTTTCGATGTACATCATATTTTGCATCACTACTTTTGAATAACTTATTGTAAACAAAAAGGCAGAAGGATTCTGATACAGTTTTTTATGCTCGTTCGAATGAGCTATAAATCAGCCAAATCAGATTCGAATTCGTGATGCCATGAAGCTTTGAAGTGTATAAGTGCCAAATAATTTTCGATGTACATCATATTTTGCATCACTACTTTTGAATAACTTATTGTAAACAAAAAGGCAGAAGGATTCTGATACAGTTTTTTATGCTCGTTCGAATGAGCTATAAATCAGCCAAATCAGATTCGAATTCGTGATGCCATGAAGCTTTGAAGTGTATAAGTGCCAAATAATTTTCGATGTACATCATATTTTGCATCACTACTTTTGAATAACTTATTGTAAACAAAAAGGCAGAAGGATTCTGATAAAGTTTTTTATGCTCGTTCGAATGAGCTATAAATCAGCCAAATCAGATTCGAATAAGTGATGCCATGAAACTTTGAAGTGTATAAGTGCCAAATAATTTTCGATGTACATCATATTTTGCATCACTACTTTTGAATAACTTATTGTAAACAAAAAGGCAGAAGGATTCTGATACAGTTTTTTATGCTCGTTCGAATGAGCTATAAATCAGCCAAATCAGATTCGAATTCGTGATGCCATGAAGCTTTGAAGTGTATAAGTGCCAAATAATTTTCGATGTACATCATATTTTGCATCACTACTTTTGAATAACTTATTGTAAACAAAAAGGCAGAAGGATTCTGATACAGTTTTTTATGCTCGTTCGAATGAGCTATAAATCAGCCAAATCATATTCGAATTCGTGATGCCATGAAGCTTTGAAGTGTATAAGTGCCAAATAATTTTCGATGTACATCATATTTTGCATCACTACTTTTGAATAACTTATTGTAAACAAAAAGGCAGAAGGATTCTGATACAGTTTTTTATGCTCGTTCGAATGAGCTATAAATCAGCCAAATCATATTCGAATTCGTGATGCCATGAAGCTTTGAAGTGTATAAGTGCCAAATAATTTTCGATGTACATCATATTTTGCATCACTACTTTTGAATAACTTATTGTAAACAAAAAGGCAGAAGGATTCTGATAAAGTTTTTTATGCTCGTTCGAATGAGCTATAAATCAGCCAAATCATATTCGAATTCGTGATGCCATGAAGCTTTGAAGTGTATAAGTGCCAAATAATTTTCGATGTACATCATATTTTGCATCACTACTTTTGAATAACTTATTGTAAACAAAAAGGCAGAAGGATTCTGATACAGTTTTTTATGCTCGTTCGAATGAGCTATAAATCAGCCAAATCAGATTCGAATTCGTGATGCCATGAAGCTTTGAAGTGTATAAGTGCCAAATAATTTTCGATGTACATCATATTTTGCATCACTACTTTTGAATAACTTATTGTAAACAAAAAGGCAGAAGGATTCTGATAAAGTTTTTTATGCTCGTTCGAATGAGCTATAAATCAGCCAAATCAGATTCGAATAAGTGATGCCATGAAACTTTGAAGTGTATAAGTGCCAAATAATTTTCGATGTACATCATATTTTGCATCACTACTTTTGAATAACTTATTGTAAACAAAAAGGCAGAAGGATTCTGATACAGTTTTTTATGCTCGTTCGAATGAGCTATAAATCAGCCAAATCAGATTCGAATTCGTGATGCCATGAAGCTTTGAAGTGTATAAGTGCCAAATAATTTTCGATGTACATCATATTTTGCATCACTACTTTTGAATAACTTATTGTAAACAAAAAGGCAGAAGGATTCTGATACAGTTTTTTATGCTCGTTCGAATGAGCTATAAATCAGCCAAATCATATTCGAATTCGTGATGCCATGAAGCTTTGAAGTGTATAAGTGCCAAATAATTTTCGATGTACATCATATTTTGCATCACTACTTTTGAATAACTTATTGTAAACAAAAAGGCAGAAGGATTCTGATACAGTTTTTTATGCTCGTTCGAATGAGCTATAAATCAGCCAAATCATATTCGAATTCGTGATGCCATGAAGCTTTGAAGTGTATAAGTGCCAAATAATTTTCGATGTACATCATATTTTGCATCACTACTTTTGAATAACTTATTGTAAACAAAAAGGCAGAAGGATTCTGATAAAGTTTTTTATGCTCGTTCGAATGAGCTATAAATCAGCCAAATCATATTCGAATTCGTGATGCCATGAAGCTTTGAAGTGTATAAGTGCCAAATAATTTTCGATGTACATCATATTTTGCATCACTACTTTTGAATAACTTATTGTAAACAAAAAGGCAGAAGGATTCTGATAAAGTTTTTTATGCTCGTTCGAATGAGCTATAAATCAACCAAATCAGATTCGAATAAGTGATGCCATGAAACTTTGAAGTGTATAAGTGCCAAATAATTTTCGATGTACATCATATTTTGCATCACTACTTTTGAATAACTTATTGTAAACAAAAAGGCAGAAGGATTCTGATACAGTTTTTTATGCTCGTTCGAATGAGCTATATATCAGCCAAATAGGATTCGTTTTCGTGATGCCATGAAGGTTTGAAGTGTATAAGTGCCAAATAATTTTCGATGTACATCATATTTTGCATCACTACTTTTGAATAACTTATTGTAAACAAAAAGGCAGAAGGATTCTGATACAGTTTTTTATGCTCGTTCGAATGAGCTATAAATCAGCCAAATCATATTCGAATTCGTGATGCCATGAAGCTTTGAAGTGTATAAGTGCCAAATAATTTTCGATGTACATCATATTTTGCATCACTACTTTTGAATAACTTATTGTAAACAAAAAGGCAGAAGGATTCTGATAAAGTTTTTTATGCTCGTTCGAATGAGCTATAAATCAGCCAAATCATATTCGAATTCGTGATGCCATGAAGCTTTGAAGTGTATAAGTGCCAAATAATTTTCGATGTACATCATATTTTGCATCACTACTTTTGAATAACTTATTGTAAACAAAAAGGCAGAAGGATTCTGATACAGTTTTTTATGCTCGTTCGAATGAGCTATATATCAGCCAAATAGGATTCGTTTTCGTGATGCCATGAAGGTTTGAAGTGTATAAGTGCCAAATAATTTTCGATGTACATCATATTTTGCATCACTACTTTTGAATAACTTATTGTAAACAAAAAGGCAGAAGGATTCTGATAAAGTTTTTTATGCTCGTTCGAATGAGCTATATATCAGCCAAATAGGATTCGTTTTCGTGATGCCATGAAGGTTTGAAGTGTATAAGTGCCAAATAATTTTCGATGTACATCATATTTTGCATCACTACTTTTGAATAACTTATTGTAAACAAAAAGGCAGAAGGATTCTGATAAAGTTTTTTATGCTCGTTCGAATGAGCTATAAATCAGCCAAATCATATTCGAATTCGTGATGCCATGAAGCTTTGAAGTGTATAAGTGCCAAATAATTTTCGATGTACATCATATTTTGCATCACTACTTTTGAATAACTTATTGTAAACAAAAAGGCAGAAGGATTCTGATAAAGTTTTTTATGCTCGTTCGAATGAGCTATAAATCAGCCAAATCAGATTCGAATAAGTGATGCCATGAAACTTTGAAGTGTATAAGTGCCAAATAATTTTCGATGTACATCATATTTTGCATCACTACTTTTGAATAACTTATTGTAAACAAAAAGGCAGAAGGATTCTGATACAGTTTTTTATGCTCGTTCGAATGAGCTATAAATCAGCCAAATCAGATTCGAATTCGTGATGCCATGAAGCTTTGAAGTGTATAAGTGCCAAATAATTTTCGATGTACATCATATTTTGCATCACTACTTTTGATAACTTATTGTAAACAAAAAGGCAGAAGGATTCTGATACAGTTTTTTATGCTCGTTCGAATGAGCTATAAATCAGCCAAATCAGATTCGAATTCGTGATGCCATGAAGCTTTGAAGTGTATAAGTGCCAAATAATTTTCGATGTACATCATATTTTGCATCACTACTTTTGAATAACTTATTGTAAACAAAAAGGCAGAAGGATTCTGATACAGTTTTTTATGCTCGTTCGAATGAGCTATAAATCAGCCAAATCAGATTCGAATTCGTGATGCCATGAAGCTTTGAAGTGTATAAGTGCCAAATAATTTTCGATGTACATCATATTTTGCATCACTACTTTTGAATAACTTATTGTAAACAAAAAGGCAGAAGGATTCTGATACAGTTTTTTATGCTCGTTCGAATGAGCTATAAATCAGCCAAATCATATTCGAATTCGTGATGCCATGAAGCTTTGAAGTGTATAAGTGCCAAATAATTTTCGATGTACATCATATTTTGCATCACTACTTTTGAATAACTTATTGTAAACAAAAAGGCAGAAGGATTCTGATACAGTTTTTTATGCTCGTTCGAATGAGCTATAAATCAGCCAAATCAGATTCGAATTCGTGATGCCATGAAGCTTTGAAGTGTATAAGTGCCAAATAATTTTCGATGTACATCATATTTTGCATCACTACTTTTGATAACTTATTGTAAACAAAAAGGCAGAAGGATTCTGATACAGTTTTTTATGCTCGTTCGAATGAGCTATAAATCAGCCAAATCAGATTCGAATTCGTGATGCCATGAAGCTTTGAAGTGTATAAGTGCCAAATAATTTTCGATGTACATCATATTTTGCATCACTACTTTTGAATAACTTATTGTAAACAAAAAGGCAGAAGGATTCTGATACAGTTTTTTATGCTCGTTCGAATGAGCTATAAATCAGCCAAATCAGATTCGAATTCGTGATGCCATGAAGCTTTGAAGTGTATAAGTGCCAAATAATTTTCGATGTACATCATATTTTGCATCACTACTTTTGAATAACTTATTGTAAACAAAAAGGCAGAAGGATTCTGATACAGTTTTTTATGCTCGTTCGAATGAGCTATAAATCAGCCAAATCATATTCGAATTCGTGATGCCATGAAGCTTTGAAGTGTATAAGTGCCAAATAATTTTCGATGTACATCATATTTTGCATCACTACTTTTGAATAACTTATTGTAAACAAAAAGGCAGAAGGATTCTGATACAGTTTTTTATGCTCGTTCGAATGAGCTATAAATCAGCCAAATCATATTCGAATTCGTGATGCCATGAAGCTTTGAAGTGTATAAGTGCCAAATAATTTTCGATGTACATCATATTTTGCATCACTACTTTTGAATAACTTATTGTAAACAAAAAGGCAGAAGGATTCTGATAAAGTTTTTTATGCTCGTTCGAATGAGCTATAAATCAGCCAAATCATATTCGAATTCGTGATGCCATGAAGCTTTGAAGTGTATAAGTGCCAAATAATTTTCGATGTACATCATATTTTGCATCACTACTTTTGAATAACTTATTGTAAACAAAAAGGCAGAAGGATTCTGATAAAGTTTTTTATGCTCGTTCGAATGAGCTATAAATCAGCCAAATCAGATTCGAATAAGTGATGCCATGAAACTTTGAAGTGTATAAGTGCCAAATAATTTTCGATGTACATCATATTTTGCATCACTACTTTTGAATAACTTATTGTAAACAAAAAGGCAGAAGGATTCTGATACAGTTTTTTATGCTCGTTCGAATGAGCTATAAATCAGCCAAATCAGATTCGAATTCGTGATGCCATGAAGCTTTGAAGTGTATAAGTGCCAAATAATTTTCGATGTACATCATATTTTGCATCACTACTTTTGAATAACTTATTGTAAACAAAAAGGCAGAAGGATTCTGATACAGTTTTTTATGCTCGTTCGAATGAGCTATAAATCAGCCAAATCATATTCGAATTCGTGATGCCATGAAGCTTTGAAGTGTATAAGTGCCAAATAATTTTCGATGTACATCATATTTTGCATCACTACTTTTGAATAACTTATTGTAAACAAAAAGGCAGAAGGATTCTGATACAGTTTTTTATGCTCGTTCGAATGAGCTATAAATCAGCCAAATCATATTCGAATTCGTGATGCCATGAAGCTTTGAAGTGTATAAGTGCCAAATAATTTTCGATGTACATCATATTTTGCATCACTACTTTTGAATAACTTATTGTAAACAAAAAGGCAGAAGGATTCTGATACAGTTTTTTATGCTCGTTCGAATGAGCTATAAATCAGCCAAATCAGATTCGAATTCGTGATGCCATGAAGCTTTGAAGTGTATAAGTGCCAAATAATTTTCGATGTACATCATATTTTGCATCACTACTTTTGAATAACTTATTGTAAACAAAAAGGCAGAAGGATTCTGATACAGTTTTTTATGCTCGTTCGAATGAGCTATAAATCAGCCAAATCATATTCGAATTCGTGATGCCATGAAGCTTTGAAGTGTATAAGTGCCAAATAATTTTCGATGTACATCATATTTTGCATCACTACTTTTGAATAACTTATTGTAAACAAAAAGGCAGAAGGATTCTGATACAGTTTTTTATGCTCGTTCGAATGAGCTATAAATCAGCCAAATCATATTCGAATTCGTGATGCCATGAAGCTTTGAAGTGTATAAGTGCCAAATAATTTTCGATGTACATCATATTTTGCATCACTACTTTTGAATAACTTATTGTAAACAAAAAGGCAGAAGGATTCTGATAAAGTTTTTTATGCTCGTTCGAATGAGCTATAAATCAGCCAAATCATATTCGAATTCGTGATGCCATGAAGCTTTGAAGTGTATAAGTGCCAAATAATTTTCGATGTACATCATATTTTGCATCACTACTTTTGAATAACTTATTGTAAACAAAAAGGCAGAAGGATTCTGATAAAGTTTTTTATGCTCGTTCGAATGAGCTATAAATCAGCCAAATCAGATTCGAATAAGTGATGCCATGAAACTTTGAAGTGTATAAGTGCCAAATAATTTTCGATGTACATCATATTTTGCATCACTACTTTTGAATAACTTATTGTAAACAAAAAGGCAGAAGGATTCTGATACAGTTTTTTATGCTCGTTCGAATGAGCTATAAATCAGCCAAATCAGATTCGAATTCGTGATGCCATGAAGCTTTGAAGTGTATAAGTGCCAAATAATTTTCGATGTACATCATATTTTGCATCACTACTTTTGAATAACTTATTGTAAACAAAAAGGCAGAAGGATTCTGATACAGTTTTTTATGCTCGTTCGAATGAGCTATAAATCAGCCAAATCAGATTCGAATTCGTGATGCCATGAAGCTTTGAAGTGTATAAGTGCCAAATAATTTTCGATGTACATCATATTTTGCATCACTACTTTTGAATAACTTATTGTAAACAAAAAGGCAGAAGGATTCTGATACAGTTTTTTATGCTCGTTCGAATGAGCTATAAATCAGCCAAATCATATTCGAATTCGTGATGCCATGAAGCTTTGAAGTGTATAAGTGCCAAATAATTTTCGATGTACATCATATTTTGCATCACTACTTTTGAATAACTTATTGTAAACAAAAAGGCAGAAGGATTCTGATACAGTTTTTTATGCTCGTTCGAATGAGCTATAAATCAGCCAAATCATATTCGAATTCGTGATGCCATGAAGCTTTGAAGTGTATAAGTGCCAAATAATTTTCGATGTACATCATATTTTGCATCACTACTTTTGAATAACTTATTGTAAACAAAAAGGCAGAAGGATTCTGATACAGTTTTTTATGCTCGTTCGAATGAGCTATAAATCAGCCAAATCAGATTCGAATTCGTGATGCCATGAAGCTTTGAAGTGTATAAGTGCCAAATAATTTTCGATGTACATCATATTTTGCATCACTACTTTTGAATAACTTATTGTAAACAAAAAGGCAGAAGGATTCTGATAAAGTTTTTTATGCTCGTTCGAATGAGCTATAAATCAGCCAAATCATATTCGAATTCGTGATGCCATGAAGCTTTGAAGTGTATAAGTGCCAAATAATTTTCGATGTACATCATATTTTGCATCACTACTTTTGAATAACTTATTGTAAACAAAAAGGCAGAAGGATTCTGATAAAGTTTTTTATGCTCGTTCGAATGAGCTATAAATCAGCCAAATCAGATTCGAATAAGTGATGCCATGAAACTTTGAAGTGTATAAGTGCCAAATAATTTTCGATGTACATCATATTTTGCATCACTACTTTTGAATAACTTATTGTAAACAAAAAGGCAGAAGGATTCTGATACAGTTTTTTATGCTCGTTCGAATGAGCTATAAATCAGCCAAATCAGATTCGAATTCGTGATGCCATGAAGCTTTGAAGTGTATAAGTGCCAAATAATTTTCGATGTACATCATATTTTGCATCACTACTTTTGAATAACTTATTGTAAACAAAAAGGCAGAAGGATTCTGATACAGTTTTTTATGCTCGTTCGAATGAGCTATAAATCAGCCAAATCATATTCGAATTCGTGATGCCATGAAGCTTTGAAGTGTATAAGTGCCAAATAATTTTCGATGTACATCATATTTTGCATCACTACTTTTGAATAACTTATTGTAAACAAAAAGGCAGAAGGATTCTGATACAGTTTTTTATGCTCGTTCGAATGAGCTATAAATCAGCCAAATCATATTCGAATTCGTGATGCCATGAAGCTTTGAAGTGTATAAGTGCCAAATAATTTTCGATGTACATCATATTTTGCATCACTACTTTTGAATAACTTATTGTAAACAAAAAGGCAGAAGGATTCTGATACAGTTTTTTATGCTCGTTCGAATGAGCTATAAATCAGCCAAATCATATTCGAATTCGTGATGCCATGAAGCTTTGAAGTGTATAAGTGCCAAATAATTTTCGATGTACATCATATTTTGCATCACTACTTTTGAATAACTTATTGTAAACAAAAAGGCAGAAGGATTCTGATACAGTTTTTTATGCTCGTTCGAATGAGCTATAAATCAGCCAAATCATATTCGAATTCGTGATGCCATGAAGCTTTGAAGTGTATAAGTGCCAAATAATTTTCGATGTACATCATATTTTGCATCACTACTTTTGAATAACTTATTGTAAACAAAAAGGCAGAAGGATTCTGATACAGTTTTTTATGCTCGTTCGAATGAGCTATAAATCAGCCAAATCATATTCGAATTCGTGATGCCATGAAGCTTTGAAGTGTATAAGTGCCAAATAATTTTCGATGTACATCATATTTTGCATCACTACTTTTGAATAACTTATTGTAAACAAAAAGGCAGAAGGATTCTGATACAGTTTTTTATGCTCGTTCGAATGAGCTATAAATCAGCCAAATCATATTCGAATTCGTGATGCCATGAAGCTTTGAAGTGTATAAGTGCCAAATAATTTTCGATGTACATCATATTTTGCATCACTACTTTTGAATAACTTATTGTAAACAAAAAGGCAGAAGGATTCTGATAAAGTTTTTTATGCTCGTTCGAATGAGCTATAAATCAGCCAAATCAGATTCGAATTCGTGATGCCATGAAGCTTTGAAGTGTATAAGTGCCAAATAATTTTCGATGTACATCATATTTTGCATCACTACTTTTGAATAACTTATTGTAAACAAAAAGGCAGAAGGATTCTGATACAGTTTTTTATGCTCGTTCGAATGAGCTATAAATCAGCCAAATCAGATTCGAATTCGTGATGCCATGAAGCTTTGAAGTGTATAAGTGCCAAATAATTTTCGATGTACATCATATTTTGCATCACTACTTTTGAATAACTTATTGTAAACAAAAAGGCAGAAGGATTCTGATACAGTTTTTTATGCTCGTTCGAATGAGCTATAAATCAGCCAAATCATATTCGAATTCGTGATGCCATGAAGCTTTGAAGTGTATAAGTGCCAAATAATTTTCGATGTACATCATATTTTGCATCACTACTTTTGAATAACTTATTGTAAACAAAAAGGCAGAAGGATTCTGATACAGTTTTTTATGCTCGTTCGAATGAGCTATAAATCAGCCAAATCAGATTCGAATTCGTGATGCCATGAAGCTTTGAAGTGTATAAGTGCCAAATAATTTTCGATGTACATCATATTTTGCATCACTACTTTTGAATAACTTATTGTAAACAAAAAGGCAGAAGGATTCTGATACAGTTTTTTATGCTCGTTCGAATGAGCTATAAATCAGCCAAATCATATTCGAATTCGTGATGCCATGAAGCTTTGAAGTGTATAAGTGCCAAATAATTTTCGATGTACATCATATTTTGCATCACTACTTTTGAATAACTTATTGTAAACAAAAAGGCAGAAGGATTCTGATACAGTTTTTTATGCTCGTTCGAATGAGCTATAAATCAGCCAAATCATATTCGAATTCGTGATGCCATGAAGCTTTGAAGTGTATAAGTGCCAAATAATTTTCGATGTACATCATATTTTGCATCACTACTTTTGAATAACTTATTGTAAACAAAAAGGCAGAAGGATTCTGATAAAGTTTTTTATGCTCGTTCGAATGAGCTATAAATCAGCCAAATCATATTCGAATTCGTGATGCCATGAAGCTTTGAAGTGTATAAGTGCCAAATAATTTTCGATGTACATCATATTTTGCATCACTACTTTTGAATAACTTATTGTAAACAAAAAGGCAGAAGGATTCTGATACAGTTTTTTATGCTCGTTCGAATGAGCTATAAATCAGCCAAATCAGATTCGAATTCGTGATGCCATGAAGCTTTGAAGTGTATAAGTGCCAAATAATTTTCGATGTACATCATATTTTGCATCACTACTTTTGAATAACTTATTGTAAACAAAAAGGCAGAAGGATTCTGATACAGTTTTTTATGCTCGTTCGAATGAGCTATAAATCAGCCAAATCAGATTCGAATTCGTGATGCCATGAAGCTTTGAAGTGTATAAGTGCCAAATAATTTTCGATGTACATCATATTTTGCATCACTACTTTTGAATAACTTATTGTAAACAAAAAGGCAGAAGGATTCTGATACAGTTTTTTATGCTCGTTCGAATGAGCTATAAATCAGCCAAATCATATTCGAATTCGTGATGCCATGAAGCTTTGAAGTGTATAAGTGCCAAATAATTTTCGATGTACATCATATTTTGCATCACTACTTTTGAATAACTTATTGTAAACAAAAAGGCAGAAGGATTCTGATACAGTTTTTTATGCTCGTTCGAATGAGCTATAAATCAGCCAAATCAGATTCGAATTCGTGATGCCATGAAGCTTTGAAGTGTATAAGTGCCAAATAATTTTCGATGTACATCATATTTTGCATCACTACTTTTGAATAACTTATTGTAAACAAAAAGGCAGAAGGATTCTGATACAGTTTTTTATGCTCGTTCGAATGAGCTATAAATCAGCCAAATCATATTCGAATTCGTGATGCCATGAAGCTTTGAAGTGTATAAGTGCCAAATAATTTTCGATGTACATCATATTTTGCATCACTACTTTTGAATAACTTATTGTAAACAAAAAGGCAGAAGGATTCTGATACAGTTTTTTATGCTCGTTCGAATGAGCTATAAATCAGCCAAATCATATTCGAATTCGTGATGCCATGAAGCTTTGAAGTGTATAAGTGCCAAATAATTTTCGATGTACATCATATTTTGCATCACTACTTTTGAATAACTTATTGTAAACAAAAAGGCAGAAGGATTCTGATAAAGTTTTTTATGCTCGTTCGAATGAGCTATAAATCAGCCAAATCATATTCGAATTCGTGATGCCATGAAGCTTTGAAGTGTATAAGTGCCAAATAATTTTCGATGTACATCATATTTTGCATCACTACTTTTGAATAACTTATTGTAAACAAAAAGGCAGAAGGATTCTGATAAAGTTTTTTATGCTCGTTCGAATGAGCTATAAATCAGCCAAATCAGATTCGAATAAGTGATGCCATGAAACTTTGAAGTGTATAAGTGCCAAATAATTTTCGATGTACATCATATTTTGCATCACTACTTTTGAATAACTTATTGTAAACAAAAAGGCAGAAGGATTCTGATACAGTTTTTTATGCTCGTTCGAATGAGCTATAAATCAGCCAAATCAGATTCGAATTCGTGATGCCATGAAGCTTTGAAGTGTATAAGTGCCAAATAATTTTCGATGTACATCATATTTTGCATCACTACTTTTGAATAACTTATTGTAAACAAAAAGGCAGAAGGATTCTGATACAGTTTTTTATGCTCGTTCGAATGAGCTATAAATCAGCCAAATCATATTCGAATTCGTGATGCCATGAAGCTTTGAAGTGTATAAGTGCCAAATAATTTTCGATGTACATCATATTTTGCATCACTACTTTTGAATAACTTATTGTAAACAAAAAGGCAGAAGGATTCTGATACAGTTTTTTATGCTCGTTCGAATGAGCTATAAATCAGCCAAATCATATTCGAATTCGTGATGCCATGAAGCTTTGAAGTGTATAAGTGCCAAATAATTTTCGATGTACATCATATTTTGCATCACTACTTTTGAATAACTTATTGTAAACAAAAAGGCAGAAGGATTCTGATAAAGTTTTTTATGCTCGTTCGAATGAGCTATAAATCAGCCAAATCATATTCGAATTCGTGATGCCATGAAGCTTTGAAGTGTATAAGTGCCAAATAATTTTCGATGTACATCATATTTTGCATCACTACTTTTGAATAACTTATTGTAAACAAAAAGGCAGAAGGATTCTGATAAAGTTTTTTATGCTCGTTCGAATGAGCTATAAATCAGCCAAATCAGATTCGAATAAGTGATGCCATGAAGCTTTGAAGTGTATAAGTGCCAAATAATTTTCGATGTACATCATATTTTGCATCACTACTTTTGAATAACTTATTGTAAACAAAAAGGCAGAAGGATTCTGATACAGTTTTTTATGCTCGTTCGAATGAGCTATAAATCAGCCAAATCAGATTCGAATTCGTGATGCCATGAAGCTTTGAAGTGTATAAGTGCCAAATAATTTTCGATGTACATCATATTTTGCATCACTACTTTTGAATAACTTATTGTAAACAAAAAGGCAGAAGGATTCTGATACAGTTTTTTATGCTCGTTCGAATGAGCTATAAATCAGCCAAATCAGATTCGAATTCGTGATGCCATGAAGCTTTGAAGTGTATAAGTGCCAAATAATTTTCGATGTACATCATATTTTGCATCACTACTTTTGAATAACTTATTGTAAACAAAAAGGCAGAAGGATTCTGATACAGTTTTTTATGCTCGTTCGAATGAGCTATAAATCAGCCAAATCAGATTCGAATTCGTGATGCCATGAAGCTTTGAAGTGTATAAGTGCCAAATAATTTTCGATGTACATCATATTTTGCATCACTACTTTTGAATAACTTATTGTAAACAAAAAGGCAGAAGGATTCTGATACAGTTTTTTATGCTCGTTCGAATGAGCTATAAATCAGCCAAATCATATTCGAATTCGTGATGCCATGAAGCTTTGAAGTGTATAAGTGCCAAATAATTTTCGATGTACATCATATTTTGCATCACTACTTTTGAATAACTTATTGTAAACAAAAAGGCAGAAGGATTCTGATACAGTTTTTTATGCTCGTTCGAATGAGCTATAAATCAGCCAAATCATATTCGAATTCGTGATGCCATGAAGCTTTGAAGTGTATAAGTGCCAAATAATTTTCGATGTACATCATATTTTGCATCACTACTTTTGAATAACTTATTGTAAACAAAAAGGCAGAAGGATTCTGATAAAGTTTTTTATGCTCGTTCGAATGAGCTATAAATCAGCCAAATCATATTCGAATTCGTGATGCCATGAAGCTTTGAAGTGTATAAGTGCCAAATAATTTTCGATGTACATCATATTTTGCATCACTACTTTTGAATAACTTATTGTAAACAAAAAGGCAGAAGGATTCTGATAAAGTTTTTTATGCTCGTTCGAATGAGCTAAAAATCAGCCAAATCAGATTCGAATAAGTGATGCCATGAAACTTTGAAGTGTATAAGTGCCAAATAATTTTCGATGTACATCATATTTTGCATCACTACTTTTGAATAACTTATTGTAAACAAAAAGGCAGAAGGATTCTGATACAGTTTTTTATGCTCGCCAAATCAGATTCGAATTCGTGATGCCATGAAGCTTTGAAGTGTATAAGTGCCAAATAATTTTCGATGTACATCATATTTTGCATCACTACTTTTGAATAACTTATTGTAAACAAAAAGGCAGAAGGATTCTGATACAGTTTTTTATGCTCGTTCGAATGAGCTATAAATCAGCCAAATCAGATTCGAATTCGTGATGCCATGAAGCTTTGAAGTGTATAAGTGCCAAATAATTTTCGATGTACATCATATTTTGCATCACTACTTTTGAATAACTTATTGTAAACAAAAAGGCAGAAGGATTCTGATACAGTTTTTTATGCTCGTTCGAATGAGCTATAAATCAGCCAAATCAGATTCGAATTCGTGATGCCATGAAGCTTTGAAGTGTATAAGTGCCAAATAATTTTCGATGTACATCATATTTTGCATCACTACTTTTGAATAACTTATTGTAAACAAAAATGCAGAAGGATTCTGATACAGTTTTTTATGCTCGTTCGAATGAGCTATAAATCAGCCAAATCATATTCGAATTCGTGATGCCATGAAGCTTTTGAAGTGTATAAGTGCCAAATAATTTTCGATGTACATCATATTTTGCATCACTACTTTTGAATAACTTATTGTAAACAAAAAGGCAGAAGGATTCTGATACAGTTTTTTATGCTCGTTCGAATGAGCTATAAATCAGCCAAATCAGATTCGAATTCGTGATGCCATGAAGCTTTGAAGTGTATAAGTGCCAAATAATTTTCGATGTACATCATATTTTGCATCACTACTTTTGAATAACTTATTGTAAACAAAAAGGCAGAAGGATTCTGATACAGTTTTTTATGCTCGTTCGAATGAGCTATAAATCAGCCAAATCATATTCGAATTCGTGATGCCATGAAGCTTTGAAGTGTATAAGTGCCAAATAATTTTCGATGTACATCATATTTTGCATCACTACTTTTGAATAACTTATTGTAAACAAAAAGGCAGAAGGATTCTGATACAGTTTTTTATGCTCGTTCGAATGAGCTATAAATCAGCCAAATCAGATTCGAATTCGTGATGCCATGAAGCTTTGAAGTGTATAAGTGCCAAATAATTTTCGATGTACATCATATTTTGCATCACTACTTTTGAATAACTTATTGTAAACAAAAAGGCAGAAGGATTCTGATACAGTTTTTTATGCTCGTTCGAATGAGCTATAAATCAGCCAAATCAGATTCGAATTCGTGATGCCATGAAGCTTTGAAGTGTATAAGTGCCAAATAATTTTTGATATACATCATATTTGGCATCACTACTTTTGAATACCTATTGTAAACAAAAAGGCAGAAGGATTCTGATACAGTTTTTCATGCTTGTTCGAATGAGCTATATATCAGCCAAATAGGATTCGAATTCGTGATGCCATGAAGCTTTGAAGTGTAAAAGTGCCAAATAATTTTTGATATACATCATATTTGGCATCACTACTTTTGCATTACCTATTGTAAACAAAAAGGCAGAAGGATTCTGATACAGTTTTTCATGCTTGTTCGAATGAGCTATATATCAGCCAAATAGGATTCGAATTCGTGATGCCATGAAGCTTTGAAGTGTAAAAGTGCCAAATAATTTTTGATATACATCATATTTGGCATCACTACTTTTGAATTACCTATTGTAAACAAAAAGGCAGAAGGATTCTGATACAGTTTTTCATGCTTGTTCGAATGAGCTTTATATCAGCCAAATAGGATTCGAATTCGTGATGCCATGAAGCTTTGAAGTGTAAAAGTGCCAAATAATTTTTGATATACATCATATTTGGCATCACTACTTTTGCATTACCTATTGTAAACAAAAAGGCAGAAGGATTCTGATACAGTTTTTTATGCTCGTTCGAATGAGCTATAAATCAGCCAAATCAGATTCGAATTCGTGATGCCATGAAGCTTTGAAGTGTATAAGTGCCAAATAATTTTCGATGTACATCATATTTTGCATCACTACTTTTGAATAACTTATTGTAAACAAAAAGGCAGAAGGATTCTGATACAGTTTTTTATGCTCGTTCGAATGAGCTATAAATCAGCCAAATCATATTCGAATTCGTGATGCCATGAAGCTTTGAAGTGTATAAGTGCCAAATAATTTTCGATGTACATCATATTTTGCATCACTACTTTTGAATAACTTATTGTAAACAAAAAGGCAGAAGGATTCTGATACAGTTTTTTATGCTCGTTCGAATGAGCTATAAATCAGCCAAATCATATTCGAATTCGTGATGCCATGAAGCTTTGAAGTGTATAAGTGCCAAATAATTTTCGATGTACATCATATTTTGCATCACTACTTTTGAATAACTTATTGTAAACAAAAAGGCAGAAGGATTCTGATACAGTTTTTCATGCTTGTTCGAATGAGCTATATATCAGCCAAATAGGATTCGAATTCGTGATGCCATGAAGCTTTGAAGTGTAAAAGTGCCAAATAATTTTTGATATACATCATATTTGGCATCACTACTTTTGAATTACCTATTGTAAACAAAAAGGCAGAAGGATTCTGATACAGTTTTTCATGCTTGTTCGAATGAGCTTTATATCAGCCAAATAGGATTCGAATTCGTGATGCCATGAAGCTTTGAAGTGTAAAAGTGCCAAATAATTTTTGATATACATCATATTTGGCATCACTACTTTTGCATTACCTATTGTAAACAAAAAGGCAGAAGGATTCTGATACAGTTTTTTATGCTCGTTCGAATGAGCTATAAATCAGCCAAATCAGATTCGAATTCGTGATGCCATGAAGCTTTGAAGTGTATAAGTGCCAAATAATTTTCGATGTACATCATATTTTGCATCACTACTTTTGAATAACTTATTGTAAACAAAAAGGCAGAAGGATTCTGATACAGTTTTTTATGCTCGTTCGAATGAGCTATAAATCAGCCAAATCATATTCGAATTCGTGATGCCATGAAGCTTTGAAGTGTATAAGTGCCAAATAATTTTCGATGTACATCATATTTTGCATCACTACTTTTGAATAACTTATTGTAAACAAAAAGGCAGAAGGATTCTGATACAGTTTTTTATGCTCGTTCGAATGAGCTATAAATCAGCCAAATCATATTCGAATTCGTGATGCCATGAAGCTTTGAAGTGTATAAGTGCCAAATAATTTTCGATGTACATCATATTTTGCATCACTACTTTTGAATAACTTATTGTAAACAAAAAGGCAGAAGGATTCTGATACAGTTTTTTATGCTCGTTCGAATGAGCTATAAATCAGCCAAATCATATTCGAATTCGTGATGCCATGAAGCTTTGAAGTGTATAAGTGCCAAATAATTTTCGATGTACATCATATTTTGCATCACTACTTTTGAATAACTTATTGTAAACAAAAAGGCAGAAGGATTCTGATACAGTTTTTCATGCTTGTTCGAATGAGCTATATATCAGCCAAATAGGATTCGAATTCGTGATGCCATGAAGCTTTGAAGTGTAAAAGTGCCAAATAATTTTTGATATACATCATATTTGGCATCACTACTTTTGCATTACCTATTGTAAACAAAAAGGCAGAAGGATTCTGATACAGTTTTTTATGCTCGTTCGAATGAGCTATAAATCAGCCAAATCAGATTCGAATTCGTGATGCCATGAAGCTTTGAAGTGTATAAGTGCCAAATAATTTTCGATGTACATCATATTTGGCATCACTACTTTTGCATTACCTATTGTAAACAAAAAGGCAGAAGGATTCTGATACAGTTTTTTATGCTCGTTCGAATGAGCTATAAATCAGCCAAATCAGATTCGAATTCGTGATGCCATGAAGCTTTGAAGTGTATAAGTGCCAAATAATTTTCGATGTACATCATATTTTGCATCACTACTTTTGAATAACTTATTGTAAACAAAAAGGCAGAAGGATTCTGATACAGTTTTTTATGCTCGTTCGAATGAGCTATAAATCAGCCAAATCAGATTCGAATTCGTGATGCCATGAAGCTTTGAAGTGTATAAGTGCCAAATAATTTTTGATATACATCATATTTGGCATCACTACTTTTGAATTACCTATTGTAAACAAAAAGGCAGAAGGATTCTGATACAGTTTTTCATGCTTGTTCGAATGAGCTATATATCAGCCAAATAGGATTCGAATTCGTGATGCCATGAAGCTTTGAAGTGTAAAAGTGCCAAATAATTTTTGATATACATCATATTTGGCATCACTACTTTTGCATTACCTATTGTAAACAAAAAGGCAGAAGGATTCTGATACAGTTTTTCATGCTTGTTCGAATGAGCTATATATCAGCCAAATAGGATTCGAATTCGTGATGCCATGAAGCTTTGAAGTGTAAAAGTGCCAAATAATTTTTGATATACATCATATTTGGCATCACTACTTTTGCATTACCTATTGTAAACAAAAAGGCAGAAGGATTCTGATACAGTTTTTCATGCTTGTTCGAATGAGCTTTATATCAGCCAAATAGGATTCGAATTCGTGATGCCATGAAGCTTTGAAGTGTAAAAGTGCCAAATAATTTTTGATATACATCATATTTGGCATCACTACTTTTGCATTACCTATTGTAAACAAAAAGGCAGAAGGATTCTGATACAGTTTTTTATGCTCGTTCGAATGAGCTATAAATCAGCCAAATCAGATTCGAATTCGTGATGCCATGAAGCTTTGAAGTGTATAAGTGCCAAATAATTTTCGATGTACATCATATTTTGCATCACTACTTTTGAATAACTTATTGTAAACAAAAAGGCAGAAGGATTCTGATACAGTTTTTCATGCTTGTTCGAATGAGCTATATATCAGCCAAATAGGATTCGAATTCGTGATGCCATGAAGCTTTGAAGTGTAAAAGTGCCAAATAATTTCGATATACATCATATTTGGCATCACTACTTTTGCATTACCTATTGTAAACAAAAAGGCAGAAGGATTCTGATACAGTTTTTTATGCTCGTTCGAATGAGCTATAAATCAGCCAAATCAGATTCGAATTCGTGATGCCATGAAGTTTTGAAGTGTATAAGTGCCAAATAATTTTCGATGTACATCATATTTTGCATCACTACTTTTGAATAACTTATTGTAAACAAAAAGGCAGAAGGATTCTGATACAGTTTTTTATGCTCGTTCGAATGAGCTATAAATCAGCCAAATCAGATTCGAATTCGTGATGCCATGAAGCTTTGAAGTGTATAAGTGCCAAATAATTTTTGATATACATCATATTTGGCATCACTACTTTTGAATTACCTATTGTAAACAAAAAGGCAGAAGGATTCTGATACAGTTTTTCATGCTTGTTCGAATGAGCTATATATCAGCCAAATAGGATTCGAATTCGTGATGCCATGAAGCTTTGAAGTGTAAAAGTGCCAAATAATTTTTGATATACATCATATTTGGCATCACTACTTTTGCATTACTTATTGTAAACAAAAAGGCAGAAGGATTCTGATACAGTTTTTCATGCTTGTTCGAATGAGCTATATATCAGCCAAATAGGATTCGAATTCGTGATGCCATGAAGCTTTGAAGTGTAAAAGTGCCAAATAATTTTTGATATACATCATATTTGGCATCACTACTTTTGCATTACCTATTGTAAACAAAAAGGCAGAAGGATTCTGATACAGTTTTTCATGCTTGTTCGAATGAGCTTTATATCAGCCAAATAGGATTCGAATTCGTGATGCCATGAAGCTTTGAAGTGTAAAAGTGCCAAATAATTTTTGATATACATCATATTTGGCATCACTACTTTTGCATTACCTATTGTAAACAAAAAGGCAGAAGGATTCTGATACAGTTTTTTATGCTCGTTCGAATGAGCTATAAATCAGCCAAATCAGATTCGAATTCGTGATGCCATGAAGCTTTGAAGTGTAAAAGTGCCAAATAATTTTTGATATACATCATATTTGGCATCACTACTTTTGCATTACCTATTGTAAACAAAAAGGCAGAAGGATTCTGATACAGTTTTTTATGCTCGTTCGAATGAGCTATAAATCAGCCAAATCAGATTCGAATTCGTGATGCCATGAAGCTTTGAAGTGTATAAGTGCCAAATAATTTTCGATGTACATCATATTTTGCATCACTACTTTTGAATAACTTATTGTAAACAAAAAGGCAGAAGGATTCTGATACAGTTTTTTATGCTCGTTCGAATGAGCTATAAATCAGCCAAATCAGATTCGAATTCGTGATGCCATGAAGCTTTGAAGTGTAAAAGTGCCAAATAATTTTTGATATACATCATATTTGGCATCACTACTTTTGCATTACCTATTGTAAACAAAAAGGCAGAAGGATTCTGATACAGTTTTTTATGCTCGTTCGAATGAGCTATAAATCAGCCAAATCAGATTCGAATTCGTGATGCCATGAAGCTTTGAAGTGTATAAGTGCCAAATAATTTTCGATGTACATCATATTTTGCATCACTACTTTTGAATAACTTATTGTAAACAAAAAGGCAGAAGGATTCTGATACAGTTTTTTATGCTCGTTCGAATGAGCTATAAATCAGCCAAATCATATTCGAATTCGTGATGCCATGAAGCTTTGAAGTGTATAAGTGCCAAATAATTTTCGATGTACATCATATTTTGCATCACTACTTTTGAATAACTTATTGTAAACAAAAAGGCAGAAGGATTCTGATACAGTTTTTTATGCTCGTTCGAATGAGCTATAAATCAGCCAAATCATATTCGAATTCGTGATGCCATGAAGCTTTGAAGTGTATAAGTGCCAAATAATTTTCGATGTACATCATATTTTGCATCACTACTTTTGAATAACTTATTGTAAACAAAAAGGCAGAAGGATTCTGATACAGTTTTTTATGCTCGTTCGAATGAGCTATAAATCAGCCAAATCATATTCGAATTCGTGATGCCATGAAGCTTTGAAGTGTATAAGTGCCAAATAATTTTCGATGTACATCATATTTTGCATCACTACTTTTGAATAACTTATTGTAAACAAAAAGGCAGAAGGATTCTGATACAGTTTTTTATGCTCGTTCGAATGAGCTATAAATCAGCCAAATCATATTCGAATTCGTGATGCCATGAAGCTTTGAAGTGTATAAGTGCCAAATAATTTTCGATGTACATCATATTTTGCATCACTACTTTTGAATAACTTATTGTAAACAAAAAGGCAGAAGGATTCTGATACAGTTTTTTATGCTCGTTCGAATGAGCTATAAATCAGCCAAATCATATTCGAATTCGTGATGCCATGAAGCTTTGAAGTGTATAAGTGCCAAATAATTTTCGATGTACATCATATTTTGCATCACTACTTTTGAATAACTTATTGTAAACAAAAAGGCAGAAGGATTCTGATACAGTTTTTTATGCTCGTTCGAATGAGCTATAAATCAGCCAAATCATATTCGAATTCGTGATGCCATGAAGCTTTGAAGTGTATAAGTGCCAAATAATTTTCGATGTACATCATATTTTGCATCACTACTTTTGAATAACTTATTGTAAACAAAAAGGCAGAAGGATTCTGATACAGTTTTTCATGCTTGTTCGAATGAGCTATATATCAGCCAAATAGGATTCGAATTCGTGATGCCATGAAGCTTTGAAGTGTAAAAGTGCCAAATAATTTTTGATATACATCATATTTGGCATCACTACTTTTGAATTACCTATTGTAAACAAAAAGGCAGAAGGATTCTGATACAGTTTTTCATGCTTGTTCGAATGAGCTTTATATCAGCCAAATAGGATTCGAATTCGTGATGCCATGAAGCTTTGAAGTGTAAAAGTGCCAAATAATTTTTGATATACATCATATTTGGCATCACTACTTTTGCATTACCTATTGTAAACAAAAAGGCAGAAGGATTCTGATACAGTTTTTTATGCTCGTTCGAATGAGCTATAAATCAGCCAAATCAGATTCGAATTCGTGATGCCATGAAGCTTTGAAGTGTATAAGTGCCAAATAATAATAGATGAACATCATGAAATGCATCACTACTATTGAATAACTTATTGTAAACAAAAAGGCAGAAGGATTCTGATACAGTTTTTTATGCTCGTTCGAATGAGCTATAAATCAGCCAAATCATATTCGAATTCGTGATGCCATGAAGCTTTGAAGTGTATAAGTGCCAAATAATTTTCGATGTACATCATATTTTGCATCACTACTTTTGAATAACTTATTGTAAACAAAAAGGCAGAAGGATTCTGATACAGTTTTTATGCTCGTTCGAATGAGCTATAAATCAGCCAAATCATATTCGAATTCGTGATGCCATGAAGCTTTGAAGTGTATAAGTGCCAAATAATTTTCGATGTACATCATATTTTGCATCACTACTTTTGAATAACTTATTGTAAACAAAAAGGCAGAAGGATTCTGATACAGTTTTTTATGCTCGTTCGAATGAGCTATAAATCAGCCAAATCATATTCGAATTCGTGATGCCATGAAGCTTTGAAGTGTATAAGTGCCAAATAATTTTCGATGTACATCATATTTTGCATCACTACTTTTGAATAACTTATTGTAAACAAAAAGGCAGAAGGATTCTGATAAAGTTTTTTATGCTCGTTCGAATGAGCTATAAATCAGCCAAATCATTTTCGAATTCGTGATGCCATGAAGCTTTGAAGTGTAAAAGTGCCAAATAATTTTTGATATACATCATATTTGGCATCACTACTTTTGAATAACTTATTGTAAACAAAAAGGCAGAAGGATTCTGATACAGTTTTTCATGCTTGTTCGAATGAGCTATATATCAGCCAAATAGGATTCGAATTCGTGATGCCATGAAGCTTTGAAGTGTAAAAGTGCCAAATAATTTTTGATATACATCATATTTGGCATCACTACTTTTGCATTACCTATTGTAAACAAAAAGGCAGAAGGATTCTGATACAGTTTTTTATGCTCGTTCGAATGAGCTATAAATCAGCCAAATCAGATTCGAATTCGTGATGCCATGAAGCTTTGAAGTGTATAAGTGCCAAATAATTTTCGATGTACATCATATTTTGCATCACTACTTTTGAATAACTTATTGTAAACAAAAAGGCAGAAGGATTCTGATACAGTTTTTTATGCTCGTTCGAATGAGCTATAAATCAGCCAAATCAGATTCGAATTCGTGATGCCATGAAGCTTTGAAGTGTATAAGTGCCAAATAATTTTTGATATACATCATATTTGGCATCACTACTTTTGAATTACCTATTGTAAACAAAAAGGCAGAAGGATTCTGATACAGTTTTTCATGCTTGTTCGAATGAGCTATATATCAGCCAAATAGGATTCGAATTCGTGATGCCATGAAGCTTTGAAGTGTAAAAGTGCCAAATAATTTTTGATATACATCATATTTGGCATCACTACTTTTGCATTACCTATTGTAAACAAAAAGGCAGAAGGATTCTGATACAGTTTTTTATGCTCGTTCGAATGAGCTATAAATCAGCCAAATCAGATTCGAATTCGTGATGCCATGAAGCTTTGAAGTGTATAAGTGCCAAATAATTTTCGATGTACATCATATTTTGCATCACTACTTTTGAATAACTTATTGTAAACAAAAAGGCAGAAGGATTCTGATACAGTTTTTTATGCTCGTTCGAATGAGCTATAAATCAGCCAAATCAGATTCGAATTCGTGATGCCATGAAGCTTTGAAGTGTATAAGTGCCAAATAATTTTTGATATACATCATATTTGGCATCACTACTTTTGAATTACCTATTGTAAACAAAAAGGCAGAAGGATTCTGATACAGTTTTTCATGCTTGTTCGAATGAGCTATATATCAGCCAAATAGGATTCGAATTCGTGATGCCATGAAGCTTTGAAGTGTAAAAGTGCCAAATAATTTTTGATATACATCATATTTGGCATCGCTACTTTTGCATTACCTATTGTAAACAAAAAGGCAGAAGGATTCTGATACAGTTTTTTATGCTCGTTCGAATGAGCTATAAATCAGCCAAATCAGATTCGAATTCGTGATGCCATGAAGCTTTGAAGTGTATAAGTGCCAAATAATTTTCGATGTACATCATATTTTGCATCACTACTTTTGAATAACTTATTGTAAACAAAAAGGCAGAAGGATTTGATAACGTTTTTTATGCTCGTTCGAATGAGCTATAAATCAGCCAAATCAGATTCGAATAAGTGATGCCATGAAACTTTGAAGTGTATAAGTGCCAAATAATTTTCGATGTACATCATATTTTGCATCACTACTTTTGAATAACTTATTGTAAACAAAAAGGCAGAAGGATTCTGATACAGTTTTTTATGCTCGTTCGAATGAGCTATAAATCAGCCAAATCAGATTCGAATTTGTGATGCCATGAAGCTTTGAAGTGTAAAAGTGCCAAATAATTTTCTATGTACATCATATTTGGCATCACTACTTTTGAATAACTTATTGTAAACAAAAAGGCAGAAGAATTCTGATACAGTTTTTTATGCTCGTTCGAATGAGCTATAAATCAGCCAAATCAGATTCGAATTCGTGATGCCATGAAGCTTTGAAGTGTATAAGTGCCAAATAATTTTTGATATACATCATATTTGGCATCACTACTTTTGAATTACCTATTGTAAACAAAAAGGCAGAAGGATTCTGATACAGTTTTTCATGCTTGTTCGAATGAGCTATATATCAGCCAAATAGGATTCGAATTCGTGATGCCATGAAGCTTTGAAGTGTAAAAGTGCCAAATAATTTTTGATATACATCATATTTGGCATCACTACTTTTGCATTACCTATTGTAAACAAAAAGGCAGAAGGATTCTGATACAGTTTTTTATGCTCGTTCGAATGAGCTATAAATCAGCCAAATCAGATTCGAATTCGTGATGCCATGAAGCTTTGAAGTGTATAAGTGCCAAATAATTTTCGATGTACATCATATTTTGCATCACTACTTTTGAATAACTTATTGTAAACAAAAAGGCAGAAGGATTCTGATACAGTTTTTTATGCTCGTTCGAATGAGCTATAAATCAGCCAAATCAGATTCGAATTCGTGATGCCATGAAGCTTTGAAGTGTATAAGTGCCAAATAATTTTTGATATACATCATATTTGGCATCACTACTTTTGAATTACCTATTGTAAACAAAAAGGCAGAAGGATTCTGATACAGTTTTTCATGCTTGTTCGAATGAGCTATATATCAGCCAAATAGGATTCGAATTCGTGATGCCATGAAGCTTTGAAGTGTAAAAGTGCCAAATAATTTTTGATATACATCATATTTGGCATCACTACTTTTGCATTACCTATTGTAAACAAAAAGGCAGAAGGATTCTGATACAGTTTTTCATGCTTGTTCGAATGAGCTATATATCAGCCAAATAGGATTCGAATTCGTGATGCCATGAAGCTTTGAAGTGTAAAAGTGCCAAATAATTTTTGATATACATCATATTTGGCATCACTACTTTTGCATTACCTATTGTAAACAAAAAGGCAGAAGGATTCTGATACAGTTTTTCATGCTTGTTCGAATGAGCTATATATCAGCCAAATAGGATTCGTTTTCGTGATGCCATGAAGGTTTGAAGTGTAAAAGTGCCAAATAATTTTTGATATACATCATATTTGGCATCACTACTTTTGAATTACCTATTGTAAACAAAAAGGCAGAAGGATTCTGATACAGTTTTTCATGCTTGTTCGAATGAGCTATATATCAGCCAAATAGGATTCGAATTCGTGATGCCATGAAGCTTTGAAGTGTAAAAGTGCCAAATAATTTTTGATATACATCATATTTGGCATCACTACTTTTGAATTACCCATTGTAATCAAAAAGGCAGAAGGATTCTGATACAGTTTTTTATGCTTGTTCGAATGAGCTATATATCAGCCAAATAGGATTCGTTTTCGTGATGCCATGAAGGTTTGAAGTGTAAAAGTGCCAAATAATTTTTGATATACATCATATTTGGCATCACTACTTTTGAATTACCTATTGTAAACAAAAAGGCAGAAGGATTCTGATACAGTTTTTCATGCTTGTTCGAATGAGCTATATATCAGCCAAATAGGATTCGAATTCGTGATGCCATGAAGCTTTGAAGTGTAAAAGTGCCAAATAATTTTTGATATACATCATATTTGGCATCACTACTTTTGAATTACCTATTGTAAACAAAAAGGCAGAAGGATTCTGATACAGTTTTTCATGCTTGTTCGAATGAGCTATATATCAGCCAAATAGGATTCGAATTCGTGATGCCATGAAGCTTTGAAGTGTAAAAGTGCCAAATAATTTTTGATATACATCATATTTGGCATCACTACTTTAGAATTACCTATTGTAAACAAAAAGGCAGAAGGATTCTGATACAGTTTTTCATGCTTGTTCGAATGAGCTATATATCAGCCAAATAGGATTCGAATTCGTGATGCCATGAAGCTTTGAAGTGTAAAAGTGCCAAATAATTTTTGATATACATCATATTTGGCATCACTACTTTAGAATTACCTATTGTAAACAAAAAGGCAGAAGGATTCTGATACAGTTTTTCATGCTTGTTCGAATGAGCTATATATCAGCCAAATAGGATTCGAATTCGTGATGCCATGAAGCTTTGAAGTGTAAAAGTGCCAAATAATTTTTGATATACATCATATTTGGCATCACTACTTTTGAATTACCTATTGTAAACAAAAAGGCAGAAGGATTCTGATACAGTTTTTCATGCTTGTTCGAATGAGCTATATATCAGCCAAATCAGATTCGAATTTGTGATGCCATGAAGCTTTGAAGTGTAAAAGTGCCAAATAATTTTCTATGTACATCATATTTGGCATCACTACTTTTGAATAACTTATTGTAAACAAAAAGGCAGAAGAATTCTGATACAGTTTTTTATGCTCGTTCGAACGAGCTATATATCAGCCAAATCAGATTCGAATTCGTGATGCCATGAAGCTTTGAAGTGTAAAAGTGCCAAATAATTTTTGATATACATCATATTTGGCATCACTACTTTTGAATTACCTATTGTAAACAAAAAGGCAGAAGGATTCTGATACAGTTTTTCATGCTTGTTCGAATGAGCTATATATCAGCCAAATAGGATTCGAATTCGTGATGCCATGAAGCTTTGAAGTGTAAAAGTGCCAAATAATTTTTGATATACATCATATTTGGCATCACTACTTTTGAATTACCTATTGTAAACAAAAAGGCAGAAGGATTCTGATACAGTTTTTCATGCTTGTTCGAATGAGCTATATATCAGCCAAATAGGATTCGAATTCGTGATGCCATGAAGCTTTGAAGTGTAAAAGTGCCAAATAATTTTTGATATACATCATATTTGGCATCACTACTTTTGAATTACCTATTGTAAACAAAAAGGCAGAAGGATTCTGATACAGTTTTTCATGCTTGTTCGAATGAGCTATATATCAGCCAAATAGGATTCGAATTCGTGATGCCATGAAGCTTTGAAGTGTAAAAGTGCCAAATAATTTTTGATATACATCATATTTGGCATCACTACTTTTGAATTACCTATTGTAAACAAAAAGGCAGAAGGATTCTGATACAGTTTTTCATGCTTGTTCGAATGAGCTATATATCAGCCAAATAGGATTCGAATTCGTGATGCCATGAAGCTTTGAAGTGTAAAAGTGCCAAATAATTTTTGATATACATCATATTTGGCATCACTACTTTTGAATTACCTATTGTAAACAAAAAGGCAGAAGGATTCTGATACAGTTTTTCATGCTTGTTCGAATGAGCTATATATCAGCCAAATAGGATTCGAATTCGTGATGCCATGAAGCTTTGAAGTGTAAAAGTGCCAAATAATTTTTGATATACATCATATTTGGCATCACTACTTTTGAATTACCTATTGTAAACAAAAAGGCAGAAGGATTCTGATACAGTTTTTCATGCTTGTTCGAATGAGCTATATATCAGCCAAATAGGATTCGAATTCGTGATGCCATGAAGCTTTGAAGTGTAAAAGTGCCAAATAATTTTTGATATACATCATATTTGGCATCACTACTTTTGAATTACCTATTGTAAACAAAAAGGCAGAAGGATTCTGATACAGTTTTTCATGCTTGTTCGAATGAGCTATATATCAGCCAAATAGGATTCGAATTCGTGATGCCATGAAGCTTTGAAGTGTAAAAGTGCCAAATAATTTTTGATATACATCATATTTGGCATCACTACTTTTGAATTACCTATTGTAAACAAAAAGGCAGAAGGATTCTGATACAGTTTTTCATGCTTGTTCGAATGAGCTATATATCAGCCAAATAGGATTCGAATTCGTGATGCCATGAAGCTTTGAAGTGTAAAAGTGCCAAATAATTTTTGATATACATCATATTTGGCATCACTACTTTTGAATTACCTATTGTAAACAAAAAGGCAGAAGGATTCTGATACAGTTTTTCATGCTTGTTCGAATGAGCTATATATCAGCCAAATAGGATTCGAATTCGTGATGCCATGAAGCTTTGAAGTGTAAAAGTGCCAAATAATTTTTGATATACATCATATTTGGCATCACTACTTTTGAATTACCTATTGTAAACAAAAAGGCAGAAGGATTCTGATACAGTTTTTCATGCTTGTTCGAATGAGCTATATATCAGCCAAATAGGATTCGAATTCGTGATGCCATGAAGCTTTGAAGTGTAAAAGTGCCAAATAATTTTTGATATACATCATATTTGGCATCACTACTTTTGAATTACCTATTGTAAACAAAAAGGCAGAAGGATTCTGATACAGTTTTTCATGCTTGTTCGAATGAGCTATATATCAGCCAAATAGGATTCGAATTCGTGATGCCATGAAGCTTTGAAGTGTAAAAGTGCCAAATAATTTTTGATATACATCATATTTGGCATCACTACTTTTGAATTACCTATTGTAAACAAAAAGGCAGAAGGATTCTGATACAGTTTTTCATGCTTGTTCGAATGAGCTATATATCAGCCAAATAGGATTCGAATTCGTGATGCCATGAAGCTTTGAAGTGTAAAAGTGCCAAATAATTTTTGATATACATCATATTTGGCATCACTACTTTTGAATTACCTATTGTAAACAAAAAGGCAGAAGGATTCTGATACAGTTTTTCATGCTTGTTCGAATGAGCTATATATCAGCCAAATAGGATTCGAATTCGTGATGCCATGAAGCTTTGAAGTGTAAAAGTGCCAAATAATTTTTGATATACATCATATTTGGCATCACTACTTTTGAATTACCTATTGTAAACAAAAAGGCAGAAGGATTCTGATACAGTTTTTCATGCTTGTTCGAATGAGCTATATATCAGCCAAATAGGATTCGAATTCGTGATGCCATGAAGCTTTGAAGTGTAAAAGTGCCAAATAATTTTTGATATACATCATATTTGGCATCACTACTTTTGAATTACCTATTGTAAACAAAAAGGCAGAAGGATTCTGATACAGTTTTTCATGCTTGTTCGAATGAGCTATATATCAGCCAAATAGGATTCGAATTCGTGATGCCATGAAGCTTTGAAGTGTAAAAGTGCCAAATAATTTTTGATATACATCATATTTGGCATCACTACTTTTGAATTACCTATTGTAAACAAAAAGGCAGAAGGATTCTGATACAGTTTTTCATGCTTGTTCGAATGAGCTATATATCAGCCAAATAGGATTCGAATTCGTGATGCCATGAAGCTTTGAAGTGTAAAAGTGCCAAATAATTTTTGATATACATCATATTTGGCATCACTACTTTTGAATTACCTATTGTAAACAAAAAGGCAGAAGGATTCTGATACAGTTTTTCATGCTTGTTCGAATGAGCTATATATCAGCCAAATAGGATTCGAATTCGTGATGCCATGAAGCTTTGAAGTGTAAAAGTGCCAAATAATTTTTGATATACATCATATTTGGCATCACTACTTTTGAATACCTATTGTAAACAAAAAGGCAGAAGGATTCTGATACAGTTTTTCATGCTTGTTCGAATGAGCTATATATCAGCCAAATAGGATTCGAATTCGTGATGCCATGAAGCTTTGAAGTGTAAAAGTGCCAAATAATTTTTGATATACATCATATTTGGCATCACTACTTTTGAATTACCTATTGTAAACAAAAAGGCAGAAGGATTCTGATACAGTTTTTCATGCTTGTTCGAATGAGCTATATATCAGCCAAATAGGATTCGAATTCGTGATGCCATGAAGCTTTGAAGTGTAAAAGTGCCAAATAATTTTTGATATACATCATATTTGGCATCACTACTTTTGAATTACCTATTGTAAACAAAAAGGCAGAAGGATTCTGATACAGTTTTTCATGCTTGTTCGAATGAGCTATATATCAGCCAAATAGGATTCGAATTCGTGATGCCATGAAGCTTTGAAGTGTAAAAGTGCCAAATAATTTTTGATATACATCATATTTGGCATCACTACTTTTGAATTACCTATTGTAAACAAAAAGGCAGAAGGATTCTGATACAGTTTTTCATGCTTGTTCGAATGAGCTATATATCAGCCAAATAGGATTCGAATTCGTGATGCCATGAAGCTTTGAAGTGTAAAAGTGCCAAATAATTTTTGATATACATCATATTTGGCATCACTACTTTTGAATTACCTATTGTAAACAAAAAGGCAGAAGGATTCTGATACAGTTTTTCATGCTTGTTCGAATGAGCTATATATCAGCCAAATAGGATTCGAATTCGTGATGCCATGAAGCTTTGAAGTGTAAAAGTGCCAAATAATTTTTGATATACATCATATTTGGCATCACTACTTTTGAATTACCTATTGTAAACAAAAAGGCAGAAGGATTCTGATACAGTTTTTCATGCTTGTTCGAATGAGCTATATATCAGCCAAATAGGATTCGAATTCGTGATGCCATGAAGCTTTGAAGTGTAAAAGTGCCAAATAATTTTTGATATACATCATATTTGGCATCACTACTTTTGAATTACCTATTGTAAACAAAAAGGCAGAAGGATTCTGATACAGTTTTTCATGCTTGTTCGAATGAGCTATATATCAGCCAAATAGGATTCGAATTCGTGATGCCATGAAGCTTTGAAGTGTAAAAGTGCCAAATAATTTTTGATATACATCATATTTGGCATCACTACTTTTGAATTACCTATTGTAAACAAAAAGGCAGAAGGATTCTGATACAGTTTTTCATGCTTGTTCGAATGAGCTATATATCAGCCAAATAGGATTCGAATTCGTGATGCCATGAAGCTTTGAAGTGTAAAAGTGCCAAATAATTTTTGATATACATCATATTTGGCATCACTACTTTTGAATTACCTATTGTAAACAAAAAGGCAGAAGGATTCTGATACAGTTTTTCATGCTTGTTCGAATGAGCTATATATCAGCCAAATAGGATTCGAATTCGTGATGCCATGAAGCTTTGAAGTGTAAAAGTGCCAAATAATTTTTGATATACATCATATTTGGCATCACTACTTTTGAATTACCTATTGTAAACAAAAAGGCAGAAGGATTCTGATACAGTTTTTCATGCTTGTTCGAATGAGCTATATATCAGCCAAATAGGATTCGAATTCGTGATGCCATGAAGCTTTGAAGTGTAAAAGTGCCAAATAATTTTTGATATACATCATATTTGGCATCACTACTTTTGAATTACCTATTGTAAACAAAAAGGCAGAAGGATTCTGATACAGTTTTTCATGCTTGTTCGAATGAGCTATATATCAGCCAAATAGGATTCGAATTCGTGATGCCATGAAGCTTTGAAGTGTAAAAGTGCCAAATAATTTTTGATATACATCATATTTGGCATCACTACTTTTGAATTACCTATTGTAAACAAAAAGGCAGAAGGATTCTGATACAGTTTTTCATGCTTGTTCGAATGAGCTATATATCAGCCAAATAGGATTCGAATTCGTGATGCCATGAAGCTTTGAAGTGTAAAAGTGCCAAATAATTTTTGATATACATCATATTTGGCATCACTACTTTTGAATTACCTATTGTAAACAAAAAGGCAGAAGGATTCTGATACAGTTTTTCATGCTTGTTCGAATGAGCTATATATCAGCCAAATAGGATTCGAATTCGTGATGCCATGAAGGTTTGAAGTGTAAAAGTGCCAAATAATTTTTGATATACATCATATTTGGCATCACTACTTTTGAATTACCTATTGTAAACAAAAAGGCAGAAGGATTCTGATACAGTTTTTCATGCTTGTTCGAATGAGCTATATATCAGCCAAATAGGATTCGAATTCGTGATGCCATGAAGCTTTGAAGTGTAAAAGTGCCAAATAATTTTTGATATACATCATATTTGGCATCACTACTTTTGAATTACCTATTGTAAACAAAAAGGCAGAAGGATTCTGATACAGTTTTTCATGCTTGTTCGAATGAGCTATATATCAGCCAAATAGGATTCGAATTCGTGATGCCATGAAGCTTTGAAGTGTAAAAGTGCCAAATAATTTTTGATATACATCATATTTGGCATCACTACTTTTGAATTACCTATTGTAAACAAAAAGGCAGAAGGATTCTGATACAGTTTTTCATGCTTGTTCGAATGAGCTATATATCAGCCAAATAGGATTCGAATTCGTGATGCCATGAAGCTTTGAAGTGTAAAAGTGCCAAATAATTTTTGATATACATCATATTTGGCATCACTACTTTTGAATTACCTATTGTAAACAAAAAGGCAGAAGGATTCTGATACAGTTTTTCATGCTTGTTCGAATGAGCTATATATCAGCCAAATAGGATTCGAATTCGTGATGCCATGAAGCTTTGAAGTGTAAAAGAGCCAAATCAAATTTGATATACATCATATTTGGCATCACTACTTTTGAATTACCTATTGTAAACAAAAAGGCAGAAGGATTCTGATACAGTTTTTCATGCTTGTTCGAATGAGCTATATATCAGCCAAATAGGATTCGAATTCGTGATGCCATGAAGCTTTGAAGTGTAAAAGTGCCAAATAATTTTTGATATACATCATATTTGGCATCACTACTTTTGAATTACCTATTGTAAACAAAAAGGCAGAAGGATTCTGATACAGTTTTTCATGCTTGTTCGAATGAGCTATATATCAGCCAAATAGGATTCGAATTCGTGATGCCATGAAGCTTTGAAGTGTAAAAGTGCCAAATAATTTTTGATATACATCATATTTGGCATCACTACTTTCGATATACCTATTGTAAACAAAAAGGCAGAAGGATTCTGATACAGTTTTTCATGCTTGTTCGAATGAGCTATATATCAGCCAAATAGGATTCGAATTCGTGATGCCATGAAGCTTTGAAGTGTAAAAGTGCCAAATAATTTTTGATATACATCATATTTGGCATCACTACTTTTGAATAACTTATTGTAAACAAAAAGGCAGAAGGATTCTGATACAGTTTTTCATGCTTGTTCGAATGAGCTATATATCAGCCAAATAGGATTCGAATTCGTGATGCCATGAAGCTTTGAAGTGTAAAAGTGCCAAATAATTTTTGATATACATCATATTTGGCATCACTACTTTTGAATTACCTATTGTAAACAAAAAGGCAGAAGGATTCTGATACAGTTTTTCATGCTTGTTCGAATGAGCTATATATCAGCCAAATAGGATTCGAATTCGTGATGCCATGAAGCTTTGAAGTGTAAAAGTGCCAAATAATTTTTGATATACATCATATTTGGCATCACTACTTTTGAATTACCTATTGTAAACAAAAAGGCAGAAGGATTCTGATACAGTTTTTCATGCTTGTTCGAATGAGCTATATATCAGCCAAATAGGATTCGAATTCGTGATGCCATGAAGCTTTGAAGTGTAAAAGTGCCAAATAATTTTTGATATACATCATATTTGGCATCACTACTTTTGAATTACCTATTGTAAACAAAAAGGCAGAAGGATTCTGATACAGTTTTTCATGCTTGTTCGAATGAGCTATATATCAGCCAAATAGGATTCGAATTCGTGATGCCATGAAGCTTTGAAGTGTAAAAGTGCCAAATAATTTTTGATATACATCATATTTGGCATCACTACTTTTGAATTACCTATTGTAAACAAAAAGGCAGAAGGATTCTGATACAGTTTTTCATGCTTGTTCGAATGAGCTATATATCAGCCAAATAGGATTCGAATTCGTGATGCCATGAAGCTTTGAAGTGTAAAAGTGCCAAATAATTTTTGATATACATCATATTTGGCATCACTACTTTTGAATTACCTATTGTAAACAAAAAGGCAGAAGGATTCTGATACAGTTTTTCATGCTTGTTCGAATGAGCTATATATCAGCCAAATAGGATTCGAATTCGTGATGCCATGAAGCTTTGAAGTGTAAAAGTGCCAAATAATTTTTGATATACATCATATTTGGCATCACTACTTTTGAATTACCTATTGTAAACAAAAAGGCAGAAGGATTCTGATACAGTTTTTCATGCTTGTTCGAATGAGCTATATATCAGCCAAATAGGATTCGAATTCGTGATGCCATGAAGCTTTGAAGTGTAAAAGTGCCAAATAATTTTTGATATACATCATATTTGGCATCACTACTTTTGAATAACTTATTGTAAACAAAAAGGCAGAAGGATTCTGATACAGTTTTTCATGCTTGTTCGAATGAGCTATATATCAGCCAAATAGGATTCGAATTCGTGATGCCATGAAGCTTTGAAGTGTAAAAGTGCCAAATAATTTTTGATATACATCATATTTGGCATCACTACTTTTGAATTACCTATTGTAAACAAAAAGGCAGAAGGATTCTGATACAGTTTTTCATGCTTGTTCGAATGAGCTATATATCAGCCAAATAGGATTCGAATTCGTGATGCCATGAAGGTTTGAAGTGTAAAAGTGCCAAATAATTTTTGATATACATCATATTTGGCATCACTACTTTTGAATAACTTATTGTAAACAAAAAGGCAGAAGGATTCTGATACAGTTTTTCATGCTTGTTCGAATGAGCTATATATCAGCCAAATAGGATTCGAATTCGTGATGCCATGAAGCTTTGAAGTGTAAAAGTGCCAAATAATTTTTGATATACATCATATTTGGCATCACTACTTTTGAATTACCTATTGTAAACAAAAAGGCAGAAGGATTCTGATACAGTTTTTCATGCTTGTTCGAATGAGCTATATATCAGCCAAATAGGATTCGAATTCGTGATGCCATGAAGCTTTGAAGTGTAAAAGTGCCAAATAATTTTTGATATACATCATATTTGGCATCACTACTTTTGAATTACCTATTGTAAACAAAAAGGCAGAAGGATTCTGATACAGTTTTTCATGCTTGTTCGAATGAGCTATATATCAGCCAAATAGGATTCGAATTCGTGATGCCATGAAGCTTTGAAGTGTAAAAGTGCCAAATAATTTTTGATATACATCATATTTGGCATCACTACTTTGAATTACTTATTGTAAACAAAAAGGCAGAAGGATTCTGATACAGTTTTTCATGCTTGTTCGAATGAGCTATATATCAGCCAAATAGGATTCGAATTCGTGATGCCATGAAGCTTTGAAGTGTAAAAGTGCCAAATATTTTTGATATACATCATATTTGGCATCACTACTTTTGAATTACCTATTGTAAACAAAAAGGCAGAAGGATTCTGATACAGTTTTTCATGCTTGTTCGAATGAGCTATATATCAGCCAAATAGGATTCGAATTCGTGATGCCATGAAGCTTTGAAGTGTAAAAGTGCCAAATAATTTTTGATATACATCATATTTGGCATCACTACTTTTGAATTACCTATTGTAAACAAAAAGGCAGAAGGATTCTGATACAGTTTTTCATGCTTGTTCGAATGAGCTATATATCAGCCAAATAGGATTCGAATTCGTGATGCCATGAAGCTTTGAAGTGTAAAAGTGCCCAATATTTTTGATATACATCATATTGGCATCACTACTTTTGAATTACCTATTGTAAACAAAAAGGCAGAAGGATTCTGATACAGTTTTTCATGCTTGTTCGAATGAGCTATATATCAGCCAAATAGGATTCGAATTCGTGATGCCATGAAGCTTTGAAGTGTAAAAGTGCCAAATAATTTTTGATATACATCATATTTGGCATCACTACTTTTGAATTACCTATTGTAAACAAAAAGGCAGAAGGATTCTGATACAGTTTTTCATGCTTGTTCGAATGAGCTATATATCAGCCAAATAGGATTCGAATTCGTGATGCCATGAAGCTTTGAAGTGTAAAAGTGCCAAATAATTTTTGATATACATCATATTTGGCATCACTACTTTTGAATTACCTATTGTAAACAAAAAGGCAGAAGGATTCTGATACAGTTTTTCATGCTTGTTCGAATGAGCTATATATCAGCCAAATAGGATTCGAATTCGTGATGCCATGAAGCTTTGAAGTGTAAAAGTGCCAAATAATTTTTGATATACATCATATTTGGCATCACTACTTTTGAATTACCTATTGTAAACAAAAAGGCAGAAGGATTCTGATACAGTTTTTCATGCTTGTTCGAATGAGCTATATATCAGCCAAATAGGATTCGAATTCGTGATGCCATGAAGCTTTGAAGTGTATAAGTGCCAAATAATTTTGATATACATCATATTTGGCATCACTACTTTGAATTACCTATTGTAAACAAAAAGGCAGAAGGATTCTGATACAGTTTTTCATGCTTGTTCGAATGAGCTATATCAGCCAAATAGGATTCGAATTCGTGATGCCATGAAGCTTTGAAGTGTAAAAGTGCCAAATAATTTTTGATATACATCATATTTGGCATCACTACTTTTGAATTACCTATTGTAAACAAAAAGGCAGAAGGATTCTGATACAGTTTTTCATGCTTGTTCGAATGAGCTATATATCAGCCAAATAGGATTCGAATTCGTGATGCCATGAAGCTTTGAAGTGTAAAAGTGCCAAATAATTTTTGATATACATCATATTTGGCATCACTACTTTTGAATTACCTATTGTAAACAAAAAGGCAGAAGGATTCTGATACAGTTTTTCATGCTTGTTCGAATGAGCTATATATCAGCCAAATAGGATTCGAATTCGTGATGCCATGAAGCTTTGAAGTGTAAAAGTGCCAATAATTTTTGATATACATCATATTTGGCATCACTACTTTTGAATTACCTATTGTAAACAAAAAGGCAGAAGGATTCTGATACAGTTTTTCATGCTTGTTCGAATGAGCTATATATCAGCCAAATAGGATTCGAATTCGTGATGCCATGAAGGTTTGAAGTGTAAAAGTGCCAAATAATTTTTGATATACATCATATTTGGCATCACTACTTTTGAATTACCTATTGTAAACAAAAAGGCAGAAGGATTCTGATACAGTTTTTCATGCTTGTTCGAATGAGCTATATATCAGCCAAATAGGATTCGAATTCGTGATGCCATGAAGCTTTGAAGTGTAAAAGTGACATAATATTTTTGATATACATCATATTTGGCATCACTACTTTTGAATTACCTATTGTAAACAAAAAGGCAGAAGGATTCTGATACAGTTTTTCATGCTTGTTCGAATGAGCTATATATCAGCCAAATAGGATTCGAATTCGTGATGCCATGAAGCTTTGAAGTGTAAAAGTGCCAAATAATTTTTGATATACATCATATTTGGCATCACTACTTTTGAATTACCTATTGTAAACAAAAAGGCAGAAGGATTCTGATACAGTTTTTCATGCTTGTTCGAATGAGCTATATATCAGCCAAATAGGATTCGAATTCGTGATGCCATGAAGCTTTGAAGTGTAAAAGTGCCAAATAATTTTTGATATACATCATATTTGGCATCACTACTTTTGAATTACCTATTGTAAACAAAAAGGCAGAAGGATTCTGATACAGTTTTTCATGCTTGTTCGAATGAGCTATATATCAGCCAAATAGGATTCGAATTCGTGATGCCATGAAGCTTTGAAGTGTAAAAGTGCCAAATATTTTTGATATACATCATATTTGGCATCACTACTTTTGAATACCTATTGTAAACAAAAAGGCAGAGGATTCTGATACAGTTTTTCATGCTTGTTCGAATGAGCTATATATTAGCCAAATAGGATTCGAATTCGTGATGCCATGAAGCTTTGAAGTGTATAAGTGCCAAATAATTTTTGATATACATCATATTTGGCATCACTACTTTTGAATTACCTATTGTAAACAAAAAGGCAGAAGGATT